>OZ024745.1:109697581-109740081 GCA_964016885.1 Eledone cirrhosa
CAGGCTGTAAAGGGACGTAACTATGCTAGAAAGCATGGCGTCCAACCCTCTACCGATACTGCCAATTCACCATATATGAAAAATAATGACAGAAAGAATATGATCATGAATACAAGCAACTGAAATGGGATTCTTCTGAAGGGTCTTTGGAGTAATGTTACTTGATAAAGTGTGTAGTTCAGAGATCAGAGAGTCACTCTAGGTAGAGTCAGTACTTCTCTGAACTGAGACATCACAGCTCCGATACTATGGGCATGTGGTTAGAATGTCTCAGGAAAGAATTGCTGGACAGATTTTACGGGCGAAACCAACTAGCAGGAGACTCAGGCGTAGACCCTAAGTGAGATGGTTGGATAACATCCATGAGCTTGGCTGGTGATGCTTGGGGATCCAGCCAGATCAGTTGGAGGCAGTTGCTTCTGACAGGACCTGCTAGAAGGAGTGTTTGAGGTCTCTGCCCCCCCCCCCCCCCCCACACACACACACAGAACCCTCCCAGGAATAAGTTGGCGAAGAAGAAGAAAATAAACTTCGTTGAGATAAGAGATATGGTTCAAATGTCTACTAAAGACTTCTCTATAAAACACACAATAAGTAGGTGGAGATCTTACACGAGGAGACAGATTGAGAAATTGTCTTTCAATTATCTCTTTTCTCCCAATCCTCTACCTACTTTTTATTTTTCTAAGACAAAATAAAGCAATTATAGGATTCACTGTGAATGTCAGTATTCAGATTTATTACTAAACTCTGATCACATTATTGAGACAACATAATCTCAAAGCAAATATAAAGCATATTCTCTTACATGAAAACTCTCTCTTAATTGGCTCTGCTCTTCTCTATTATGATGATTATATAATAATAATAATGATTTTTGCTATAGGCACAAGGCCAGCAATTTGGAAGGAGGGGAAAGTCAATTAAATTGACCACAGTGCATTACTGGTGCTTTATTTTATCGACCCTTTAATGATGAAAGGTAAAGTTAACCTTGGCGGGATTTGAACTCAGAATATAAACAGTTATAATTAAATGCTACAATATAATAATTGTTTCTACTTTAGGCACAGGGCCAGCAATTACCCAGTTCATTACTGGTACTTTATTTTATCGACCCCGTAAGGATGAAAGGCAAAGTCAACCCTTTGAGGAAGATTAGGCTGTCATTTTTAACAGGTTGAGTCACAATGTAGAAACTCTTTCCATGATACATAACTGTGTGGGAGCTTGTTCCCATGGGTTCGAAATATGTGAAAAAAGGATTGAGCAAAATATTTATTACAGCAAGAATGTAATGGTATATTCTGATTAATATAGAGTAGTGCCCTTCTTCGTTGTGATAGTCACAACATTTCAGCCATTATACCTGCCAGCCGTCTTCAGGAGTTTGTCATATTTGTATTTCTATTATTTCATTACTTCCTCATATCAGAAAAAAAAAATTCAGACAGAAATTAGTAGGAATGTGATGTGAGACATAATAGAAATAATAATGGGTGAAGGAGGAGGAATAGAAATAATGGGGACATCAAATGGGTAGGTTTGAGGGAGGATGCTGCATTGTTTATTACATCAAAGCTATCAAAGACCATTATTATAGTAGGAGAGAGAGAGAGAGAGAGAGAGAGAGAGAGAGAGAGAGAGAGAGAGAGAGAGAGAGAGAGAGAGAGAGAGAGAGAGAGAGAGAGAGAGAGAGAGTGAGAGAGAGAGAGAGGATGTGCCATGCTGATGCACTACCAGCATATGTAGGTTGTTGGTGTGTGACGGTTTCCTTATCAGTCACATAGATAAATCTGCATGAAGAAAATAACCTTTATAAAGACAATAATAATAATGATGATGATAATAATAATAATAATAATAATGATAACAATAATTATTATTGTTATTATTACTATCATTATTTTTAAAGTTCATCTACAAATCTATAAAATATCACTTAACACTTTATGTAAGAGATACTTGAAAGTAAGTATATTGTTCAAATAAGACAATTGAATAGAAAATATTGCATTAAATATAATTTCTATCTATGTCTTCCAAATATCAAAACATTATTTTACATAATTTTTTTCTACTTTTCCTACCTTTATTCTTTTATTTTTCATTTATCTGTGAAGTAGCAATGATTGATACTAGGTTTACACTTCAATAAACTTAGACAGAAAATAACAAAAGGACAAGTTGCCATTGCTGTTGTTTGTTAGCCCAAAGTGAAACCTGATTGAGCAGACCTTCCTACTGCGACCACCCTTTCTGTTTTGTATATTAGGGATGAAATTTTCAAGTGGATCCTTCGTTTTACTTTAAGTCTTTCAATACCAACCCATCCAAAACCATATATTCAACCCTTTTGTTACCAATCCGGCAAAAACTGGCTCTGGTTCTATGAAATAAAACCACCCAATTTGAAGGTTTCTAATTTAAATTAAAATCTTCCAACATAATCTAATATAAGAACTTTACATTAAGTTACTATCTTAGTAATGAAATAATTTATAATTTCAATAAATCCCTCAAAATTCCTCGTTAATTAATTAAAATAGAAATGTGGTCATGAAAGGGTTAAAATGGCTCTAATTTAAATGAAAGATTTCCAACATAATAATATAAGAACGTTTTGTAATATCAGAAATACTATTGTAATAATTGAAACGTTAGTAAAACCCCCCATATTCTTCAGTAATTCATTAGAAATATAGAAGGGAAATGGTTAGGAGGGTAGAGTGTAATTTGTAGGATATTTGGCTGCTATTTTGAGAAGGTCAAATACTCAGTTAGGGACTTTCATCATGGTTTGACTGGTACCAGACTAAGAATAAAAAAAAACAGTGATTTGTATTATATTAGTAGTCCTGTTGTAATGCAGCAAATTGACTGAGTCATAAGAATGTCAGTAAAATGCTTTGTGGTATTTATTTTGTCTCTCTACTCTTGAGATCAAATCCTGCCAAGGTCAACTTTGCCTTTCATACATTCGCGGTCGATAAAAAAAGTACCAGTCAAGTTCTGGGGCCGATTCTTTCTTTATATCTCTTTCTCACTTCCATTTTCTCTCACTCTATCCTTCTCTGGAAGAAATCTACTGTATTCAGACCTGGAGAAGAGATGGACTGCACCAGGTTTTAAAAAATGCCCAAGAAATGCCATATTTGAATACAGCACCCCTATAATTCCACCAGGAGTTACAGGATAAAAAAACAAAAAAAAAAACAAATGTAACCCTGTCATATGTCCATGACCAAAATATTTTGTTCTTAACCCTTTTAATGCCAACCCCCAACTGAAGTCACCTTTGGTTTTATGATACAAAATTCTGTTTTAAAGTATTTGATTTAAATTTAAGCTTGTGCTTAAAACTTTATGCAAGAACCTTTTGTTATGTTATATTCTAAACCATAGCTTTATAATGGAGAAATTAGTTATTTTACTAAATCCTTCCAAATTCTTCATGAATTAAAAAATTAATTGTTACACATAGATAGTATATTTTGTTAAAAATGTGGCCATGAAAATGTTAAAGGCCCAGTCAATATACTTGCTTATAGGTACACAATTGTCAAATATCTTATTAACTGCTTGTGCTCAGTCCTGTTTCTGTGAAGTTTCTACTAAGTTTCCCTTCATATACTACATAGAAACAACATCTTCAGTTGTGTCCCAATAAATTTTGTGACTCTCTAGATCAATAAAATATAATGGACATCCATCAGTTTCAATGATGAATGTTCCAGTTTTTTTATTACTGGAACAGCCTGCTCATGATACTAACATGTAAGTGGCTAAGTATTCTACAAGCATAGGTACCCTTAATGTAATTCTCAGGGAGATTCAGTGTGATATTGTGTAACAAAGCTGGCCCTTTGAATTGCATGTACTGTCCATCAGACCTGCTTCCAAACAGTTTCTGTCAACCCTGTTTCACTCACAGGGCATGGATCAAAGTCTCACTCACAAGACGTGGATGGATCAAAGTTTCACTCACAAGAGAGGGATCAAAGTTTCATTCACAAGACATGGATCAAACTGAAGCTATAGTATTTAACATTTGCTCAAGATGCCATGCAGTGAGATCAAACCCAGGACTTAAGATTGCAAAGTAAATTTCTTAACCATTTGGTAATGCTGCATTATTACTATGCCTGGCTGCAAAGTTACGGCCCTTTACATTCCGAGTTCAGGTTAGCTTTGCTTTTCATCCTTAATGAGTCAATAAAATAAAGTACCAGTCACACACTGGGGGTGACTTAATCGACTTTCCCCTCCCCCAAAATTGCTGGACTTGTTCCTAAATCAGAAACCATTATTAAAATGTTAACTGCAATAGACTTGTGTTCTGTCCAGGAGTTTTATCTCTCATCAGTTCCACACCTAGAAACAGAAGTTAAACATCAGCTGTCAAAAGTCATTCACAGACAAATGTTTAATATTGTTGTTGTTCTTCTTGTGGGACAGAATTCTCCAAACATTTGTCAATAATCTTAGGGCAAGAGATGAGATAACTAAAATACAGTATATCAAATATAAGTTTATCATTGTGATACAAGTTAGAAACCTCTATCTAGCTGTGTGCGTATGTATGTGTGTGAGTAGAGAGAGAGAGAACTGTGTTTGCCCTCGATCTATAAAAATCTATTGTAGAAAGAAAGATGACAGATGAGAGTAACAAATTAATCAATGCACCCCCACCCCCCTCCCTGGCACAGGCACACATAGACTACTTTACTAGTAATTCATACCAGAAAAAAAACAAGCAAACAAAAAAAAAAAACATGTAATGAGGGAAAAGATTTCATCTTTTAAATTTGAGCACTTTTCAACCTGAGATCTACCAATCCCACTGCACTCCAACTTAGCAAAAAAAGATCTTGTTTCTTTTTGTCTGTAGAAAAAAGGCCAACTATATTTGTATTCTTTACTCTTGCCAGATCACTTTAATGACACAAATAAACCAATTTATCATATTCGCTATTCTTCTGTAAAATTCTCTAAAAATATGACATGTTAATAACCAGCTGAGACATCTGGCTTCAGTTAAGCAGAATAATAGTAAAACAACAAAATATATATATAGGATGTTACCCTCATCACTAACAAGAAAGACATAAATGAAGGAAACAAAAAGCAAAACTAGCTTTAATAAAATGTTCACATTTCAGTAAAGTGATATGACTTGAATCTTATTGCTGCTGTATTGTCAGCAGAAGACTAATTGGTTAGCCATTTCTGTCAGGAAACTGTAGAGGTAAGTTAATTCTTAGATTACAACATAAGGGTATTTTTGGTTGGTTCTAGCCTATTAGACATTATAACAGAAAATTAACATTTAATGTGAATTGAACTACTGAAGTTTAGAACCATTCAACGCCATGAGCGTTGATTAGTGACGCAGCACTAAATGACCACAGAAGAAAGAATTCTGAAGCAATGGGACACTTATTGCCAGACTTGAACATTATATGCAGTATTAGATGCATGGCTAATCCATGTTCCCTTGGGGGTGTAATTAATTATAAATTACAATACTGGCAGCAAGCAAAGCGTTAAAGACAACAATAAGGATTTCTTTAGTAAGCAGAAGATTGTTTCCCATGAGAAATATACAGAATACCATATATTCCATAAGTGTGTGAAATCTTTTACAAATCAGAAGCTATGAAATACTGCTTCACATATGGAGTGTGTTGTATTCAGTTAGTAATATACCCTAGTATATTACTGATATCTATCATCACTATAGAAAGGCAGTCAATTGTGCCAAATTAGATATCAAAAAGCTTTTAATCTAGTATTGTGTCATTTGTGTCATTTCCAATAGAATGAGAGGAGGGGGTGTGCAAAGGGAGATTGGAGAGAGGGGTGAACAAGTATGCAAGTTGGACATGAATAAAGTGGGTGCCAGAGGTCTAAGCTGGGACACTTAGCTGGTGAGTTGAGGGAGTAAGTATTAAGATTAGGGAAGGTTTATGGGATGGTGAGGGATTTAAGAAGATTGGTTCAGACTAGTATCCTCTATATGTTTGTTTCATCCTGTGTATATGGGAAGGCAGGTCCTTTGCAGTACAGCATATTACCAGAGATCTCAATCCTGTGTCATCTCTTTTGAGAGGTATTTAATTGTGTGAGGTAAGATTTTATCAATTCAACCCAAGCTTTCCTGTATCTTCCTCCATAGTTTCCATCAACTTCAAGTGACCTGTACTTTGTATACATCTGTTATCCCCCATATTCATCACATGTCTATACTACAATCTCCTCTCCTGCACACTTCATCTGACCCCTTTTATGCACAGCTTCTCTCTCAGTTTATTGATGCTTCCCATTTATGTACACTACTATTACATCTATCGGAGTACACAAACTTCATTTCTTGCCAGTCATCATTTTCTCTCTCCCATCCCGTTGTTACTCTTCATTAATATTTACTCACCCCCTGCACCTATATACAATTCCAATTACCATCATTTACTCACCCTCAAGCATCTCTGTTGCTGTACATCACTAGTTTCTCTTCATCATGACACACTCCTATTGCTCAATTTTGTACCAATAACCAACATATAGCTATCACTATCCCTCTTCCTCTACCATCCTATCATTTTGTATTTTCCCTTCATGCTCATATTCATACACTCACTGGCTCCCCTTAGAGAGATTTAGCTGTCATTCACTACTCTCACCCTCATGCTTCACAACTGATATCTAGCACCAGCTCTCTGCTGCCATGACACATCCATATTGTTGGAAATTCCTGCCTACCAACAACCAGCTTGTAACTATCATCGTCTTTCTTCCTTCCCTACCATCTTATATTTTTCTCCTTCAAATTCATATTCATACTCTATCCTCTTTTAATCCCTTCCCTTCAAATTTCACACATGGGCACTTTTGCCTTGAAAATATAGAGCTGATAGTTTTCAGCCATGTAGAGATAAGGCCTCATTAGTGTTTGGACCTCATTAGTGTTTGGACCTCATTAGTGTTTGCATGATAACATGCACCTAGTATACTTTGTGAAGTTGTTGACAATCGAGCAAAAATACCATAGGGTAGAGAGAACTCTTTAATCTTGTCAAGAATATAACAAACTCTGTAATGCTGGTACTACAATAAAATTCACCCAGTACTCTCTGCTAAGTGTTTGGCATTAGGAGGTGCTACCGGAATAGATAGTATGTTAAAAATTGTCCATCTAAGAAAGCAATAACACCGAATAACAACTCACCTGGACCAGAATAACTCTTCCAACAATTGTCAGCATGGACAGTGAATTTAAAATGGAGATGATATACAGAGTACTAAGAAATACTAGGCAGAGCTGGACAGCAGAAAGTCTTCAGAGAAGAAGTACTCCTCATGCAAGTGTTTTGGAGTGTGTTTGCGTGTAAGCATGTATATATGTGTGTATGCTTGCATGTAAGAATGCACCTGTTAAATTACATATTTACTCCTTTCTAAAAGACATTTTAAATACTTTTTATGTCTTTATAGAATTTCAAAATGCAAATAAATTTTCAAAAAATAAAAAAAATGGGAATATATATATATATATATATATATATATATATATATATATATATATAAATATATTTGAAAACAATTGTGAAATTCTTCCTGAAGTGTTTGGAAATAAAAAGACAAAGCAATTTTTTTTTTTTTAAGAAAAGAATAGATTTATTGAGCTAAAATTTATAAAAGAAAATATTTTCTCTCGTTGCTACCAATTTTTGAACATTTCTTGTTTTGAAATATAAGCTTTGTCTAAGTAGCATAACAAATATGCACACACACAAACACCCATATATATATATATATATATACGCACATAGAGACAAATATATAGAACAGTTTATTTTTTTTTAAATCCAACACCTTCCTTTTATTCAATCTTATATACACCCCCTTCTCCAACACACAGACATATAGACTGGCTAACAGATGGATAGATAAATAGATGCGTGCATGTGTATATATGAAAATGATTCTACATAAGACACTAACACAAAATTGAGTGAGGAGTAAAAAAGGATGAAAGAAGAATCCCTTTATAACAATGAAAGTCTATATAGTTTGAAAATATGTTGGAAAGATATCACTGATATTGGTGGGTTGGGTGGAAAGCAAAGTAAAAAGAAGGAATGAAAGAAACAAATAAACACTGAAAGAAGGTGCATGCATGGCTGTGTAGTTAAGGAGTTTGCTCTGCAACCACATGGTTTCAGGTTCAGTCCTACTTCCTGACATTGGGCAAATGTTTTTCATTATAGCTTTGAGCTGTGGTGGAGTTTTACTATAGCTTCAGGCTATAGTGGAATTTTACTATAGTTTTGGGCTTGTAAGTCGAATTTTTACTATAGCTTAGGGCTGTAGTGGAATTTTTACTATAGCTTCAGGCTTGTAAGTAAAATTTTTACTAGAGCTTAGGGCTATAGTGGAATTTTTACTATAGCTTCAGGCTCTAGAGGAATTTTTACTATAGCTTTGGGCTGTAGTGGAATTTTACTCTAGCTTCAGGCTTTTAAGTAGAATTTTTATTATAGCTTTGGGCTGTAATGGAATTTTTACTATAGTTTTGGGCTTGTAAGTGGAATTTTTACTATAGATTTGGGCTGTAGTGGAATTTTTACTATAGCTTAGGGCTATAGTGGAATTTTTACTATAGCTTCAGGCTTTTACTAGAATTTTTACTAGAGCTTAGGGCTATAGTGGAATTTTTACTATAGCTTCAGGCTTTTACTAGAATTTTTACTAGAGCTTAGGGCTATAGTGGAATTTTTACTATAGCTTCAGGCTTTTACTAGAATTTTTACTAGAGCTTAGGGCTATAGTGGAATTTTTACTATAGCTTCAGGCTCTAGAGGAATTTTTACTATAGCTTCAGGCTCTAGAGGAATTTTTACTATAGATTTGGGCTGTAGTGGAATTTTTACTATAGCTTAGGGCTGTAGTGGAATTTTTACTATAGCTTCAGGCTCTAGAGGAATTTTTACTATAGCTTCGGTCTCTAGAGGAATTTTTACTATAGATTTGGGCTGTAGTGGAATTTTTACTATAGCTTAGGGCTGTAGTGGAATTTTTACTATAGCTTCAGGCTCTAGAGGAATTTTTACTATAGCTTCAGGCTCTAGAGGAATTTTTACTATAGATTTGGGCTGTAGTGGAATTTTTACTATAGCTTAGGGCTGTAGTGGAATTTTTACTATAGCTTCAGGCTCTAGAGGAATTTTTACTATAGCTTCGGTCTCTAGAGGAATTTTTACTATAGATTTGGGCTGTAGTGGAATTTTTACTATAGCTTAGGGCTGTAGTGGAATTTTTACTATAGCTTCAGGCTCCAGAGGAATTTTTACTATAGCTTCAGGCTCTAGAGGAATTTTTACTATAGATTTGGGCTGTAGTGGAATTTTTACTATAGCTTAGGGCTGTAGTGGAATTTTTACTATAGCTTCAGGCTCTAGAGGAATTTTTACTATAGCTTCGGTCTCTAGAGGAATTTTTACTATAGATTTGGGCTGTAGTGGAATTTTTACTATAGCTTAGGGCTGTAGTGGAATTTTTACTATAGCTTCAGGCTCTAGAGGAATTTTTACTATAGCTTCAGGCTATAGAGGAATTTTTACTATAGATTTGGGCTGTAGTGGAATTTTTACTATAGCTTAGGGCTGTAGTGGAATTTTTACTATAGCTTCAGGCTTGTAAGTAAAATTTTTACTAGAGCTTAGGGCTATAGTGGAATTTTTACTATAGCTTCAGGCTCTAGAGGAATTTTTACTATAGCTTTGGGCTGTAGTGGAATTTTACTCTAGCTTCAGGCTTTTAAGTAGAATTTTTATTATAGCTTTGGGCTGTAATGGAATTTTTACTATAGTTTTGGGCTTGTAAGTGGAATTTTTACTATAGATTTGGGCTGTAGTGGAATTTTTACTATAGCTTAGGGCTATAGTGGAATTTTTACTATAGCTTCAGGCTTTTACTAGAATTTTTACTAGAGCTTAGGGCTATAGTGGAATTTTTACTATAGCTTCAGGCTTTTACTAGAATTTTTACTAGAGCTTAGGGCTATAGTGGAATTTTTACTATAGCTTCAGGCTTTTACTAGAATTTTTACTAGAGCTTAGGGCTATAGTGGAATTTTTACTATAGCTTCAGGCTCTAGAGGAATTTTTACTATAGCTTCAGGCTCTAGAGGAATTTTTACTATAGATTTGGGCTGTAGTGGAATTTTTACTATAGCTTAGGGCTGTAGTGGAATTTTTACTATAGCTTCAGGCTCTAGAGGAATTTTTACTATAGCTTCGGTCTCTAGAGGAATTTTTACTATAGATTTGGGCTGTAGTGGAATTTTTACTATAGCTTAGGGCTGTAGTGGAATTTTTACTATAGCTTCAGGCTCTAGAGGAATTTTTACTATAGCTTCAGGCTCTAGAGGAATTTTTACTATAGATTTGGGCTGTAGTGGAATTTTTACTATAGCTTAGGGCTGTAGTGGAATTTTTACTATAGCTTCAGGCTCTAGAGGAATTTTTACTATAGCTTCGGTCTCTAGAGGAATTTTTACTATAGATTTGGGCTGTAGTGGAATTTTTACTATAGCTTAGGGCTGTAGTGGAATTTTTACTATAGCTTCAGGCTCCAGAGGAATTTTTACTATAGCTTCAGGCTCTAGAGGAATTTTTACTATAGATTTGGGCTGTAGTGGAATTTTTACTATAGCTTAGGGCTGTAGTGGAATTTTTACTATAGCTTCAGGCTCTAGAGGAATTTTTACTATAGCTTCGGTCTCTAGAGGAATTTTTACTATAGATTTGGGCTGTAGTGGAATTTTTACTATAGCTTAGGGCTGTAGTGGAATTTTTACTATAGCTTCAGGCTCTAGAGGAATTTTTACTATAGCTTCAGGCTATAGAGGAATTTTTACTATAGATTTGGGCTGTAGTGGAATTTTTACTATAGCTTAGGGCTGTAGTGGAATTTTTACTATAGCTTCAGGCTTGTAAGTAAAATTTTTACTAGAGCTTAGGGCTATAGTGGAATTTTTACTATAGCTTCAGGCTCTAGAGGAATTTTTACTATAGCTTTGGGCTGTAGTGGAATTTTACTCTAGCTTCAGGCTTTTAAGTAGAATTTTTATTATAGCTTTGGGCTGTAATGGAATTTTTACTATAGTTTTGGGCTTGTAAGTGGAATTTTTACTATAGATTTGGGCTGTAGTGGAATTTTTACTATAGCTTAGGGCTATAGTGGAATTTTTACTATAGCTTCAGGCTTGTAAGTAGAATTTTTACTAGAGCTTAGGGCTATAGTGGAATTTTTACTATAGCTTCAGGCTTTTACTAGAATTTTTACTAGAGCTTAGGGCTATAGTGGAATTTTTACTATAGCTTCAGGCTTTTACTAGAATTTTTACTAGAGCTTAGGGCTATAGTGGAATTTTTACTATAGCTTCAGGCTCTAGAGGAATTTTTACTATAGCTTCGGTCTCTAGAGGAATTTTTACTATAGCTTTGGGCTGTAGTGGAATTTTACTCTAGCTTCAGGCTTTTAAGTAGAATTTTTATTATAGCTTTGGGCTGTAATGGAATTTTTACTATAGTTTTGGGCTTGTAAGTGGAATTTTTACTATAGCTTTGGGCTGTAGTGGAATTTTTACTATGTTTTGGGGCTTATAAGTAGAAACAGTACAAAAGCCTATTTTTCCCTGCTATCAAGGATTGGGTAGGTCATCAAAGATCAAGCCAAAACTTAATTGGAACCACTAATCTCTCAGATTGGACAAGACCTCATCTGGCTTTCATGCATTCCCTCACTCTTCAGAATGCACCATGCAATTAAGGCACCAACACTAGTGGTGTCATCATGTCTTTGACACAACAAAGAGTTTTCTCAACCCTTTGCTTGTGTACTGGGTGCATTTTTGTGTGGCACCAGCACTTGGAAGGTTGTCAATCATTAACTCAAATGAAGAACCACCACTACTCTATGGTGTGGTGGGTGGATAAAATGGTATATTCATTACAATTATTTTACTAAAAGATATATATCAAGAGATAATACTTCTAGTAATTCTCCTGTGTTAAAAAACAAAACAAACATATTCATCATTGCAAATGTTAAGAAGAGTCTAAAGATTAAGGGTATATCTCTTAATATATCTCTTACCTAAATAATTGTAATGAATATGTTTTTACAATAGAGTTATGTAGGTTATATATACAGAGTATCGTCCCCAAAATAAATTCACACTTCAACACCATTCTAATAAATATGTGTATACATTTTGGAGGATACACTGTATATTACAAACTATTTCCACAGATTAAGTGCTCTACCACCTTTGGATATTCTATATATAAAACTACACTATATATATATTTATATGTACATGTAGGAAAAGAATCAGGATCCTGACGGCTGAGCTCCGGCCATTTTGACAGCTAGATCTGGGTTCGGATGTAGCTGTTAAATGGCCGGAGTTCAGCCATCAGGGTCCTGACTTTTTTCCTATTTCCCACTCTACTACCCTAAGTATTGAGTACTCTGGTGCGTTATGGTCCGCCTGGTATCTTACCACACCCTCTTTGTTATATGTATATGTATATATGTGTATATATGTGTATATATGTGTGTGTGTATGGATGTGTTTGTGTCCTTTATGCCCTGTAATTTAGCAATTCAATAAGACATCAATAAAATAAGTACCAGTGTTGGTATAATGAGTTAAAATTTTTCAAGGTGGTGCCCCAGCATGGTCAGTGTCTAAGGATTGAAAACAGTAAATGAATTTAAAACAAAAATGAATAAGAAAAGTTGTCAGTGGAATATTGTAGAGATTGATAGCATTGTGGTGGCACCAGGGTATTGTGGGAGCTTTGAAATATTTATTAGGGAGAGAGACATTTCAAAATATTTATCCTAACAATAAGACAAAAACTATAAGTTATAAATGAGAGAAAACCAGAGTAACAATTCTATCATTTATCCACTATATGGTTATCACCATCATCACCTCATCTGTTAATACCACTGTCATAACTATCACCACCATAGTCACTCTCATCACTAACACCAGTTTGGGAAGGAAGCAAGCAATTTTATTTCCAGATTACACTGATTATCGTCATCATCACCATCATCATCATCATCATCATCATCATCATCACCATCACCATCATCATCATCATCACCATCATCATCCTCATCTTTATTCTCATCATCAATCATCATCATCGCTATCATCAACACTATCATCATCATCATCATCATCATCTTTGTTCTCATCATCATCATCATCATCATCATCATCATCATCATATCATCATCATCATTATCATCATCATCATCATCATCATCATCATCATCATCATCATCATCACTATCATCACTATCATCGTCATCACCACCATCATCATCATCATCATCATCATCACTATCATCACTATCATCGTCATCATCATCATCATCATCATCATCATCATCACCATCGCTGCCACCACTACCACTACAACCATCATCATCATCATCATCATCATCATCACCATCATCATCATCATCACCATCACCATCATCATCACTATCATCATCATCACCATCATCATCATCACCATCATCATCATCATCATCACCATCATCATCACCATCATCATCATTAACATCATCATCATCATCATCATCACTATCATCAATTATCCTTGTCACAATCACAGCAAATAATAACCCCCTCATTATTATTATCGTTATCACTTAGGCAAAACAATGTTTGCTAGTTAATATTAATGTCATCAAGTAGAGTAGTAGACAGGCAGAATTGGTGTAGAGTCAGACAAAGTACTTTGTTAGTTAGATGTATTTTATTATAAACAAAGCAGTTGACTTCAGAAGCACTTTGGAAAATTTTAAATGACCATAAAAGTTGATCACTATAAATAATAGTTGAGAACATCAAATAAAGTACCACCGGAGAGGTGGACTTGTATAAGAAATCAAAGTACATATTATATTACAATAAAATGCAATAGCCATCAAGTGTGAATATGTATTAATATATTTAGAGAATTTTCTAAGAATGCTACTTTCAATGAGTATCACTTATCTCCTCCTCATAATTTATAATCCCTTTTGCATTTAAACCGGCTGTAACTGGATACTCATACTTATGTTAAGGTATTATTCTCAAAAGTAAAAGCATGTGGCTGATAGGTTAGAGAACTGGATTCACAATCATGACGTTGTCCAGTTCGATTCCTGGACCAGGTGATGCATTATGTCCTTGAGCAAGGCACTTTATTTCATGTTGCTATTTCTACCTGGAGTTGCGAGCAATTGGAAAGACCAACGGAAACAGGAAACATTGTTTCCTTGGTCCGATTTGATGAAAGTCGATCGACAAATTTTTTTCTTTTTTCATCTCGAAATAAATATCATAACTCATACATTCAATATTATGTGAGGTAAAGTGTTTACCATGAAAATACAACAGTAAATAAAGAGTAATGTAAATGCTAAAGGGTTAATTTTACTCAGAGACAGACTTGGGCAGTTATCATTGTCTAGTTTGGTCATTTCCTTGCCTTTAAAATATTCCATCTATAAATAGAAAATTCTGTAAAAATACCTACAGTTTCACTGAATATTAAAGAAGAATTTTTGATAATTTTAGTTTTATTTAATTAGCTGATATTTTATTCATAGCTGGCTCATTTTAATCCATGTTTTAGCCCTTTCATTACCATATTTCTAATGAAAGATACTGCCTATGATATTCAGTGTTTTGAAAATATGCTTTTGCAGTCATGTCTGCAGAGCACAGCGCTAACACTGCCATGCCCTCAGCCCATCACTCTCCCTCTTCCCCTTCCCATTCTTCTGTGACCCTAGAGCCCTTTCTTTTCCCTTCATTTTCCGTTTTTAAATAACTGTAGTGTTGTTGTTATTTGAGATAGATTTGTTAACCCTTTAGCATTTACATTACTCTATATTTACTATTGTATTTTCGTGGTAAAAACTTTACCTCATGTAATTATCTCAGATAATATCAAATGTATGAGATTTTGATATTATTTATTTTGAGAACAATGCATTAACATATGAGTAGCAGATTATAGCCAGTTTGAACAGAAAGGAGTGAGAGAATTCTGGCCAGATATGGCCAGTTTAAATGCTATAAGGTTAAAGATGTTTTTGATTTTTATTAATAAAATATATATAAAACGAATATCTAAATAAATAAACAATAAGGACTCATTATATATAAACCTGTAGGTGGATTGGCAGTATCGGTAGAGAGTCGGACGCCATGCTTTGACGCATAGAGTTACGACCCTTGCCATTCTGAGTTCAAATCCCGCCGAGGTTTACTTTGCCTTTCATCCTTACGAGGTCGATAAAATAAAGTACCAGTAATGCACTGGGTAATTTGCTGGCCTTGTGCCTAAAGTAGAAACAATTATATATAAACCTGTAACTAAAACACGAATTCCGAGAGAGTTAGTAATACAACCAGCTTCCTCATTGTTAAGCTGGTGTTTAGAACATAACGTAACAAAAACTTTTATATAAAATAATGAGGAGAGATTTTTAGATAATTAGAACCACGGACAGTTGGTATCAAAGGATTAAGCTGAATGTTTATTGTCTCATTGCAGTCGGGTTGGTGGAACTTGAAAGAACAGATTTAGTTATCACTTCACCCGAAAACTTCTACAGTTGTTTAACATCAGCTAAGTTAAAACTTTAAAATCACAAATCAAATTGCATTTTGGTGCTACATTTGAGCAAGTAATCTAAAAGACCAGCCATGTCTAAAACTGAGATTCAGAAGATAAAGAAATATGGTTTCAGCTGACACATTAGATTAATCATATTATTAAATATAAAATTTAGCAATATTGTGATGACTGACACCTTTTTTCTCCATTCAGTTTACAAGCCGATTTCAGATTTTGCAGTCATTTACCTTAACCACTCAAATCACACCTTAATCTACCAATCAAACTTTCAAAATTTAGTTACATATCCATTTATAAGTTGAAATCCAAATTTTTTTTATATTCATTTATTTGTTCCTAATATTTATCTAACATGTAATCACATTTAACACCTGCAATGAAGGTGGAATTTCTATCTTACACATCTTATCTCGTGATTATATCAATAATTTGTGGATGAATTAATTCAATGATAATATGTAGGGGGACAATACATATTTCTTTGATTGTGCAGAAGAAAAGAAAAACATATGGCAAAGATACTACAGAATCTTTTAACAATCTTTGCATAAACCATAGTTATAACATTAAACCAAAACACGTAATCATAAATGATAAGTGAAACCATTTAAATAAAATAGTTATTGCAATTATTCCTCTTTTATATAAGAAGTGAGATTGCAGATACCTAAGTGTGAGAATCATGAATATGTTACATATTTAAATTAAATTTCTTCCAAAAATGTCCATAGCATTGCATCAATGATGCTATGCTGTGGACATTTTTGGAAGAAATTATAGCATCAATGCTATTATAGCATCATTGATAACAAAGAAAGGAGTCTCAAATCCTTCACATATAACATCTTTACTGTCTTAAAATAATAAGAATCCAGTCATGTTCAAACTGGAAACTTAATCCTTTCAATACTATATTTCTAATGTAAGGTTTGAAAAATTTGGAGGGATTTACTAATACAACAATCTTTGTCACTGGTATTTGGACCATAAATGTTCATCATCACAAACACTATCCTTACATAAAACTATGGTGGAAGGTTTTTTTTAGTTAAATATAAACCCTTTAAAATGAATAAAAAGAACTTTGAATCATAGAGCCAAGGAAGGTTTCAGATTGTTTGGTATCAAAAATGTTTACAAGAAAATTATTTTTTAATAAATTTTTAACATATTTGGAGCAAGAGGTGTTTTACTCAACAGAGTTACTTTCCCTTCGATGAATACATGAAATGCGAAAGACATCAAATTTACTAATTGCATTCTTGAAAGCTTTAATGCTTGCATGTCAAAGAGAAACAAAGCTGTTAAGCTGCCTCTCAAGGAACTTGATGAATTGACAATGAATAGTAGTATAAGGAAGATATTATATTATGATTGGCAGACTGGCATCAGTATAAATGTGGTGGCTTTGGATTCTAATAAATCACTGTAAATCATTAGAGGACTTCAATTTGCAACTAAATTTCTCTTACCATAGTAGCACAGTAAAAAGATTAAATGTCTAAAACTAACCCTAAATATGTGTATATTTGAATAAATACGCCTTTATACATAGGTATTATATGTGTATATATACACACACAATATATATATATATTAAGTAAGAATATTTTTTGTAAATGGTAGCACAGTGGTCTGGATAACCAAAGATGTAGGTTCGACTCCCATGTACGTCAATACTCATCTTTTTCCATTTCTCCGAGGGTTCTTAACCCCACTATCAGGCTAAATAATTTCTTTAATTTCTTTAGTCAAAATACGGCGATAGCTTACATATATATATATATATATATATGTATATACAGGCACATTTGTGTAGTTTCGTATTCAGTCTTACTGTGTGACATCTTGGGCAAGTGTCTTCTTATATAGCCACAGGTTGACCAATACTTCCGACCAAATTTCTGGCCTTGTTCCTAAATTAGAAACCATCTTCTTTATCATTATTTTCATTTGAAAAGGAAAATCACGGGTGGAGAGGGAAGTGCTCCATTCCAGCAATTTGTTGAAAGACGGGTGAGAGAGGCGAGCATGGCCCGAGTGAATGGGGCTGGTTTGAGTATGTGCCTGTAGATTGGAGGTGGAAAACTGGGAGAGGGCACTTGCCCTGGTGATCAGGGTCACCGAGGCTTTTTGTGGACTTTCTCCATGAGTGACCCTTGGAAGTCTCCCCCTATTGGGAAATTTCTTTTGTTTCATTTTTTTGTTTCTTCCTTTGTTGTTGTTTATTTTCTTTACATGCAGAAATGCTCCTAAGTACCGCCCTGTACCGCCCTGTACCGCCCTGTACCGCCCTGTACTGTCCTGTGCTGTCCTTAATGTTATACTTTATGTTAACTCTTATGGTTAATAAAGAAAGTATTATTATTATTATTGGTAGAGTGGTGGATTTGCAGAATCAGTAGACTGTTGGGCAACGTGCTTTGTGGCATATAGCTTTGTTCCTTTACAATCTGAGTTTATAAACTTTGCTTTTCATCCTTACAGTGTCAATAATATAAAGTACCAGTAAAGTACCGGAGGTTGAATTAAACAACTTTCCCCTTCCCCTAAAATTGCTGGCCTTTATTATTATCATTATAAAGGGCAGTGGTTTGGCATTATCGGTAGAGCATCAGATACCATACTTTGTAGCATAGAGTTATGGCCCTTTACGTTCTGAGTTCAAATCCACTGAGATTAACTTTGCCTTTCATCTTTACGGGGTTGATAAAATAAAGCACCAGTAATGTACTGGGGTCGATTTAATTGACTTTGTCTTTCATCCTTATGGAGGTGATAAAATAAAGTACCAGTAATGCAGGGTCACCGTGGCTTTTTTTTAATGGACTTTCTCCACGATGGCCCACGTGAAGTCTCCCCCCTATTGGGGAATTTTTCATTGTTCTTTTTTTGTTACTTCCTCTGTTTTTTGTTTTTTTACACGCAGAAATGCCCATTTGTACCATCCTGTATTGTCCTGTACTGTCCTCAATGACTACTTTGTGTAAACCCTTGTGGTTAATAAAGAAAGTATTATTCGGCACCTGGAGAGGCAGGTCCATGCTGTCCAACGGCGTCATCGGGTGCTGGACGGACGGACCGGTTAAATTGCTAGGGGTCTGGTTTTGGTCCGGACCTCCAGATGGACAAAAACTGAGATGAGGTGACGAGCAGGGTGGCTTCTCTCACCCAGAAATGGGCAGAGAGGAAGCTATCCCTGAAAGGTCGAGTGGAGGTGGCTAATGCATACATCGCGTCCATCATCTACTACCGCCTGACCATCGTAACTTGTCCTAAGCCCCGCCTGACTGCGCTGGAGCATTTGCTCTTTCGCTTTTTGTGGAAGGGACGCACTCCGATGGTCAGGCGGTCCATCTGCTGTCAACACCTGCTACGTGGAGGGCTGGGCATGTCGTGGCTGATGATGCGCAGACATGCGCTCAGGCTACGACATCTCCACCTCTTCCTCGACGGTGATCAGGTGTGGTTGCCGTTTGCTAGATGCGTTTTTCCCCAACTCATCTCCTCGGCGGAGTTGCAGTCCTGGGTCAAGCGAAGACCGAGAGGGAGCGCTTGGAGACTGGAATGTCTTCAGGCGCTCACAGCCCTCGACCAATCAGGCAATGTGATCGGTGGAAACTCTACCTTGGCGTTCTATAGAGGATTAGTGGAGGGGAAGAGCGACGACGTACCTGGAGAAACTCTAGGCGTCGACGAAAATCAACTAGCCAATCTCTTCGGAAGAACTTTCGGGCCGGGGCCTATGGACAACTTCCAGAAATCCCTGGCCTGGCAGTGCTACCAAGGAGCTTTGCCAGTTCGGGATAAACTCTACAGGCATGGAGAGTCGTCAGCCGGGCATGTCCGAGATGCGCACAGGGTGACGAAACCGTCCTGCACGCACTTGTCCAGTGTGCGAGCATTGCTGACTTGTGGGTTTATGTCGAACACCTGCTGTCATGGGTAGCACAGATCCAGCTATCAGGTGAGTCCATCGTGAGGATTGCCCTGCCCTCTTCCTTTACCCGGGAAGGGCAGGCAGTTTTTATCTGTCTGGTGGCCATGGCGAAAGAGATAGTATGGTGGACACGTTTGAAAGGGCTGAAGACGAGCACTTACCTCTTCGGTGATGCCCTGATTAACTTTTTTCAAATTTCATTTGAAAAGGAAAATCAGAGTAGAGAGGGAAGTGCTCTCTTCCCAGCATTTTGTTGAAAGATGGGTGAGAGAGGCAAGAATGGCCCGAGTGAATGGGCCTACTCTGAGTATGTGTCTGTAAAGTAAAGGTGGAAAACTGAGAGAGGGCACTTGCCCTGGTGGTCAGGGTCACTGTGGCTTTTTAATGGCCTTTCTCCACGAATGTCCCTCGGAAGTCTCCCCCGTATTGGTGAATTTTTCATTGTTATTTTTTTGTTACATCCTCTGTTTTTGTTTTTACACGCAGAAATGCCCATTTGTACCATCCTGTATTGTCCTGTACTGTCCTTACTGTCTACTTTATGTAAACGCTTGTGGTTAATAAAGAAAGCATTATTATTTTTATTATTAGTATTATTATTATCATTATTATTATTCTGCTGTCTGGTGGTAGAGGTGGCTGCCGTGACAGCACTTTGTCAAAAACAGAGATTTGTTCTTGTGTTACAGTCCTGTTAATTGTCACTATGTCATAAATTGTATTGATATATATATATACACACACATGTGTGTATATATATATATACACACACACACATGTGTGTGTGTCTGTATCAATTTATATATTCTCTGTAAGAGCATGAAGCACACTTTTAAATGAAATGTGATAACTGCCTGAACAGACCTATACATATTTTGATGTTTATATCTTTATCAGCTGATTTCTTTAGAAAAGAAATACATTAAAATGAATGTATATATATATGCATATATATATATATATATATATATATATATATATATATATATATATATAATGAAGGAAATGTGGTAAGGAACCAGATGGACCATAACGCCCCAAAGTACTCAATACTTAGGGTAGTAGAGTGGATAATAAGAACGAGTAGGACCCCGACGGCTGAGCTCAAGCCGTTTCGACGGCTAATTCTGGACTCCAGAATTAGCCGTCGAAACGGCTTGAGCTCAGCCGTCGGCGTCCTACTCATTCCTATATATATATATATATATATATATATATGATGTATTTTGTTGATATACAATGTAAGTTATATATTTTGCACTCAGCCTCACCGCTATGTCCGGGTCAGTATAAAATCTTTTCCTGGGTCCTGTATTTTCGTTGCTCTAGTGATGCGGCTGGACTGCCGACCGCTATATCTGATTTGCTAAGCTGTCTGAACGTAATATTATTACTCTGGGGTCTTTCCTCATCTGAGTGCTAAAGCTACAGACCGATTATGCTTATACGCTAGCTTGGCCGTATTCTAAAGCTTCGTCAATGCTGTACTAAAATTTATATATATATATATATATATATATATGTAGAAGTTATATTTAATTTGTTGGAATACAACAAACAAATATTTTTATAACTGATATAAAGCACTCAACAAATTATTGGAGTAAAAATACAATATATTAACAAATGGAAACTATATTTATAAAACCATATTTATTTCATTATACTTATTTCAAGGACACCAAAGCAAATTATGGTGCACTTTCATCAGATAAAATATAATATAGATCAGTTTTATAAACAAATATTGACATATTTGTTTATAAAACTGATCTATATTATATTTTATCTGATGAAAGCACACCATAATTTGCTTTGGTGTCCTTGAAATAAGTATAATGAAATAAATATGGTTTTATAAATATAGTTTCCATTTGTTAATATATTGTATATATATATATATATATACATGGTGGCTGCCAACTCGTTTTCAAGTACGGCCACTACTTTATATCCATGTAGGAGAACCCCTACCGATGCGCTGAACGAGTGTGACTTTTTAGTCCAGCCAGCGACTTGAAAACTCTGGTACAAACACTACACTTGTGACAATTATTGACACATAGTGCTGGGCCCATGGTACCATGTAACGACAAGTGCAGAGAGATCTCCAGATATAAAGCAATGCCTGTGCCGTGAAGCTTTTATAGTGAGCAAAGGCACTGCACAAAGCCAGTCCCACTCTCTTAACCAAGATGATATTTACCAAAAAGAAGAACAAGTCAACATCATTGGATACCATCAGGGTTGCAGGTGTTATATCAGAGTTTTCCTTCTCCTAGAATTCTGCCTTGACAAAGGCTAAGGGGTCATCTCTCCTGGTGATTTTGGATGGCCATTGACTCTTAAGAGCTCCTTTGCCCTTTGACAGGTTTTGTTTTTAGTCCTGCAGGATGTCCAAAGTCACCCTCCTCACCAAGAAACCTTGGTGGAGTTGCCAGTTTAGTCGCCAACGACCCGACCATGAGACATATACATATACACATACACACATACACATATATCTCTACACATACACTCACATATATATATATATATGTGCATATATACACATACATACACATCCATACACACATAATTATATCCACTCAAGCACATACAAACATGTGTAAACATACATACGCACATCTGCCTATACACGCACGTATACACAGACATACATAAGTTAACACACATGCGTGCATGCTTACACTTATGTGTGCACATAGATGTAATCGTAAAGATATACATATGTACACACACACACACATAAATGTGGATACTTAAATGTGCGCACACATCTAGGCTTTATAATACATATGTACAATACCAACTGACGACATATTGGGAAATAGTTGGTATATATATATACACACATGTGTGTGTGAGTGTGTGTGTGTGTGTGTTTGTAATTTTATATTATATTATATTTCATGGAAATTTATATGTTCACAAACATTACAAACACACTCTTACAAATTTCTATACAACATATACACATTCACTTGTCTCTTGTCATAGTCCTAAACAGAATACATATAGGAGACAGTGTTGTTGTATTGATGAATGCACACTTAAAAACTGTGTGCATATATCTCTCATCTTGCAGCAGTAGAAGTCAAGTGTTACTATATTTCAGTTATGTTTGATAAAGTTATCTCTTGGCATTGACAAGCTGCAAGCCAGAGGTTTGTGTTATGTCTGCAGCCAGGACTAAATGCTTGTGAACATGTGTGGCAGTGAGGGAGATAGGTAGAAGGAAGATAGTAGAAGCAGTGAGAGAGAGCGAGAGAGAGAGAGACAGAGAGGAAGAGGTATGAGTGAGAGGAAGAGGAAAGTATATAGCACAAACAACAGCTCTGTATCTACAGACAATTCAAGTGAGTGAATGCACATGTACAATCTTAATCATTGCCGTCTTCAACAAGGGAGATGTGTCATGAGGGCAATAAAAATGACCTCTACATTGGTTTTACCACTTGTATAATGCGCCAAGTGCTCACTGCGACTCAGAAAACAAATGAATCACTGTCAGTTATCATGAAAGATAAGTCTTTCTACTAGTTGAAGTCTGTCTTTCCAAGTGGTGCTAGGTTACCAATGTATTGATAATCTAAACAAATTCATATTTTTCACACAGATACTTACATAAATTGGCTTATAAATAAAAGAGAATCCTGTAACATATCTTTCTTGATTTCCTCTGTCCTGTTTAGGATTGAAGCAGCAATGACCAATATATATTAGACATGTTTTCAGGAGACTATTTCTTAACCTTTCAAAGAAGCATTTTGTTTAAATCCCAGAATGCATTGCTTTCACTCTTTGCTTTTTTTTTTATTTTAAAGTTCAGTTATAGAAGAATCAATGTAGTTTGATTATTATATAGCAGAAGATTATTATTCCTAATGGAAAATAATTTGTACAGTCAATTTGTCCAACATTCAATAGCTGACTGACAGCTGAAGGTACTGTCTCAATAACTGACTCATGGTTTAAAGTTCAAACTCTAACTTAAGTACATATTGTCATACTTAATTCAACTGTGATGAAAAATAGGTCCCACACACTATGTTATATTTAAAAGTTTACCCTTAATAAAAGCATCCATTTATATAATTATCGTTCTGTTCAATTGACAGTATCCCAGACCTCATTTGCTTAGCGAGACAGGTGGCCCTCGTCAAATCGGACCAAGGAAACAATGTTTTCATTGGGCTTTCCATGGTTGTAACTCCTGGCAGAATGAGCAACGTGAAATAAAGTGTCTTGCTCAAGGACACAACACATCACCTGGTCCAAGAATTGAACTCACAACCTCACGATTGTGAATCCAACTCTCTAATCACTAAGCCACGCACCTTCATTATTATTATACTTTGAATATTTTAGTCAAATTTACTGCTAGCTCATATAATATTACACTGAATAATATTTTTAAAAGATGAAAAAATGCATATTACATGACTATATCTATAAAATCATGCCTAGCTAAGGTTTCTATTACTTAGTCCTTTTCTAAGTGCATTGTATTTCAGGTTCTTAACATTCTACACCAATTTAACTATATTCAACTTGCTTCACAAGAGCTGATGTAAAGTTTCTCTCTTCAAAGTTAGTACATTACTGTCATACAGACTGATACTCCTCTTATCTGTATTGTATAACATGCTATTGTAGAGATATGGAAGAGATATGGAAGAGTAAGGAAAAAATCATCTTTGTCACCAACAAAATGGCAGTTCCTTGAACTTTTGCCACCAAATCCTATTATTATTTAGTAGAAAGGCGGTGAATTGGCAGTATCGGTAGAGGGTCGGACGCCATGCTTTGATGCATAGAGTTACGGCCCTTTCCATTCTGAGTTCAAATCCCGTCGAGGTTAACTTTGCCTTTCATCCTTCCGGGGTCAATAAAATAAAGTACCAGTAATGCACTGGGATAATTGCTGGCCTTGTGCCAAAGGTAGAAACAATTATTTAGTAGAATTGTTAAAGCATTGAACAAGATGTTTTGCCACAGGGCCAAATTAAGACTGTTAGAGGCCCTTAAGCACTGAAACCATTGTAAGAGCTCTCTTTCTGTGAGCTTTGGTTTAGCTGCAATATTTCATTGTGCTCCATTGTAAATCTGACACAGGAAACATATTTTATGGGGCTTCTCTTTACTTGATGTTCTAAGTATATGTTTATTTAGTTATAACTTTTACATTCTGACTACAAATTCCCCTAAAAAACAACTCTGTCTTTCATCCTTCAATCAAGTACTGAGGTTGATATAATTGTCGCCATTTTCAAATGTCTGGTCTTTTGCCTATATTAGGAATCATCATCATCATCGTTATTGTTATTGTGTATATCAAATCTTTGGGTTATTTGGGTAGAGAGAATACTTTGATGTCTGGCAGTAGAATCCTTAGGGATGGACTGGTACATTGGTTCTCAGCTGACTCTCACTATTAGCTTCATAAACTTTTTCAGTCACACCCTGGAAACTGCTTCTGCTGGTAGTCTAAACTTAGTGAGAGATTTGATGCTTGAAGAGGAGAAGGGCACCACCAAAAATTCTAAGACCCATTGAAATTCCATGATAGGCAAACAGTCAAATAACATGCCGGATCATCATCATCATCATCATCACGGCTCAGCATCCATTTTTCCATGCTTGCATGGGTTAGATGGGTTGTCCATGCTGGTAGGCAAGTCTGGCCAGATATGGCCATGCCGTCCCTTGCTCCAACAAGGACTGTGTAATTTGACCAGGTATTTTACAGCTGGATGCCCTTCCTAACACCAACCACATTTACAGTGTGGAACTGGATAGCTCCATTATGAGGAGGGACAAGTCAGTCAGCCACGCCGGACTCGTCTCACGGCGGAACCATAGTTTTAGAGTCCGACCAATCTCACAGAGGAACCATAGTTTTGGAGCCTGGTTCTTTATGTTATTTCTCAAATCATTCAAATGATAAGAGGAATCTAATAACAGACAAACCTATAGGTGACTCATGCGCTGGACTATTTCACAGTTACAGAAGGATTTCATATTTTATCTCTATTTTAACTTTAATGTCTCTGAATAAACAAAATCTAACATGAAGTCAATTAAGACTTTTCCACTTATTTTATGTATTCTCCCATCCTCAATAGTCTACTAGAACTAGTTAGCCAACTCAAATAACTCAATATGTCTACTTCTTTCTCCAAACAATATTAGCAATCTTCAGTCTAATATTTGGATACTTTTTCTGTCCATCATGGTGGCATATGTGATGTACTTTATGAGTTGATTTATTGCCAATCTACAAAAGATTTATACATTACTTGCTAAATCTAGATAACTGGATGATATTAATTCTGGATTGATATGTAAACATTCAGAATAAGACGTGTGTTTCTAACTGCAGTGAAGGTGAATGAGACTCAAATAGATCAAAACTTAGATTGTTTGGTTGTTATATCTATATATTCTTTATATATAATTGTTTTGTTACTGAACCCAGCTACCTTCCTATTGTAGCTGGAACCAGTGGGGTTAGATGGATGGGATGGCATCACAATCTTCCTGCTCCAATGTGGTAAGCCCCTCACCTAGAATGCAATCTGTAGTGATACTTTCACTGGCGATAATCTTTAGGTCACAATCTCAAAACAGAGAGGTTTTCTGATGATTGGCAAGCTCCCATAATTTTGCTTTGAATTAATATGCCATTGAGTGCCTGGAAATAGAGAGGCTACTTATATAGATAGGGATGGTTTAAGTTGATACTGAGATCAAATGATTGAAGACAATTTCATCAGTTACTTCTTCCTTAGCAGTGATGAAATAACTAAGAAACAGAGTTGTTGTTCATCATCAAATTAGCCTGGATCAAACAAAACTATGATCAATGATATTCCAAAAATGATCATCTTATTTCTTTTTTGTACATCAGACTACTTTATTCAATTTCCTCTTTTAAGATGATAGGGTGTGATTCGGAAGAGGTTTTGCTGCTATTTCAATCAAGTCACGGGATTATATATAAGATGATTTGATTTGTATGGAATAAAGAATAACTGAAGGTAATGTTTGAATTAACAGTTAGAGGATATATCCAAACTTCTGCCCCCCCCCCCCCCCCCCCCCCAAAAAAAAAAGAGAACAAACAAATGAGAGTACATGGTACATTTTTACAATGTAAAGAAGAAACAGAAAAGACTTCAATATTCTGGACTGCTGTCCATTTTCAAAGAAAAGCAGAGATGAAGAAAAGAAAATTCCATGGAGATATTAAGCCTTTAGTTCTTTCAGAGTCAATAGATAAAATAACAGTCCAGTACTGGAATAGATATGATAGATAGGACTTTGTGCCCATGTAAGAAATCAACATTATTATATTATGTCTAATCCCGCCGAGGTTAACTTTGCCTTTCATCCTTACGGGGTCGATAAAATAAAGTACCAGTAATGTACTGGGTAATTGCTGGCCTTGTGCCAATAGTAGAAACAATTATTATATTATGTCTAGTATACAAAATGGAAGAAGCAGAGTTATGTGCTTTGGTCAAGGGCACAACATAATGACTTAGACTCGCTGAGTAATTTATTTCACTAATTACTACATTCAACTCTTTTGATACCAATCTGTTTCAAAACACCTCTGGTTCTATGAAATAAATTTGCCTATTTTAAAGAGTTCCTATTTAAGTTAAAACCTTTAAAATTAAAAAATTCCAACCTAAATTTATATAAGAATATTTGTTACGATACCATTTTAATAATTATTTCTAATTTAGGCACAAGACAAACAATTTGTGGGGAGGGGAAAGTCATTACATTGACCCCCAGTATGTCACTGGTACTTTATTTTATCAAAAGGATAAAAGGCAAAGCTAACCTAAACAGGATTTGAACTCAGAATGTAAGGATTTTTCTCAGACACTCTGACGATTCTGGTAATCCACCACCATTATAATAATTGTTTCTACTTTTGGCACAAGGCCAGCAATTACCCAGTGCATTACTGGTACTTTATTTTATCAACCCCGTAAGGATGAAAGGCAAAGTTAACCTCGGCGGGATTTGAACTCAGAATAGCAAGGGCCGTAACTCTATGCGTCAAAGCATGGCGTCCGACACTCTACCAATACTGCCAATCTACCACCACCATTTTAATAATGGAAATGATGTTAGTAAATCCCACCAAATGTTTCATTAATTAAATCAAATACAGTGCATTTCATTAGAAATATGGTCCCAAAGGAACTAACCCTTTTGTAATTATTTCTAATTATAAAAACATTGAAATAATCAAACCCACCTTTTATCACTTAAATATGGGGCCAGTGCCACTCATTTATAATTACCTACTAAATTCTAGCCACAGTACTTCTTAACAAAATAATATAGATTTTACTTGACTAAATATAAAAGTTAACTCAAGTATAGAATATCCAACTTACTTAACATTTAAATCTTAATACCCTGTAATGAATTTAGCAGAAATAATCTAAAAATGAGTTTGTTGATTCAAATGTTTATAGTATCTTTAAGAGTGGACAGATCATAATGAAAATTTGCAGCAAACTACTGTAAAGACTTTAATTTTGAATGTAATATAGTACATTAGTTGAAACATGTTTGCACAACAAAGGACTGTTTTTATTAAATTCCCAGTACACGCAAGCAAATATCATCACCATTTTATGTCCACTTTCCATGCTGGAATGGGTTGAATGAGTTGTCACAGTCTCAGACTAAACAAGTCAGTAGGAATATGTTTTGTTCATATGTTCCATTTTAGCACAATGTCTACAGTTGGATGCCCTTTATAATTGTTTCTACTTTAGGCACAAGGCCAGCAATTACCCAGTGCATTACTGGTACTTTATTTTATCGACCCCGTAAGGATGAAAGGCAAAGTCAACCTCGGCGGGA
This sequence comes from Eledone cirrhosa, assembly GCA_964016885.1. Classification (NCBI taxonomy): domain Eukaryota; kingdom Metazoa; phylum Mollusca; class Cephalopoda; order Octopoda; family Eledonidae; genus Eledone; species Eledone cirrhosa. Next base: position 109,726,148 of record OZ024745.1, read on the forward strand.
TTTGAACTCAGATCATAAAGGGGCGTAACTCTATGCTGGAAAGCATGGTGTCCAACCCTCTACCGATACTGCCAGAGTGTATTGGGTGCATTTTATCATAGCACCAACAACAGAGAGAGAGATCACTGAGACCATAGCAGAGTGAAGAGGGACAGTAGTGGGGGAGAGTATAATGGAAGAGACACTATGGCGGAGCAATGGTGGCTCTATATTTGTTTCAGAGAGAGGGAGAGGGAGCCAGAAAGAGGACATAAACAAAGAACAAGAACAAGTGTTTGGAGATGAATTTTGTTAGAAGTGGCTTTAAAGGAGATGGAATGATGGCTGGCTGCTCAGAAGTTGGTGATGGGAGAATACATCATAAGATTGGAGGTAGGGGAAAGGGTTGGATACATTAGGGGTATGTCTCTTTATGGAGGCAGCATCGAGTAAGTGGGAGGGTGAGATATAGTGGATCAGATAGTCAAGAGAATAAGAGAGTGTGTGTGTATGTATAAAAGAAAAAAAAATTAATAAAAATATATGTGTGCACAGATACACATAACCAAATACCAAGGCATATGCACACACAATCATTATTCTTTTAGCATCCCCTATTCCAGGCTGACTAGGAGTTGATATGTCTGTCACACTTGATATAATTTACTATTCTGCAAGTATATTAGAAAGAGTGCTGAAGACATGTCCAAACTAAATGAGCATAGAGAACACATGTTAAAATGGGGATGGTGGGGATGATGCAAAGGAGGGAGAGGAAATTCACTCACACACACATGCGTGCACACACATGCGTGCACACACATACACACACACCACCACACACACACAGACACATACACTTAGGAATTTACATAAAAACATGTCTAGTTCTCATCAACAGAGTTATTCATCAGGTGATTAAAATTTATTACAGTTCACTCCCTGTTTGCCGTCAACTTGCAGATCTGTTCATAAAGAGAGAGATTTATTTAATTCTAAATAATATGGTGTGTAATGAGATGTGTATGTGGTGAAGATTACAGCAATAGATCAGTAGAAATATTCCAATGGGGTAGCCAAAATGGCCTTCTTTCTCAAGGGATCATTGCCATGTGGGTTGGTGGGGTGGGAGTGCCATATTATAACATACTTGTAGATAATGCTGATCTGTTTATGATAGGATAAATCCTCTGAAATGGCAGTGATTTTCAGTTCTGATTAAACACTGCCAATTCTTTGGTTTAGACTTGATGTTATAGAATTTTCTATTATGTCAAAGAGCAGAGTTGCTGGTATTTTTTATTTTTATTTTGGCAAGTTGCCCAGTTTTCATTAGACATATTACAGATAGACTCAATGATTAAATGTAGCCAGATAAGATTGATTAGCCATGATTGTATTCTCATTTATAGATATTTTGGGCTGCAAATTTGATACAGTGGATAAAATGGAACGATCTGGTTTATTGATGTAGTGTAGATAATGATAGAGAGAACAGTGAAAGACATTAAAAAATTGGCTTTCATAACAGATTTCTAATATTTGCTATATAAATGATAAAATAAAGTAGTATTATATTTGTTATGAATGTTTAGCTTCATTCCAATAGCCATTATTAAAACAAACAAAAAGAGATATGGATAGAGAGAGAGACTGAGAGAGAAAGACTGATAGTCCTTCTGTTGAACAGATTATGTAAAACATAGGAGGGTTTAACCAAGAATATTTTTTTAATATTAATTTCTTTGGATCAGGCAGACATAAGGCTAGTTTTTCAGGGCATAAAGGTATAGACTCTTTGAACCAGCTTCAGTAATTACTGGTATATTTTTTGTGTATTCAGGATAGAGGTCGGTCAATTAATTTCTTTTTACACTAAAATTGATTGGAATCTATCAATATTATTGTGATTTCTTCCAAAGGCAGAATGCCACACATTTATAGAAATGGAACAGCTTATCCTATTGACACCAGTATTTGACCGATACTTTATTTTACCCCAGAAAGATGAAAAGCAAAGTTAACAGCAGCAGGATTTGAACTGAAAATGTAGAGGAACTCAACTTGACACTCTACGAAGGATGCCAATCTGATGTCCTTTCATATATATATAAAGGGAACCACTAAACCATTCAGTTATCATCATCATCATCATCACTGCTTTATGTCAACTTCTCCATGCTTGCACGTGTTGGATGGGTTCTTTCTTCATCCTCATTTCTGTGAGATTCAGTGATTTGAGATCAGCTCTGACAACTTCTGCTCAATTCATCCTTGGTCTCCCTCTACCACAGTCTCCTTATACTGCATCACATGGCCATACCAGTGCAGTTTTCATGCCTGTACACTACATCTAATTCCTATTATATCCAGCTTCTCATTTAGTCCAGCTATGCTTTGCCTTTCACATATATTAAGATTTCACATCCATTGAAGCCTGTTTGCTTTATTTTTCTCCTGCCTTTGCAAATCCTCCATATTCTGTACCCATGTCTCACTGCCTATGTAACATCAACATATATAACAGAAGATATGAACAAGCATACTATGTCAAAGATGGGGTTTATAAATATTTATGCAGAATTTGGTTGCACAGTGTCAAGCTGAACTTAAAAATGAATGTATTAATGTTCTAGATCTTTTAGATATTGAAGATTCAAATATATGTAAGGTATTGAAGAGTACCCCAAAACTACATCAACATTAGATTAAGCCAGGATATTATTGGGAAAATAAATAATTATTTAGTAATTCATGTAATGTCACCAGCAATGTATTATCTATGGCCAACCAACGTACTTAACTATCGAATGGTCTAATTCACCCAGCTCAAAAAATAGCAACAATCTCAAAAAACAAACAGACATTGCAGCCCTGTTTACACCGATTACCCAGTGTAGACTCAATGAAAAAAATTGAACGATGAAGTTGTAGATACATTATATCTGAAAAAATAAAGCTGGGGAGGTCTGATCAAACAGAGCTGACCTAGTACTAAATAACAACAATAACAACAATAACAACAAAACAACTAGTCAATAAATTAATATTACAACCACATCCACTTAGCTGCAACGAATTCTGTGTATATAGGTATATGTATGTGTCTATGTGTATTCCTATATGTACTTACTAAGAAGGTGTTTGGCTTACGATTATAAGGTTGTGAGTTCAATTCCCAGTAGTGCATTGTGTCCTTCAGCAAGTAACTTTATTTCATATTGCTGCAGTATACTCAAACCTCAAAAATGAGTTGTATCTTTAATTCAAAGGGTCGTCCTTATCACACTGTGTCATACTCACTCTCCTCAAGAACTATATTAAGGGTACACATGTCTGTAGATTATCAGCCATTTGCATATTAATTCCATCAGCTGGCTGTTTCATTGATCAAATCAACTGGGACACTAATATTCAAAACCAAAGAACGTCCACCAGTACATACACACACATGTATTCACATATATGTATTCACATATATGTATTCACATACATGTATACACACACATGTATTCACATATATGTATTCACATATATGTATTCACATACATGTATTCACATACATGTATTCACATACATGTATTCACATATATGTATTCACACACATGTATTCACATATATGTATTCACATACATGTATTCACATATATGTATTCACATATATGTATTCACATACATGTATTCACATACATGTATTCACATACATGTATTCACATACATGTATTCACACACATGTATTCACATATATGTATTCACATATATGTATTCACATATATGTATTCACATATATGTATTCACATATATGTATTCACATATATGTATTCACATACATGTATTCACATACATGTATTCACATACATGTATTCACACACATGTATTCACATATATGTATTCACACACATGTATTCACATATATGTATTCACATACATGTATTCACATACATGTATACACACACATGTATTCACATATATGTATTCACATATATGTATTCACATATATGTATTCACATATATGTATTCACATACATGTATTCACATATATGTATTCACATATATGTATTCACATACATGTATTCACATACATGTACTCACATACATGTATTCACATATATGTATTTACATACATGTATTCACATATATGTATTCACATACATGTATTCACATACATGTATTCACATACATGTATTCACATACATGTATTCACATACATGTATTCACATATATGTATTCACATACATGTATTCACATACATGTATTCACATACATGTATTCACATACATGTATTCACATTCATGTATTCACATATATGTATTCACATACATGTATTCACATACATGTATTCACATACATGTATTCACATATATGTATTCACATACATGTATTCACATATATGTATTCACATATATGTATTCACATATATGTATTCACATACATGTATACACACACATGTATTCACATATATGTATTCACATATATGTATTCACATATATGTATTCACATACATGTATTCACATATATGTATTCACATATATGTATTCACATACATGTATTCACAAACATGTATTCACATACATGTATTCACATACATGTATTCAGATATATGTATTCACATACATGCATACTAAATGCTTGTACTCTGTTGGTTACAATGATGAGTGTTCTAGTTGATTAGATCAACAGAACACTCTGCTCATGAAATTGACATACAACTAGCTGAGTGTTCCACAGACATGTGCATCAATTATGTATAGTTCTCAGGGAGATTCAATATAACAAAGAATGTGACAAGGTTAGCCCTTTGAATTACAGGTACAAGTCATTTTTACTAGCTGAGTGGACTGGAGCAACATGAAATAAAATGTCTTGCTCAAGGACACAACATGTCGCCAAGAATTGTACTGAGCCAAATATCCTAACCCCTAAGCCATGTTCCTCTACATATTGGTTCCTTTCAATTTATTTCTTTGTCCTAGTATGGGTTGGATACTTATTAAATATTTGATATTTGCACATTGATGAAGCAAGTGTTTTTACAGAATGCTTACTCTAGTGCTTGCCAATCTGCTACAAAATGTAAGTGAAGACTGTCATCAGCTATGTATATGAAATATATATATATGTATATGAAATATATTTATGTATGGAGGCACATGGCTTAGTGGTTAGAGCATTGGCCTTGCAATCGAAAGGTTGTGAGTTCAATTCTCACACCGGGTGATGTGTTGTTTCCTTGAGCAAGTCATTTTATTTCACATTGCTCCAGTTTACTCAGCTGTAGAAATGAGATGATAGGGACTGGGGTCCATATCATTCCACGGCCAAAAAGCACCCAGCACTCACTGTAAATGAGGTTGGTGTTAGGAAGGGCATCCAGCTGTAGAAATCAAGCCAGAATCAGTTCCCATCCCACCCTTGCAAGCAGGGTAAAAGCGGACGTAAAATGAAATGATGATAATAAACATATAAATCTCGCTATGAGGGTTTAAACTGTGATCATGTCACAGCTATCTTAGTCACCACGTGAGAATGCCAGATACTAGTGTTTCAGGAGTTTTTTTATATATCATCAGTGATGTTTACTCACTTGGTACTGAGATTAGAATAAGCTACAACTTATATACTTTTTGTGCTGGTGAAGTTCACATAGTTGCATAGAGTATGGCATAGTGGTGAGAGTGTTGCTTTCACATTGCTCCAGTATACTCAGATGAAAATGAGGACCGACAATAGCTGTGGCTGTAAGCCTGTGATGGACTGGCATCATGTTAAGGGGGAAGTCTTGTACTTTCAGTCACTTAAGGCAAAATCGAAATCGAACCCACAACATTATGATTGTAAGTCCAACACCCTTACCACTAGGCCACATGCCTCCCACAAGGACCAGGTGGTGGTGTTAAACAAGGCAATGGATTAAGTCTACCACTCCAGTAAAAAACGGTGGGATTTGAACTTAAATGCAAAGAGCCAGAACAAATACTACAAGGCATCTTGTCCAACACTTTCAATTCCGTCAATCCACTGCCTTGGATGGATATTTTATTTTGTTAGCCCTAAAAGGCTGAAAGACAAAGATGACATTAGTAGGATTTGCATTCAGAGCATAGTGAGTTACAAGAGATATAAGGCATTTTGTTCTATGTTCTAACAACACTGCCAATTCAATGCTAAATAATTAATCAAAAATGATTATAGAGTGGCTGATGATGGAGTGTCTTCAATTATATAGGTTTGTTTGATTAAGGCTGACCTGAAGCTAAATGACAACAACGACATCTAATCATAAGATGACTTCAACAATTTGTTTATCTGGTTTGGAAGAACAATCCCATCTATGTTAGTATAACAAAATGGATTTCTTTATAATCCAATAAAAAAAATAGCAACAATAAAAGTATTAACAACAAAAAAAACTACATATGTTTTGTTGTTATTGAATGATAAAGAACATGATAAAACACTCTTCTGATGCCATGCAGCAGTAGTTCTTTATTATCATCATATTTATTCTGAAATGACAGCAGATACGTGCTAACTGGGCTGTAGAAATCTCTTGAAACCTCCTAATATATATTGCTATATAAGAATCCGATAATTCCTTGTATAAACATTCAATAGAAGTAATTGCAAATACTTAATTAAGGTTGAGTTCTTTTAAAGATATTTTGGCAGTAGTTCTATCATTGATAAATAAAATGACTTTGTGAGATAGGGCAGTGGGGAGATGAACACATGAGGCACGTGAAATTCTCACCAAAAATAGGAAATTAATATTCATAATGAGGTGGAGAAAAATACAAATGAAATATGTTCATCATCATCAGCAAGACGATTTTAAGAAACACTACATGATGTATGAAAATAAGAATAATAGTAGAATAATTATTTTCATTGCTTAATCAGGAGGAAGAGCAAACTTAGGACCGTTTTAAGAGCTTTCAAGACAGGGGAAGGGAGTGAAGAAGGTATCCTCAAACTGACAACCTGATCTAAATAGTTGCAACAGAGTGGACTCTGCTAAAAGAACACAAGAACCAGGTAGTGGTGTTAAACTGTAGGATGGGTGAAGTTTACTAGACAAGAAGGGAACAGGAGGTTTTGAACACAGAATGTAAAGAGCTGAAGGAAACATGTAAGCCATCATATTTCCAACTCTTTAACAACTCTCACGGTGTGTGTCTATGAAACATACACATATACACCAAGTCCGAACACAAAGGAACCAAACTGCCACTGTCACTGCCTCCATCTCTCCTGCTCTTTCACTATTATGAGCAAATGGGGTCCCACATGCTGGCAGCCCTGCAGGCCCAGCATACAGAATAGAGAGGGCATTTCCCTGGAGGATGGTGGGAGAGACGTGCTGGAGGAGCCATTCCAGCTTGTGAGGCTCACGCATGCGGTTAGCCAACTCTGTGCCGATGGTGGTGAGTAGGGAGGTGGCTTTAGTGCCAAGAACACCAGAAGTCTCCACTGCTGCGGGGTCGACTGCAAACCTGTTGGAGAGTGACTGATCCACCACCATAGACTTATACTTTAATGGTTGACTGGAGAAGGACAAAAGGCTAAGTTGACTACAGAAAGATTTCAATTCAGAATGCAAGGGGCTGGAATAAATACTACAAGACATTTTATACAATATTCTGACACTTGTGTCAGCTTGCTACCTATTCTTGTTATATCCAAATAGCCAAACATTGCACATCATCATTATCATATTACATCTGCTCTTCCATGCTTGCATGGGTTGGACAGGTCCTTTCTAGCACAGTTGCACTTCACCCACAGCATTTCTTCATCATTTCCTCTGTATGGAAACCAGTTAAATGGATTTCATTTGTAATTCCAGCATTGTTACATATCAGGTCAGTGGAATACTCAACCACTTATATGTTAATTCACAAGCTGGATGTTCAGTAAATTGACAACTGAATGTCCCTTATCAAAACTGATGCAGAATCCACACTATAATTATTTAACTCCTTTCTTTTCTTTAACCCCCCCCCCCCCCCCCCATATACAGAATATGTTAACACTAACATAGCTATTGTTCACCATATTTGCCAACGATGTGATGAGAGATTCACTAAATAAATATACAAGATTATATATTAGTTAACATAGCATAATACAATTGTTTAGAGTGTGTCATTATCATTATTTAATTTGTATATTGCTCGTTTTTCTAGTATTATGTGGTAGTTATGACAGCAGGCCCATTCATAGGCATCTTTAAATACACATGTACAAACACACACTGTATATATATGTGTCTCTATTCAACACACACACATGGAGAAACCTATACAAACATACACACAGCCCACATAATACATAACAACAATAATATCTAGGCTCTAAAAACATCTGTGGAAGATGATACCTTCATTGACACTAGCAATAATTTAGATCTAAAATGAATATCTTACATTAAACCATCCTGCTTTTATAGTATTTATTTGGCTGTTATTTCTAGCAGATTGGTAAACCTATATTTTGTCTCAGTGATGCACAAACGTTTTCAGAAGGTGGCCCTTAAAATTCATGAGGAAAACTTCATGGACCACCAGATATAAAAAAACAAACAGAAAAAAAAACAGCCTCTGGTGTTAAAGAACAAAACCACATATATAAAAAGCTTCTGATTTAAATTAAAACCTTCCAACAAAATTTCACAAAAGAACATTTTAAGTTGTGTTATAAATACCATCTTAATAATGGTTTCTACTTTAGGCACAAGGCCAGCAATTACCCAGTGCATTACTGGTACTTTATTTTATCGACCCCATAAGGATGAAAGGCAAAGTCAACCTCGGCAGGATTTGAACTCAGATTGTAAAGGGACGTAACTATGCTGGAAAGCATGGCGTCCGACTCTCTACCGATACTGCCAATCCAGGCTCAAGTCCAACAATTTTAGGGAAGGGGCCAGTCAAGTAAATTTACCCCAGTGCATTACTGATACTTTAACTTATCAGCCCCTGTCAGGATGAAAGACAAAGCTAATAAAGCATGATTTGAATTCAGAACATAAGGAACGTAACTCTATACTGCAAAGCATGTTGTCCAATGCTCTACCAATACTGCTAATCTACTGTCCTCTTTATATTATCTTAATAATGAAATAATTAATGATTTTTTGTAAATCTTTCAAATTTGTTAATTAATTGATTAATTGAAATACTGTGTATTTCATTTAAAATTTGGTCATGAATAGGATTAATTGGATAAACAATAACTTTGACTCATTCAACAGCAAAAAATATAAATAATGCACATATGAAAAAAAAAAAACTTGATGAGGGTATGCCTATAAGGTCATTAAACGTATTAGTAATAACAGCCAAATCTCCCTGAACCCTACCATCTTATTCAGGGCTCATAAAAAATGTTAGCTCTAAATACATTGTGTTTTAAAAAAAAAACATTATTGGATGGTCATGACTGGTATCGTAATGGTTGAAGATCTGCTCAATGAAGATTGACCTTGGGCTAAAAACTCAACAAGTGAGTAAGGTTGCCTCTATTTTGGTTGCAGGAACTGCTAGTTATAACAACTAAATATCCCTCAAATTAAATACACTCTATCATCTTGAAATGTTTCAGGATATATTGAATAATTTACTCATAGAAACACAATACCAGCAGAAAGTTAGGAAGGTCACAACAAGGATATTCTTCATTACCTCATCTTATGTCATGTAGGTCTTCCACTTTCCTGAGCACCCCCCCCCCCCCTCCTTCTTCCCCTGAGATCTCTCTGCATTTCTCTATACAACTGACACCTTCCATATGCATCAGATGTCCATACTGATTCAGTTTTCTCTTTTACACACTACATCACATTCCTCATATGCCTACTTTTTCTCTCAGTTCACTTATCCTGCCATGTTCATGTAGACTAACATTACACATCCACCAGAGCAGGTTAACCTCATTTCGTCCTAGCCTTTGCAGATCTGCAACCAATGCCTATGTCTTTCTGCCATATAGCTTTGTTGTTTACATACAGGCATCATACAGTCTACCCTTCACTCTAAGACAGAAGCTCTTAGTTGTTAGTAGTGGTACTAGTTCCCTCAACTTCTTAGATCCCGTTCTTCCTAAGGCTACTACAGAGCAGCCTCCCCTATTACTGATTAGGTCACCTAGGTAAACAACATTGACCATAACTTCAAGGGAGCCTCCAAGATAATTAAGGGATTCTATTCTACATGATGGAGGCACATGGCTTAGTGGTTAGAGCATTGGCCTTGCAATCGAAAGGTTGTGAGTTCAATTCTCACACCGGGTGATGTGTTGTTTCCTTGAGCAAGACACTTTATTTCACATTGCTCCAGTTTACTCAGCTGTAGAAATGAGATGATAGGGACTGGGGTCCTTATCATTCCACTGCAAAGTGGTCGTGGAGGTGCGACGGCAAAAAAAAAGCACCCAGCACTCACTGTAAAAGAGGTTGGTGTTAGGAAGGGCATCCAGCTGTAGAAATCAAGCCAGAATCAGTTCCCGTCCCACCCTTGCAAGCAGGGAAAAAGCGGACGTAAAATGAAATGATGATGATGATGATGATGTGCTCTTAGTATTTATATCTCCTTTACATTTGTCACATACAAAGTCTGCCTTCTCTGTTAATTTGCCTGCAATCCCACTACATCTTTTGTACATCCATAGATTACACTGTGTGGTTCTTAGTCATTGAGAAACACAAGTAAATAATCAGACGAAGGTTTTTGACATACATTCTTTAAGGTGTTACTTTTATAATTCAGTAGAGCTTTAAGTCTTTGCTTCTTGGTTTCTAAATCAATAGCTACACATGGCAGACACAGAAGTAAGCATAAATACCCATGTTGAATAATGACATACACATTATTGCACATTTTCGATTTGAATGGATTTATTGAACACCGCTGTGTGAGGTTTTTTTGCTTTTTATGTATGAAGAGACATAACTATGTGTGAGATAATAATCCATATCTATTGAAGATACTATGTCAAATTTTACTCCACTTTATATAATACGAAACTATAGTTATCCCACTTTCTTGTTTTATTTCAGTTGCATATATTGCTTTCTATATTTCATTTTCTTTTTAAGTGATTCTTATTTTTATCTGATTTCACATCATGCTTTCTCTTACTCTCTCTTTACACACGCACATACACCCATCTCTCTGTATATCTACCCCTTTGTCTATCTATCTACCTACCTATTTCAGATTCTATCTACCTATCTAGCTCTCTAACTTATATAACTATAACTTTCTATTTGTCTCTGGTTCTCATCTCATGTATCCCATTAAAATGTATGTGTAACAACACCATTTGAGGCTGGAATTGAGAAAATACTTAGATAAATAAATAAAATGAAAAAAAAACAAACAAACAAACAAACAATAGAAGAGAATGTTTGATGTTAGTTGACGAAGATTTAACCATGTCACCGAAACAAGAGACGAGCAGACAAAAGCATATATATATACAACTTGGAATTCATCCATGTCTTCTATCATAGCATTAAACCCGATCATACAAAGGTGAAATTCCAATCAACTCACACAACTGTATTTTTTTTTATTTCATTTTATTTCTTGCAAACATGTGTCTGGTAACAAGAGATAATCTTTTTTATGTTACAATTTTATTTCTATTTCTTTTTCAACTAATGGAAATCAAAGAATCACTTGTTATCAAACTTCAAACTTTGAAGGAAAAAAGAATAAAAATTACTTTCTTTTTCACATTTGTTCTTTAAATCATTGTAGAATTCATTGGAAAAGAGTGCTTATTTTGTAGTTTCTATTATTGTACCTGAGTGTTTTTCTAACATTTTAGCAAATAAGTAGCAAGTATCAATAGTCTCTATGGACTTCCATGCTATGTTTTCTTTTATGACTTCAATATGGTAAAGCTTGAACTCTATCTACTAGGTGACTGATTACAGTCACACAGATGAGCTATACAAAATACTTGGTAAGCCTGTATTCAATTGAGATGATTTTAGATTTTAGTTTCAAGCATATATATATATATCATCATCATCGTTTGATGTCCATTTTCCACGCTAGCATGGGTTAGACGAGTTGTCCTACTTGAGGCAATTTGGGTCAGGTGACCATGTTTTGCTCATATAGAACTGTTTCTTGCTTGGTTTCTACAGCTGAATGCCCTTCCTAATGCCAACCACATTTACAGGGTGTCCCCCCAAAAATGTATACAAACTTTGATTGCCTCTACAGGCATTATTTATTAGAATGCTATTGAAGTTCATAGATATTTCATCTGATGAACGAACTAGACGTTTCTGTTAGAAATGTCTAATTTCGTGAAACCTTGGGTAATGGAATAATTATATTGTGTTGTTTATTATATAATTAAATAGCTCTGTACTATACATAGAGCACTCTTCTTTCCTTTACCTTTTCTACAGAAATACACAACACACACACACACACATACACATACATACACACATATATATTATATTCAAAAACACACTCAGTTACTTGCATGACTTGTTAGAGCAAACTATTTCATTCTTTTTTCTTCTAATTAAAAATCACCCCGACAGCAAGGGAAATGACCCCAGTATTTTCAGATCCATACATAATAGCAGGTATAAAAGAGGTGAGTTTCATTAACAAAACCTGATGAATAGAGACTTCCCTGCCAATAGAATAAAACAAAGAGTGAAAGGTAAATTTAAAGCAGCTTTTCCTTTCTTCTTAAATCTGTAGTCTTCATTTAATCTTTTGATATCGGCTTGATTAAAACTGGTTCTAGTTTCATGAAACAAAAGCATCTATGTTTAAGGGTTCCTATTTAAATTTAAAAAAATTCCAACATAATTTTACATAAGAACCATACGGTTTTTGTAATGAAATAATAATTTTCTCAAAATTCTTCATTAGTTAATTGAAATAGAGTATATTTCATTTGAAATTCAGACAAAAAAAGTATTTAAAAGAGCTGGAAATGTGAACAGGGCATTTAAATTGAGAGAGTTATATTTTATACAAAATTTAATAGGATTTTTCTGCAACAATTTAACTCAGGCTGCTCTCTGTACTAGAAAAAATAAATAACGGGGAAAAAACTAGAAAAAAAATGGGAAAGAAAAAACCCCAGAACAAATGTAAAAATAAAAAAAATATATATGCATCATATGCTTCCACTTTTTTTCCACTTTCTAAACTGCCTAGCTATTGTAGCAAGCAGTGAATAAATAAATAGTTGTACTGAAAATACTTGGAAGAAATTTCAGCCTGTCTCGTAAACTTATTTTTGTTTTAAATTTAAAACTGGAAAAACATAATATTCAACACAAAGCAAAGTCTCTTCCCATGCAAAGAAACAAACAAAAAACAGAACAAAATCCAAAAATAATATATCAAATTTCTTCTGAACAGATGCCATCTTAGTAAAACTTAGATACAATTTTTGAAAAAAAAAAAAGAATTAACTTACAGATTTTTTTCTCTGAATTGTTTGTTTGAAGTTATATTCAATTCTGTTTATCTTAAAATAATAAGCCATAGACAAAGTTTACATCATTTTCTAATTAGCTGTTAAGCTTTCACAACATACTACTGATGACTGTTTATTAAGGGTCACTAGTTAGTTGCTATTAGGAGATTATATATATATATATATATACATATATATATATATGTGTGTGTGTGTGTGTTTCTGTGCATATGTGCTTATACATATATGTGTGTGTGTGTATATATATATATATATATGTTTGTGTGTACATATGCTTATATATATATATATATATATATATATTGTTATGTTGGTAACATGAGAAAAGACACCAAGTCCACCCTGTAAGGTGGTTGTGTCAGAAACAGGACAAAAAAGCAACCAGTCCACACTGTAATGTGGTTGGCGTTAGAAAGGGCATCCAGCTGTAGAAACCAAGCCAAAATACAGATCTGTATGAGCAAGACATGG
>OZ024745.1:109745081-109760081 GCA_964016885.1 Eledone cirrhosa
TTCTGTAAATGTCATATCTTAGATGAATTCTCAGCTGGTGTGAAAGTAGAATTTGAATTTTGATAGTCTCACAAAATATTTGTTTCCTTAGTGTTCTTTTGATGTCTGTGATTTACCAACAAGGAAGTAACTGTGTTCAGCTTGACACTGCTTGAATATTTAAAATGCATTGAAGAATATTTTTAAAGCAATTGTTGTGGTTGTTGTTATTGTCATCGTGTGAGTTTCTTCTCACACGCTACAATGCATTGTAGTTATAGGGTCTCATCAAATCTATGATTCCTACCTTTGATGCAACATGATTCTATAATCATACAAATAATAAAAATATGATAATAGTTAGCCTAAGTTGGTGTATTTATCCCCTATGTATAAAAGTGAAAATCAATTTTACCTTGCACCTGTGATATTTACTTAAATGTGGTCTCATACACTGTAAATGTGGTTGACATTAGGAAGGGCACCCAACCATAGAAATCTAGCCAGAAACAGTCTTATATGAGTCCTTACTTGCCTCTAATGGGACAAACCCGTCTAACCCATGCTAGCATAGAAAATAGATGTTAAATGATGATGATGATGATGATAATGAAGATGATTTCTAAAATAATTAGACTAGCCATTTCAGTTAAGTAGTGGTCTGGGTTTTATATATATAGTGATTTGCTATATATTCTCTTCATAAGCAGAAAAATAAAGATGCTTGTTTTTACTGCAAGGCTTATAATTTAAAATTGTAGTTATACCTACGGTATATTAAATTTATTTTAGATTTTATTAGATTACATTATTCTCAACATAAACGGTATTCTTTTTATCCACTCTTGAAGGATGAACAATAATATGAAAACTGGTTTTGAATTCAAAACATTCCAGCACCCACCCCACGTCTAAAATGCTTTTTTGTTACACGTTATCTACAGTTTTTAATTATAACAATATATACTACAGAATCTCTCTATATGGTCATCTCCCAATATTCAAGAGTGCAGTACTTGAAACTCAGATGTTTATTCTATTCATAACCTATTCTGCGCTTAACATCCTGTAATGATGATTTAGCAGAATATATCTAAAAACATGTTTGTTACTTCAAAAGTTTATAGTACCTTTACTAGTGAATAGATTGTTGTGAAAATTAGCAGTCTTAGAGTAAAGACTTTACTGTTTAATGTGGTACAGAATGTTAAAATTTAAGCCATAGAGGGAACGTATGTGTGGTTGCTGGACCTGCTAGAAATAGAAAATAACAGAAATGTCCCTGAAATCTAACACCACCATCCACAAAAAAAGGAAGATTATAATAGACACTGTAGTTATTGATATATAAAAGTAAGATTGTGGCCGACGACTCGAAGGATTCTGATAATAGGTCAGCTTGATCAAAGTCAACTCAGTGCCAAACAACAATATCAACACAGAATCTTTGTTCATGGTGGATAGTATCTAGTTACTTCATTTGCATAGATAATATAAATATCTCCCTTCACTCTTTTATTACCATATTTCTATTGAAAAACATGTGAATGTGTTTCAATTAATTTTGAAAATATTCAAACATTGAGGAATATATCAAAATAACTAACACTTTCAATAGTAAGCTGATGTTTGGAACATAACAAAAATCACTTTCATAAAATTATGATGGAAAGTTTTAATATAAGTATAAACACTTAGAAATGGGCAGATTCACTTGAGTTGTTATCAAGAATGTTAAACCTTTTGATACCAACCCACCTAAGATTGCTTCAAGTTTTATTATCTAAAAATCAATTTTAAAATTCTCATGTCCATCATAATTTTATCTCAGAATATTTTGTTAAGTTTCATATGAAACACCAGAATATTACAAGAGAGGATCAAATTCAAACCCTGTGTACTCTGTGCATATTCCACCATCCTATAAAGTGTAGAGTTAATTGTGGTGTGTAACCAGTATACGATATTACCCAGCCAGAATATACACGGGTTCTTAAACATTTATTTGTTTGTTTATTTAATAGGCACCAGATTGTAGTGGCTTTCTATGCTATCAGGTGAAGTAGAAAGAAACACACCAGTAGCACTAATTGTTTCCTTCTTGTCACATTCCAGTTGTTATTTATAGCTGATGAGCTTGTTTATTGTTTATTATATATATACTTTATTTTTATTTTCTGAATTATGTGTCAGTGTTGAGTTAGTAGAGATTTACTTAGTCTTTTGCAGTCAAGAGTAGCTGAAGCAATGCTTTTCTTGGCAACATCCCCCATCATTATCTTTGGCTTATTATTTTCATTATCAGCTCCAGTGTCTTTGAAGACACCTAAGATTAGTAACTAACTTACTTTAAGTTTGGGCATTATTTCATTAGTAGTCCACTACTTTTGCTATAATGTATAGACTTCGGTTTTTAAAGTGTAATATCTAATATACCTATTACCTTGTAAACCCTTTTTAAGCAATCACTAATAAACTTCATAATGATACACACACACATACACACACCCTCATCATCGATACTTTATGTCCATCTTTCGATGTTTACAGGGATTGGAGCAGTCATCTTCAGTACAGCTTCTTTCCATTTGCTGGACTCCTTTGTTGTATCCTCTGGGAAGTTCAGCAATTGGAAATAAGTTCTCACCATTTCAGTCTAGGCTTTCTTTGGCTTTCCTCTTTCACAGATTCCTTCAACCAGGATTGCTTAGCACTTCTTCACCAAAAGTTCTTTCTGTTACTTTCATAACTTGTTTCATATATCGTCCTCCTCCTCACCATTAGCATGGGTTAGATGGGTTGACCCGTCTGAGTCAAGTTGGGACTGATGACCGTGTCTTGCTCACACAGAACTGTTTCTAGGTTGGTTTCTATGGCTGCATGCCCTTCCAAATTCCAACCACATTTACACATTTACAAATATAAATTAGAGCTAAACACACTACATGGAAAGTTCTGAATATATATAGATAATATTTATTCATTCAAAGCTAATGACTCATTTTGATGCTACTCCGAGTTTCTCACATGTGATCCTTTAGGGTACAAAAACTATTTTGTGCCTGATGCATCAGACATGGTGAGAATTTCTACATAGCTATGCAGTGAATCAGCAGCTTCAAATGAATGTGTATATGCATGTGTATTTTACGAATAGGTGAGAGAGAGAGAGTGAGAGGGGGGGGGGGGGTTCCATTTCAAAAACTATGTTCTAAAGAGATTATGTTTAATAAATTTTTAATAATTGCATTAGTAGCAATACCATTACTATCATCATCACCTTCATCATAATAACCACACCTACTTCCATATACATGGTACTGTTGATACTGTTGATGCTGTTGATGCTGCTGATGCTGATATTGCTGTCATAATTGCACTCTATTTACTAACCTTTATTAAAGTTACTATCTCTAAAAATGCCGCCATCTATCCTTCATCCATACCAATGGTAGCCACAAACAACAAATGCAATCTCCGCTACCACCACTGCTATTATCACTACTAGAAACCAGTCACCATTACAATAGCTAATTACCGTAGAATATCATTACTATCAACACAGACAACACCTTCACAACGTATCTAAACACAACTGCTATCACAGCTAATTAACTCTGCTACAACAACACCACCAGCACCATCTTCAACAATGGCAACGCCCGCCCCCCCCCCCCCCCAACCAGCTCCCTCATCAGCAACACCAATAAAAACATCACCTAAAATAATGCCAACACCAACACCACCACCATTTAAAGCAACACCAATACCAACAACAATACCAGCATCTAAAACAACACCACCACCAACACCAACACCAACACCAACACCACCACCAACACCAATACCAACACCACCACCAACACCAACACCAACACCAACACCAACACCAATACCAACAACAACACCACCACCAACACCAACACCAACACCACCACCAACACCAACACCAACACCAACACCAACACCAACACCACCACCAACACCAACAACAACACCACCACCAACACCAACACCAACACCAACACCAACACCAACACCAACACCAACACCAACACCAAACCAATACCAACAACAACACCACCACCACCACCAACACCAACACCACCACCAACACCAACACCAACACCAACACCAACACCAACACCAATACCAACAACAATACCAGCATCTAAAACAACACAAACACCAACACCAACACCAATACCAACACCACCACCAATACCACCACCAACACCAACACTAACACCAACACCAACACCAACACCACCACCAACACCAACAACAACACCACCACCAACACCAACACCAACACCAACACCAACACCAACACCACCACCAACACCAACAACAACACCACCACCAACACCAACACCAACACCAACACCACCACCAACACCAACACCAACACCAACACCAACACCAACACCAACACCAATACCAACAACAATACCAGCATCTAAAACAACACAAACACCAACACCAACACCAATACCAACACCACCACCAATACCACCACCAACACCAACACTAACACCAACACCAACACCAACACCAACACCACCACCAACACCAACACCAACACCAACACCAACACCAACACCAAACCAATACCAACACCAACACCAACACCAACAACAACACAACCACCAACACCAACACCAACACCAACACCAACACCAAACCAATACCAACACCACCAACACCACCAACACCAACAACAACACCACCACCAACACCAACACCAACACCAACACCAACACCAAACCAACACCAACAACAACACCACCACCACCACCAATACCAACACCAACACCACCACCAACACCAACACCAACACCACCACCAACACCAACACCAACACCAATACCAACAACAATACCAGCATCTAAAACAACACTAACATCAACAACACTGTGTCGCAATCAATTCAGTCAAACTTTATGGTCTCTTTGTACTAAATGTGTCTCTCATCTTGCCAGTGTTAACAACTGATGAATCCCAACAACAAGGCACTTGAAAATTATATAAGGGTCAATATGAAGCATCTAGAAGGTCAGGTGAAATATTAAGAGTGGTTCGACAAGTGCTACTTACCAATTCCTTCTTGCAGAGAATATGTCATAACTGGTGGTAGAATGGGAAAAAAAAAAAGAAAGAAAAACAACACTGTAATTAGAAAAACAAAAAGAAAACTTGCCAAATATATTCATTAGCTTACCTATTTCCCTTGTTTTCACACACATACATACACACACACACACACACACACACACACACACACACACACACACAAACACACATATTTGAAAACAAGGAAAAGGAAGAAAGGAGCTAATATTTGGTATGTGTTTTCAAAGATATTTTGTCATTGACATTCTAGCTGATTCAGTAAAGGTTTTTGTATGTTCTGAGTGATTAAGTTGATAGTCAACATATATTATGGTATTATGGTCATTCCAATCAGATAGATGGCCAATGGTTAAAAAGAAGTAGAAGAACCAGAAGATGTTCCAGAGATCTTGGAGAAAAAATCTCAGTAGTCCAACAGAAAGTTTGTTTCTTTTGTTTTTGTTAATTCGCTCAGAATTAGTCAGCTAATCCTAGAGGCTAACCTATTAAGTAGGCTTTTGTGCTAGGTTTAAAGTTCAGCACTTAAAGTCAAGTACCAAGTTTGCGCGTGCACACACACACACACACACACCAATAACATAATTATTGCAGAGCAAAGGTAAAGGGGGGGGGCTTACTTTCAACTTGCTTCACCATTAAAAGGAACTCAATCAAAGAAATAGTTATAAAAATGTTTAATGAAGTGGGTGACACTCCCCAAGTAGAGACAGCTTGGTGAGTAAAGTATTGAATGGTTAAAGATTAAAAACACTTCTGGCGATTTATCTTAGTATATGGACAGTAACTATATTGCTGTTTAAATTACAATTGTTTTTTGCAATTCTTTGATGTAAGATTTGAAAGCTTAACCTTAAAATTCGAACCAGTTCAATAAAAATACACATTATCATTAAATCTTCAGTTATTGAGTTGAGCCACACATTTTCTGAATATCTACTTTATAAGCTCAACTGATTAGTGGCAAGACTAGGATTTCCTTAACTTGAAAGTTCAATCCATTACTAGTGAGAGGGGCCACACCTTTGGTTAATATATACTCTATAGTGCAATATATATATATATATATATATATATATATATATATATATATATATATATATATAGTGCAATATATATATATATATATATATATATATATAGTGCAATATATATATATATATATATATAACGAAGGAAATGTGGTAAGGAACCAGGTGGACCATAACGCACCAAAGTACTCAATACTTGAGGTAGTAGAGTGGGTAATAGGAACGAGTAAGACCCCGACAGCTGAGCTCAAGCCGTTTCGAGGGCTATTTCAGCTAATTCAGAATTAGCTGTCGAAACGGCTAGAGCTCAGCTGTCGGGGTCTTACTGGTTCCTATATATATATATATATATATATATAGTGCAATATATATATATATATATATATATATATATATATAATATATATATCATCATCATCATCATCATCATCACCGTTTTACGTCCGTTCTTCCGCGCTAGCATGGGTTAGACGGGTTGTCCTGTTGTGTGCAGTGTCTGGTCGGCTGACCATGCCTTGCTCATACAGGAACTGATCTGGCTTGATTTCTACAGCTGGATGCCCTTCCTAACACCAACCTCATTTACAGTGAGCGCTGGGTGCTTTTTCGTGGCGCCTACATGTCCACTTTACAGTGTGGGCTGGGTGCTTTTTTGCCGTGGCACCTCCACGACCACCTTGCGGGGGGGGGGGGGGGCATATTGTTTATATGCTTCAGCATGTACCCATATATATATATATATATATTATTTTGCAATGTGTGAACAACAGCATTGATGGTTAAAGGTGCCCAGTCAAGAGTTCAATACATTTCTAACATCAAATGTGATGCATTTGGAGCAAAGGACTTCATTTTGGCAAAGGGTTTGTTTGAATGTTTACACCCTTTGCATCAATGAATATTATCTGATAGGGCAGTGGATTGGCAGTATCGGTAGAGGGTCGGACGGCATGCTTTGACGCATAGAGTTACGGCCCTTTCCATTCTGAGTTCAAATCCCGTCGAGGTTAACTTTGCCTTTCATCCTTACGGGGTCAATAAAATAAAGTACCAGTCATGTACTGGGTAATTGCTGGCCTTGTGCCAAAAGTAGAAACAATTATATGATAGGAAATGCATCGAACTGTGCAAACCATGCCAAAACTGGAAAATAAGTAACTCTGATTAAGTACTAACTTAATCTGTGATGACCTGCCCAACCCATGCCAGCAAGGAAATGCAGATGTTAAATGATGATGATATCTCTCTCTCTATATATATATATATATATATTTCTTTTTTTTTCTATCTTCTATTTTTTTTCTCTATCTTCTATCTTCCATTCTATGTAATCCTGAAAATAACACCTGATGAGATCGCCTTTTCTTGCATCATAATCAGATGATCAAGCTGGGGCATCGTAATATGTATAGTGATTTTGCAGGATTAAAATTCTAAAGTAAACTTTCCAGTCCGGTCTTCTCTTGTTTTTAATGTATATGTATATATATATATATACACACACACATGATGTATGCATGGGATCGCCATGGTTAGAATGTCTTAATCATGGCTAAACAATAACAAAGTGAATAGTTGCTATGTTACATTTACTGTGAGTTCCAGACTGTGTCTGATATTTTAGATTAACAATGGTATTTCATAAATTCTTCATTATTTTCTTAGATGTTAAACAGTATTGTGTATTGTCTATTCCTTATTTTTCTTACAATATTTCTAATGAAAGACACTGCCTCTTATTTCTAAATATTTTTGAAAATAATCTAGAATTTGAGAAATTTAGTAATATAATTTTCTCATTATTAATGTAGTGCTTAGAGCAAAGATACTTACATAACATTATCACGGATGCCATGCTTTGCAGAAAAGAGTTACGGCCCTTTATGGTCTGAGTTCAAATCCCGCCAAGGTCAACTTTGCCTTTCATCCTTACGGGGTCGATAAAATAAAGTACCAGTAATGTACTGGGTAATTGCTGGCCTTGTGCCAAAGTAGAAACAATTATTATGGAAGTTTTTTTAGATAAAAATGTATTAAAATAAACAGCTTTATATCATAAAACCAGGGGCAGATTTAAGCAGTTTGGTACCAAAAGAGGCAAGCACTAATTCACCCCACTTTTAGACATCTTATCATAAAATCCCTTTTATATCTGCTGTTTTTCAAACTAAAGTTAGTATACATGGTTTGTATTTCTTCAAATTAATCTATGAAAACAATGACTCTTCTGCACAAAATCTAGTCATAAATTGGGATGTCAGCCTTTCTAAATGTGAAGGAGAAGAGGAAACGACAGAAAATAAATTCTGCTAAAACCCCAAATTTCTCAGAGACTTTAAGGCAAATACCTTCATGTCTGAATTTGATATCCTTTGTGAAATGTAAGTCTGATTTTCACTTTGTCAGCCAATACCATCACATGGAGCCTTATCAGAAACAATGTATAAGTTGTTTGTTATTTTACACTGCACTTCTGTTGAAATTGTCCCACAACACATCTGGTTTATGTGATCCTAACATCGTAGTACCTATGTAATCTTTTACATCAACATCATTCATGTTTATTCTGTCTTGCAGTAAATCTTCTATGACTTCTTCATACTTTATACATTTTATTCTTCTCTAACTCATATTTCTAATGTATGAGAAACCAGCCAAGATAATTAGTATTAGTATTTTTATTACAAAGAAATACTTATTATTATCATCATTATTTTCATAATTGTCAGTATTAATTATCATCATCATCATCATCATCATCATCATCATCATCATCATCATCATCATCATCATTATCATCATTGTCATTGTCATCATAACATTTTAGCAAAACCGATTATGTTTATAAAATTTATTTCTCTTCTTAATTTCCCTCTAGATTTATATGTTAGACAGATATGGCGTTTGGCAGTTTAAATGCCATCATCTGTGTAATAAACGAAGTTAATAAATTCTATGATATTTTCAATAATGTATGTAATTTCAGGTTTTGTAACTGGTTAGGCTATGTAGATAGAAAATGTAATAGAGGAAATATCAGTACATATCCTTTCAAAATTACATCATATCTGATATCAGAGAACATCGTGGGAAAATATATGCTAAAGTATGCTTTCAGTACTTTATTGGATCAAATGTTCTGAATTATATAAAAAATAAAGGGCAATACTTTTAGCAACAGGAAAAATCTTATCAAATGATCTACTCCCGAAATATCTTTGAAAAAAGAATTAAAAGAATCACAAATATTGCTTAACCCTTAGACATTTCAATAAAACTGTCATTTTCTTTTTCATTGTCTTTTTATTTCTTTTCATTTTGTTAACATTTGTAAGAAACTTTGAAGTTCTCTTATTTATGTCATGCTGTAAATGTGATTGGTGTTAGGAAAGGCATCCAGCCATGTAAAGAAAGCCAGAGACAGTATCAAATTAGTAAGACATGGTCACCTGATCTGACTTGTCTCACAATAGGACAACTCATCTAACCCATGCTAGCATAGAAAATTGAACGTTAAATGGTGATGAAGAAGTGAAAACCTATCTCTTTTTCTATCACAAGAAGTCAAACTCATAATAAAAAGAGTTAGCTTCCTCTATATAGCTTGTTTCTATAGAATTATACATTGATAACATTTCTGAAACAATTTGCATATTCTAATTAGTGCACAAATATATTTTTGACATGCAGAGTCTCATCTCATCATTTAAGAGTTAATACTAAGTAAAACTGATCTGAGTTGGATGGTCATTTTATTAACTTACTAATTTTATGAAAGACTAGTATTTTTTAAATTAAAAAAAAAAAAAAAGTATATTACAGCCCATAATTTACAGAAGCTAATTAACAAGCCTCCACATGCTCATCTCCTCTGGTAGAAATAGCAGTCAAATCTTCATATCACACCTTACTGTCTTAAATAAGAAAGAACATATTTGATAATGTGACCCTAGTGATAACGTATCTAAAAAAAAAATAAATGATGGAGATGTGACAGGGCAATTTGATATTCCATTTATAAATATCATTCACTAATTTTTTTTTATCAGATCAATATATTATCTGCCTTCTAAGCAGTTAACCATAATTGCCCTCTATCCTTTGCACATAACTGAGGAAACAGTTTAATACAAAGAAGGTAGTAGACAAGAAGTCAAGAAAGATGTCCTCACAGCTTCTTTGGCCTCAAAGTTGTGAAAAACATCTAATTGGGACATTTATATTTCTACATGAGCACATATACTCAGCACTCAATAACTTGATGTGTGTTTTAGTTTGTTTGTTTGTTTGCTTTTTTTATTCTGTCAGCACCTACATCCATAGCTTTATCACCAACAAACACTATATTTTCACCTCTTGCTTACAAAACTGGCTTCTGTGCAATAACAATTATAGACATGGCACAATGTCAGAACAACCTCAAGGGAGATGTGAGCAAGAATGAATCTCATTGAAATTTTGGCAAAATGAATTGTCAAGAAATTTTACCTGCTCACATATCTGATCAGTTAAGTTTCCAGTGAAAGATTAAGATGTCGGAAATATGTAGGTGTGGAATAAGGTGAGGAAATTTGTTGGCAGCCCTTGTCGATGTGAAGTACTATATAAGATCATGATAGATGCTTGGTAGCAGCATTATTGATATAACATGGAAGCTTTATTATAAGAGGGTAGAGGAGACCTGATTGATTATCTGGAAAGAAAAATTTGACATCATTGTCATGAGTTCAACAAGAGTAATAATAATAGTATTATTCTAAGAGAGATTAACGCCAATAGTTTGCATTGTGAAGGCATACTGCTTAGTCGTTAGGGTGTTGGACACAATTGTAAGACGTTGTGTTCGATTCTTGTCCAGGTAGCATATGTTCTTGAGTAAGACACTTCATTTCACATTGCTTTTCATGATAAAACTGGCACCCCTATTATTAAAACACCCAAGAAATCTCCTATGGAATGCAACTTTGTAGGAGGCCAGCTAAACCTACCTGGGTGTGAGCTGTAATTTTTTTTCTCAAATAAATTGCATCATTTCTGTTGCTTGACAAACCCAGCTAACTCTAGTAATTGAGTCTGTGAGGAATCTACATAGAGCTGTTTAGAGTGCTAAAATTAGCAGTTAAATCTTCTACAAATCTCACCTTACTCGTTATAATCTTAATTCTTTCACAATCACATTTCTAGTGAAATACACTTTATTTGAATTAATTAATGAAGAGTTTTGAGGGATTTACTAAAATTATGAATTATTTCCTTAACATATGGTTCTTATATAATTATATAAAGTTATGTTGCAAGATTTTAATTTAAATAGGAACCTACCAAAATGGATATTTTTGTTTAATAAAACCAGAACCAATTTTGGACAGGTTGGTATAAAAAAAGGTTACATAAAAGATGCATTGGACAGTGTAGTCTCTGATAAACAATATATTATGGATGGTCATGGCTGGAAAGCCTCTGATAATAGATCTTCTCAATCAGGCTAAATAACCTCTTGTCAAGTTATGTTAACTCACAAGAGTGAATATATATCATAGTTTCTGATTTCATATATTTGGTAGAACATATACGTGTGTGTTTGTGTGTGTGTTATATATATATATATATATATAT
Source organism: Eledone cirrhosa (assembly GCA_964016885.1). Lineage (NCBI taxonomy): Eukaryota > Metazoa > Mollusca > Cephalopoda > Octopoda > Eledonidae > Eledone > Eledone cirrhosa. The sequence goes on from OZ024745.1 coordinate 109,756,838, forward strand.
ATATTTGGAAAATAAAGAGCCCAATCAATGATAATAGGATTTAACAGTTTGGCATTTAAACTGGCCATATTTGGCCAGAATTCTCTAACCTCTTTCTGTTCACACCGACCATAACCAGTTGTTCATACTTATGTTAAGGTATTGTTCTCAAACTAAATAATATCAAAATCTCGTAGATTCGACATTATGTGAGATATTATGTAAGATAAAGCCTTTACCACAAAAATACAATAGTAAATAAAAAGTAATGTAAATACTAAAGGGTAAACTCCATAACTCTTAACCACTCAACAAATTCTCAAAATCCCAGGCTTAAGGATTCACAGGTATTTACACATATTTATAAACAAATCCAGCTTGCTTTAACACTGGAATTTTGCACAAAAAATATGTAAATTATATCCTAAAATTGACAAAGTATGAGATGTAAACTTTGGGGCTTTTGAAATTTTTCATTATTGTTATAATATCAATTTTATTGAACTTTCCGATTCTGAGATAAACTATAGTTAGATTTGAACATAAAACAAACCTCTTTAACTGGTGATAACAAAATATTCAGACATGATCTCTATCATTACCCATCTTTATAGCATACAGAATCAACTAACATCTGTATAGAATACAGAATCAACTAACAATTTGTACACCAACAGAAATGTTTGGATATCAGTCTTTACCAAAATCCCTTGCCATTTGCTAATAGCATTACAAAACTAATTAGATATACATTGAGATATATGTAATAAGCTATGTTTATGTTTAAATGCATTACCAATAAACACTTTATTAAAAGCATCTGTCAGATCAGAATTATGTTTGATTTGATGCCATCATTTGAAATCAGTGTATCTATGTTAATATTGCTCAGATACAACAACTAATTGTTTTCTGAATTTTAGAGGTTAATCCACTAACGATGATTGCCCAAAACTACTAAAATATGAAGGCAATATCTAAATAAGCTGGGCAAAAATACTGGAACATGCAAAACTGATTTCAGAACATTTCATACCCCCTGCAAATTAAATAATTGTTTAGTCATACACAACAAATAAAAAAAAACTACTCTCGTTCAACTTTAGTTTTTCACCACCCATTACATGTTACTTTGGTTCAGAATATGACATCCAATAGCAATTAACAGAAGTATCTATTTGAGATTTTTATATAACAAGAAGAATTATTATTATTGCTGTCATCATGTCATCATGATTTAGGTTAAAATATGACATCCCATAGAGCCATAGATGTTTTCTATTTTTCTATTGAAAACAACACAGTAGCTTTCATTCGGTGGATTGGCAGTATCGGTAGAAGGTTGGACGCCATGCTTTGTAGCATAGAGTTACGTCCCTTTACAATCTGAGTTCAAATCCTGTCGAGGTTAACTTTGCCTTTCATCCTTACGGGGTCGATACAATAAAGTACCAGTAATACACTGGGTAATTGCTGGCCTTGTGCCAAAAGTAGAAACAATTATTTACATGATAGGTCTGTTGGAAGAATAAGGTCCATGGCCTTTAAAAACAACAAAGAAGGGGGATAAGTGAGTCAGGAGTGCTTGGCATCAGTAGCATGAGACGAACAAGCTCCAATGAGCAGAGTGAAATGATTGAAGAGTGTCAGTGAGTGATTTTATAGTGATTAGCTGAGTGTCTTTTATCTGTATGTGGTCTAGAATGTCAGTGGGATCAACAGCAACACTGTCACAGATGTTGGAGCAATACTCCATTAAGGCTCTCCACTGAACGTTATAGAGGGTCATTAATTGTTGAGGGCTAAATTATTTTCTGCTTTTGAAGAGAAGGACCAGTTCTTTAGATGTGATCTTAGCATTTGGAACAATCATGAAGGTCCTAGGTTAAAGTTCTATAATATTAACTAGTACCCCTAATACAAGGTACATTACCCTATTTATCTCAGTATGGTGAACTGTAGGATGAGTACCCAGCAGTAAAAATACTTTAGCTAACAGTATACACACTTTCAACAAAATATGCCTATATAGAAGAAAAATAAAAGAGGTATATGTTGCATGTGTTGTATGGATTGTATTCTATTATTGGATAACAATTCTGTAGATTATGAGTTATTTAAGCTGTTGATAATGTATGAGTTGTACAATTGTATCAAGTGGTAGTTATGTAAAATATATGCTGCATTATATTATTGATGCTGATCGAGTATATGTATTGTGTGCGTAATATACAATGTATTCTCTTATTAATTGACTCTTTCTGGGGTCAATATGATAAAGTACCAGCTTGTGATGATGTATTGGTGAAATTGTTAGAACATCACAGCTGTTGGCTTCTGAAGGTGGTAAATGTAATCTGTTATCTGCTTAAACACTACTACATGTGTTTTCAAAGCAAACTTCTGTATCATTCAGCCATGCCTGCATCTATCTGGTAAAATTTTGTTACATTTCTTGATGTTGAACCAGAGGTGAGTCTTAATTGAGTAGATCTGGGATCAAAAGGTTTTCAGCCAAGATCGTACTACCTATTTTTCCTAAATAGTATATCTAGACCTACATTATCCAATGTCTTTCCTTTCCTATAAAAGTGGTAAGTTCTGATTTGTGCAGAGGCATAGTAAATGGGGTGTGAGAAGTGGGTCACTAATATAAGGACACAAAATTTCCTGTGGCCGATAATGGCTGTTAAATTAGGAGTATCAAAAGTGTCTTTACCCAAGGGCACCAAGGGACATTGCTATACCATTAGATTCAAGAGAGATTTGGCAACAATTTCTAGCAAATTAATGGATCACACAAGTTAATGGATCATATAAATTCTGTTAGATTTTATAATGTAGGCAGATTCATAAACAAATCTTGAAGAAATTTCACCTATCAAGTAAAATCAAAAATGTATAAACTAAAATTCAAAATGTCTGAATATAAAGTATGTGACCCAGAAAAGATAAAGGGGGTGAGGAGGGGAAGAACAAGAAAATGAATGTAAAATACAAATATATCCAAAATGAAAATAAATAATGTACATTAAGTACAATATAAATATATATATATATATATAAAATTGAAAAGAAAAAAACAAATATAATTTCTATAAAATAAATATGGTTGATAGGTGGGAAATTATTGGCTGCAATCATGTGATTGATATTTTATTGTCAGTGTATTAATAATAATAATAATAATAATAATAATAATAATAATAATAATTATTATTATTATTATTATTGTTTTAGTACTGAAACACTTTGAACTTGATGT
>OZ024745.1:109762581-109770081 GCA_964016885.1 Eledone cirrhosa
CTACTAGGAGTTACAGGTCCATACATACATTACAGCTGGACACCCTTCCTGGTGCCAACCCATTTAGTTACTTTTTACATCATCCAGAGATACAGTGTACCTTTTCTAAACCAGATACACATAGGTTGTGGTTGTGAGTGTATCCAGATCCATGTATAGAATATTAAAAGAAAAAAAAAAGAAAAAAAAGAAAAAAAGAAGAAAAAAAAGAGAAAAAAAAGAAGAAAAAAAGAAAAAGAAAAAAAAAGAAAAAAAGAAGAAAAAAAGAAATGAGGTGTGATTCAAATCATAATGTTCCTGTCTGAAATGGCCTAGTGAAAGGACTTTAGTTAATGTGATAAACAGAGTGTTGTGTATAAACAGTTCATGTCTTATATCAGATGTTAAAGGAATTCTAAACATCTGGTAATATTCCGGAATATTTAATAAAGGTTGTTGACAATCCGACAATGCATGGAGTGTAAAGGTAAAAGTAAAATGTCAGGAAGAGAGGAAGTAAGACAATATCTGCACATGAACAAGAAATCAGACAAGCATGTAAAAATCTGTTCTACCACAGGCATAGTGATATTTAATTGTGAATTCCTGAGAAGTAACCACAAAGCATGGTGTAATATATCAAAGACATGAAAGACAGTGGTCAGGGTGGAAGGAGATAGAGAGATAGAAAGACAGAGAGAGAGAGAGAGAATTAGAGTGAGAATGTGAGAGAGAAAGAGGAGAAAAAGGTGTGTGGTGAGAGTGTATATAACACCTTATTGACATCCATCAAAATGTCTTTTACCATAAGAGAACATTCAGGTTATGACATTGCTACTCCCTAACTTCTATTCACACTAGATTATTTTGTGGGGTTAGCACCCTTGGCATTTATATATCATTATCTCTCTTCACTCTCAACTTCAATATATATTATAAAAATGGCCGACAGCTTGCAATGACAGCTTGCCTCTCAAGTATGTCTACCCTAGATTACAAGATGCATCACATAGTCTAAAAAATAATAATAATAATCAACATTGACAAAAATTATAATAAAAGAGATTGGATTTAAACACGAACTTGCTTTATATAAGTTATCATTTTGTGAAAGAAATACTGTTATATACTAAATAATTAAAACACCATTTTTTCCCAGTAAACATTGATATGGTTGATAGACAATCAAGTTCCCTCCCTTTATAGTCAAATGATACTCTTCTTTTTCAGCTCATGCTCATCATCACCCTTTAGTAATTACATTAGTATTTACATTACTCTGTATTTACTATTGTATTTTCACAGTAAACACTTTATCTCACATAATTATCTCATATAATATTGAATCTACGAGATGTTGATATGATTTATTTTGAGAACAATACCTTAACATAAGTATGAGCAACTGGTTATGGCCGGTTTGAATAGAAAGATGTGAGAAAATTCTGGCTTGATATAGCTGGTTTAAATGCTAAAGGGTTAAATCATTCTCTATGCCATGATTAAGTACAAAGAGGTCTCTTTAGCATTGCAACAATCGCGATGACCTAATGTTGGTGACATGATAAAATGTACCTAGTACATTCTGGTTAGTGGTTGGGATTAGGAAGAGTATCTAACCATAGAAACTACCTCCAAATTGGAACATACAAACATGACAGGGTTCCTCAAATCAGATTTCCTGCTGTGAAAATAATTGTTTCTACTTTTGGCACAAGGCCAGCAATTATCCCAGTGTATTACTGGTACTTTATTTTATCGACCCCGTAAGGATGAAAGGCAAAGTTAACCTCGACAGGATTTGAACTCAGATTGTAAAGGGACGTAACTCTAGGCTACGAAGCATGGCGTCCGACCCCAGTGAAAATAATGAAATGTAAACACACTATATGCTATTACCTTTGTAAGCAGAAAAACATGAGATTAATTACAGAAAATAACTATTCACATGATTTTGCATACTGAAGGGAGAATCTGATTGTGGTTGCTATTCATATCAAACAGGATGTTGAACTTAAATAAAATGGCCAGTCTAATTTGCATGATGTTCCTTATTTTGTCAACATAATTTATTCAATGTTTAGGATAAATTTAATGTAAATATAACTATATAACCGTTTGCTTTTGGAGTGCGATGTGTGAAGGCACATGGCTTAGTGGTTAGAGAATTGGATTCACATTTGTGAGGTTTTGTGTTTGATTCCCGGACCAGACAATGTGTAATATTTTTGAGCAAGACAATTTATTTCAAATTGTTCTTTTTGCTAGGAGTTGCGACTGGTAGATAAAATCAGTAATGGAAAGACTAATGGAGACGTTGTTTCCTTGTTCCGATTTAACAAGTTCTACCCCACACTGTAAACACCTGAGTTATGGGATCTTGTCAATCATATTTCCTCCTTCCTTAGCTGATTTCACTCCATTGCAGTCCTATTGATTAGAAGCTGAGTTAGCTTCCTACCTATATTTTACCTGCAGGCATTGACCAACAGATGTTCAAGTTGGATTTGAACCACACCTGTCTTAACAGTCTAGAAAGGTTGGCAAAATCCATGGATACTACCACTAGATGGCAGAATCATTATGGCAGCAGACAAAATACTTTTACATTCTGAGTTCAAATCCCATCCAGGTCCACTTTACCTTTCTTTTTTCTGAGGTTAATAATAGAAGTACCAATTGATAAAATAACTATTAGAGACTCTGTAATTGATGCAACTGAGAAGTGGATGCTGAGGCATTGCCAGAGTCCAATTACTGAAACAAGTAAAAGAATACAAGAAAATTACTTCTGACTAACTTATGAAAACAATTTTTTTTTGCGCAACAAGAAAGAATTAAGACAAGAGAAAGATACATTGACAATGCAACCCAATTTTACATCTGGTTTTCTTATTCTAGAATGGGATGTATGCTATTTCAATTTTTGACATTTGCTTGACGTGTTGGAAAAAATGAAACTGATAGCTAGATAAACTTCGTAATACTTCATAATGCTTCATAATACCAATTATCCAGTTATGATAAATTTCATCTTGGTGAACTAAGAGGACTTATTTACTTATTTATGTACTTACTTAACTGCACAATGAAATATCAAATATCAGTGGAAAAGATTAATTCAAAAATTATGAGAGGACAAAAGTCTATGATCTTACTCAAACTTTCATGCTATGAATGATAGTAGACATTATCATATTCTTCTATTCTTTTGCTTGTTTCAATCACTGGAGTGCAATTTTGCTAGGGTTCTGCCTTCTAACGATTTAATTATATTGAGCTTAGTCAGGTGGCAGTGAACTGGCAATGCTATTAGAACATTGGTTTGCAACTTTGTATTTGATGCTTTCAGAGTCAACAAATAAAGAACTTAAAAAAAAAAAGTCTAAAGTTTCATCAGGTTAGTGTTTATCAGGTTAGTGTTTCACCAGGTTAGTGTTTATAATGGTTTCCGTGGCATGAAACAACTGAAAGTACAAGACTTCCTCCTGGACAGGATACCAGTCCATTGCAGGGCTAAACCCTTAGCTACTGCTAACATTCATTTTCAGCTGAGTATACTGGAGCAACATGAAATGAAGTGTTTTCCTCAAGAACACAATACACAACCAAGTCTAGGAATCCAACTCATGACATTATGATTGTAAGTCCAACACTCTTACCAGTACCAGACCAGTAGTGGGATTGATTATTCCACTATCTCTCTTTTTCATTTTCTCTCCTCTCTCCTTATCTTTCTCTAGAAAAGAAAAATCAACTGTGTTTAATCCTGGAGAGAGATAGACATTTAAATACACACTACATGTCAAAACAGCATCCCTATGGCTCCATCAGAATCTCAGGGCCCATGGTTAGCTGGATTAATCCTAATAGTTTCTCTGCTGTTTATTTCTTGTTTTCATAAGATATAAAATGTAAAATGGACAGTAATATAAGAAGAGATAAATTGGTGGGATATAAAAACTATAGGTAATTTCTTTTTGAATGTACTAATTTTCCTCCCTGCAGATAAAAAATCAAACTCATACACACTGATGTGCTTGCAAATGAGAGAAAATTTCCGAACTATATGATCATGCCAGTTCCACAACTCTTACTTAAAATTGTGGTTAGTGTTAGGAAAGATATCCATCTATTTAAAAATATATATTCAGTTGTAGGTTTTGCTGTGCAAATGAGAGAAACAAAACTCAATTCAATGCATTGGTAGATGTATAATTATATGTAAAGGGTACAGAACCCTTTCAGTCATAAATGACCATGAAATTTGCATCTAGAAATTTCCCCTCCAATACACAAGTCCAGGCAAAGTTGTTTGTGGAAGACCAGTAGTTGCTCATACATACCAGTCTCCCCGCCCCATACTATTGATGTTGTCCAAGGGAAATGTAATGGCGGATACAGCTTGGCACCAGTGACGTCACAACTCATTTCTACAGCTGAGTGAACTGGAGCAATATGAAATAAAGTGTTTTGCTCAAGAACACAACACAAAGCCCGATCCAGGAATCAAACTCACAACCTCACAATTGTAAGCCCAACACTCTAGCCACTAAGCCATGCACCTTATGATTATTATGCTGTGTTTTGAAAAGTGCAGAAAACTGTTTTGAAGAGTGTAATTAAACACAAAACTCCTGGTCCTTGAGTCACTGGTATAGTATCATCATCATCATCATCATCATCATCATCATCATCATCATCATTTTACGTCCGCTTTTTCCCTGCTTGCAAGGGTGGGACGGGAATTGATTCTGGCTTGATTTCTACAGCTGGATGCCCTTCCTAACACCAGTTTACAGTGAGTGCTGGGTGCTTTTTTGCTGTGGCACCTCCACGACCACTTTACAGTGGAATGATAAGGACCCCAGTCCCTATCATCTCATTTCTACAGCTGAGTAAACTGGAGCAATGTGAAATAAAGTGTCTTGCTCAAGGAAACAACACATCACCCGGTCTGAGAATTGAACTCACAACACTGCTCTAACCACTAAGCCATGTGCCTCCATCAGTATCCAACACATGTGAGCAGCCAATCATAATAATAATAATTGTTTCTACTTTAGGCACAAGGCCAGCAATTAATCCAGTGTATTACTGGTACTTTATTTTATCGACCCCGTAAGGATGAAAGTCAAAGTTAACCTCGGCGGGATTTGAACTCAGAATGGCAAGGGCCATAACTCTTTGCTGCAAAGTATGGCATCATACCCTCTACCAATACTGCCATCCACTATAATGATTTCTAACTTCTTAAGCACAGGGTCAGTCATTTATGTGGAAAAGTAAGTCGATTAAATTGACCCGAGTACTTGACTTGTACTTTATTTTATTAACTCTCAAAAGAATGAAAAGCGAAGTTGACCTCAGTGGAATTTGAGCTCAGAATATAAGGGGCTGTAACTAAATGCCATAAAACATTTCACAAGATACTCTAACAATACAATAAAATATATTTATTTAATGGTACCCAGGAGGTATATATGATATCTACACATAGCTAACTCATGTGAAACAAGTAAAACAAGAAATTTTAACAACATGCTCATAAAATAATGAATTGCTTGTATTTAGTTAAGAGAAACAGAAATTTCTATAAGAAAGCATTATCAATATTTTAAACTGATTAAGAAGAGTAAAGTAAGTTTCTTTGATTTTTATTAATTTGCAGTTAGTGAGTGGGGTAGTTGTGGTGGTGGTAGGGTAGTGATGGTGGTAGGGTAGTGATGGTGGTAGGGTAGTTGTGGTGGTAGGGTAGTTGTGGTGATAGGGTAGTGATGGAGGTAGGGTAGTTGTGGTGGTAGGGTAGTGATGGTGGTAGGGTAGTTGTGGTGGTAGGGTGGTTGTGGTGGTAGGGTAGTGGTGGTGGTAGGGTAGTGATGGTGGTAGGGTAGTGATGGTGGTAGGGTAGTGATGGTGGTAGGGTAGTTGTGGTGGTAGGGTAGTTGTGGTGGTAGGGTAGTTATGGTGGTAGGGTAGTTATGGTGGTAGGGTAGTTATGGTGGTAGGGTAGTTATGGTGGTAAGGTAGTTATGGTGGTAGGGTAGTTATGGTGGTAAGGTAGTTATGGTGGTAAGGTAGTTATGGTGGTAAGGTAGTTATGGTGGTAAGGTAGTTATGGTGGTAGGGTAGTGACGGTGGTAGGGTAGTGATGTTAGTAGGGTAGTTATGATGGTAGGGTAGTTGTGGTGGTTGGGTAGTGATGGTGGTAGGGTAGTTATGGTGGTAGGGTAGTTGTGGTGGTAGGGTAGTGATGGTGGTAAGGTAGTTCTGGTGGTAAGGTAGTTATGGTGGTAAGGTAGTTATGGTGGTAGGGTAGTTATGGTGGTAGGGTAGTTATGGTGGTAGGGTAGTTATGGTGGTAGGGTAGTTATGGTGGTAAGGTAGTTATGGTGGTAGGGTAGTTATGGTGGTAAGGTAGTTATGGTGGTAGGGTAGTTATGGTGGTAAGGTAGTTATGGTGGTAAGGTAGTTATGGTGGTAAGGTAGTTATGGTAGTAGGGTAGTGACGGTGGTAGGGTAGTGATGTTGGTAGGGTAGTTATGATGGTAGGGTAGTTGTGGTGGTTGGGTAGTGATGGTGGTAGGGTAGTTATGGTGGTAGGGTAGTTGTGGTGGTAGGGTAGTGATGGTGGTAGGGTAGTTATGGTGGTAGGGTAGTTATGGTGGTAGGGTAGTTATGGTGGTAGGGTAGTTATGGTGGGAGGGTAGTTATGGTGGTAGTGTAGTTGTGGTGGTAGGGTAGTATGGGATTGGTGGTGGTGAAGCTAGAAATTAGGATTTTATGAAAAGGTTAATGAACTTCAAGATGATCATTGATAGTATGGTGAAGGTGGAGGTGGTGGTGGTGGTGGTGTTAGTAATCTTGGCAATGCTGCTGGTGATGATAATGATGCTGTTTGGTGACAACAAAGATGAATACGATGATGATGATGATGATATTGACTGTGATAATGACAATGATGATGATGATAAGATTGATATGAGGAAGATAATGATGATGATAATGATGATAATTGTTTCTACTTTAGGCACAAGGCCAGCAATTACCCAGTGCATTACTGGTACTTTATTTTATCGACCCCGTAAGGATGAAAGGCAAAGTTAACCTCGGCGGGATTTGAACTCAGATCATAATACAGGGAGGTAACTCTATGCTGCAAAGCATATGGCGTCCGAATCCTCTACCGATACTGCCAACCCACCGCCCTTGATATGATGAAGATGAAAATGATGATGACTATAAAATGATGACGATGTTGTTGTCGATGTTGACAACAAAGAGGAACTTGATGACCACGATGGTGATATTGACTTTGATAATGACGACGACGATGACGATGATGATGATGATGATGATGATGATGATGATGATGATCATACGACAACGACAACGACGATGATGATGATGATGATGATGATGATGATGATGATAAGATTGATATGGTGAAGATGATAATGATGATGGTGAAAAAAAAAAAAAAAAAAAAAGGCAAGAGAGAGAGAGAGAGAGAAGCTGTAA
>OZ024745.1:109772581-109775081 GCA_964016885.1 Eledone cirrhosa
GTAAGCTACTGTCTGTTGAGTCTCTGGGATTGGAACAAACTTTCAATCATTTTTGTTTTTCATAGGAAAAAAAATAACACAAAGAATATTTGTAAGATGAGAAAATAGAGGGAGACCAAGAGCAGAGGTTGTTAGTGCTGATTTGAGATCATTGAATCTCAGAGAGGAGATGACGAAGGACCAAGACGAATGGCGACATGCTATGCTGGAAAGAACCAATCCAGCTTATGCAAGCATGGTAATATAATCTTTTATATCGGAAATGATGAGATGGTTAAAACTGGAACACATTTTACTGTAGGCCTGCTTGATCAGAGCTGATTTCAGAACAACAAAAAAAAACCCACTTAACCTAAAGATAGACTATTTGCATAAACCAAACAAAAATATTAAAATAGAAATATGCTGACAAAATCTGAAATAATTAAAAGTATTTTTTTATCTTATAAGCTATAAGTCTGCCCTGATAATAACAGGCATTACATTTATAACCATCCCTGCCTTTATTCACAATATATCAAGGCTTCTTTTATGATAAGATATGATTTAAGGAAGATAAGGCTGCTATTTCTAGCAAGTTCAGTGATCACATACAGGTTCCTTCATTTGTTTGAATATAAATGATTTCCTACATAAGGCAGAGCATGTCTACATGCTTAAAAATTTTGCTTCATGATTATAGGGTTCTAGGTTTGATCAGACTGCGGGTCAACATACAATTTGTGCATGAAATTGAATAGACAGACACAGTGCAGACCAGGTTTGTGTGGTAGATTTAATATGTTTCCATGTTTAATATTATCATCCTGACCCTTGGTGGTCTTTAACAGAGTCTACTTTGATGCAACTTCACACCAGGTTTCTGGTCTGAGGATATGTCTGTATCTTGAGGTACTGCTTTCTCCTGCAGCATAGCAGGAATTGTGGTTGCTTCCTGCCATTTCCCTCCCTATTCTTGGAGGCCCAGCAATAATGTTAGGTTACTGCCATTCTTTATCTAAGACTTACAAAAATGAGCTAAAATTTATGAAGTTGTGGATGAGGTTTTGTGACATTTATGCCTTCCTTAACTAAATGTGACTGCATTATTTACATTGGCAGTATCGGTAGAGTGTCGGACGCCATGCTTTCTAGCATAGTTACGTCCCTTTACGATCTGAGTTCAAATCCCGCTGAGGTTGACTTTGCCTTTCATCCTTACGGGGTCGATAAAATAAAGTACCAGTAATGCACTGGGTAATTGCTGGCCTTGTGCCTAAAGTAGAAACAATTATTTACAAAACATTAATGAAAAGTACAAAACAGCACTATCACATTATAAATTGAAGTCTTTGGTTCACTGCAAATTTTCACAATGATCTGTCCACTAGTAAAGATACTTTAAACATTTAGATTAACAAGCCTGTTTTTAGATATTTTCTGCTAAATCATTACTGGTAAGACACAAAGAAACATTCGTCCCTTTGACAATATGCCTTGCAGTATTTGTTCCAGCAAAGGGCGGTGGATTGGCAGTATCGGTAGAGGGTCGGACGCCATGCTTTCTAGCATAGTTACGTCCCTTTATGATCTGAGTTCAAATCCCGCCGAGGTTGACTTTGCCTTTCATCCTTACGGGGTAGATAAAATAAAGTACCAGTAATGCACTGGGTAATATGTGGCCTTGTGCCTAAAGTAGAAACAAGTATTTGTTCCAGCTATTTTTCTTCTGAGTTCAAATCTCACCAAGGTCAATTTTAATTTTGATATTTCTTGGGTTAATAAAATAAAGTATCATCAATCCAGGGCAGTGGATGACAGAATTCCTAGAACACCTGACCAAATGTCTTATGGTATTTGCTTTGGCTCTTTACCTTCTGAGGTCAACTTTCACTAAAGTCAAGTTTGCTTTTCATCCTTACAAGATTGATAAAATATAGTACCAGTCATATACTGTGAGTCAATATAATCAACTATTTCTTACCTCCCACAATTTTAGGTCTATGTACGAAATTGTTATTCGAAACACTAACAAAATCAAAATGCTTTAACTCTTTAGCATTTAAACTGGTCGTATCTGGCAAGAATTCTCTCACCTCTTTCTGTTCAAACTGGCTGTAACCAACCTTTTATACTGATAGGGTATTGTTTTCAAAATAAACAATATCAAAATCTCATGGATTTGATATTATGTGAGATATTATGTGAGGTAAAACCTTTATCGTAAAAATATAATAGTATATATAGTGTAATGTAAATACTAAAGAGTTAACTAGGAATCCTAATTGAATCATAGCTGCAGTTTACCACAGTTCTGATGCTTGCCTCTGTTACATGTCTTTGAGCAGAGGTGAAAATGATAAAACTATTCTGTCAAACATATGTATATGTAAGTATGTGTATCTGTAAGTATGTGTATGTGTAAGTATGTGTATGCAAGGGAAGGAGAGAGAGAATGTGTGTGTGTAAAAAGAGAGAGAGAGGGTGAAATAATAAGACTGGGGAACAGAGATAGAGGGTG
>OZ024745.1:109780081-109782581 GCA_964016885.1 Eledone cirrhosa
CCTTTGGCCTGGCAGTGCTAGCTGGACATTAAACGATGATGATGATGATGATGATGATATATATATATAGCAAAATACTAGGTTGTATGAATGTAACAAGGAGAAGTGGTTTGTGTGTATAATATCATCATCCTTATCATCATCATCATTTAATGTCCAGTTAGCACTGCCAGGCCAAAGGTTTCTGCAAATTATTAATTCAACATCGAAATAAGAGAAGTAAACTTTACTTGATTTTCATTTTTCTGTTTTTTCTGTTCAAATACTAGCTGTCTGATGAGGTCATAGCTGTTTCATAACAGTTATCACTGAAATATATATTACAGCAACTATGAATAAATGAAGTTAATTTTAACCTGTTGACTTATAATTCATGTTTATGTATGAAGTCATTATGTTTAGAATTAAAACGATGAGAGACTAGCACTACTGGAAACATGAAACCCAGTACAAACTGTCACATGATAAGGTTGTCAGCGACTAAATCACTCACCTCACCAAACTTATTTGGTGAGGTGGATAATTTTTGACACCTTATGGGATGAAAAACAAAATCCGTCAAAAGGCAGAGTAACTCAAGAGTGTCAATGGCCATCTGGTTAGACAGAATTCATTGGACTTGGTTTGCAGTCTGTAGAGAAGAAGGATCACTTTGACTGAAGAAGGGACAACAGCTTCTTCCTTATGATGAAGGCAGATGAGTTGCAGCTTAGTCGCCAGTTTCCGTATAATGGTCAGACAAAGATTTAGGACTCACTGATATATTTTTTCTGATGAGAATCATAGACATACAGCATCATATAGATTAGCATTTGTGCAACTGTCCATGGTCGCCAACAGTCAGCAATGAAGATGAGAAGACCAGACCAAACCAGAGACACCTCACCACCCAAATAAGATGTTAGATGATCACAAATAGATATCTAGAAAATTCTGCTGTCCATTTTCTTGTTGTATTAACCAAGGCAATTAAAATTAATGACCTCACTCAGAAATGCATTAATATACATACAGTGAGATATAGAGTTGAAACTAGCCAGTTGTTCATTCTTGGCTGACTGATCTGGTCATTTTGTTTTCAGAGTTTTATTCTGTCATTCGCTGCAAGTGCCACTGTTCAGTTAGGGTGGGGTGGGCATTGCCCCTAATCCTTTATTTTTATTAGTGTTACTGAGACAGAAGAAGGAAGAAAGTTATCTTCAAACTAGGGACTTGATCCAAATGCTTGAAGCAGAGAGCAACTTCATTATGGCACCCTAGAAACATATGATCTATCACCTGGGGACTTAGAATGTAGAGCCAAATCATATTCTGCAAGGTATCTTCTCTGACACTCTAGCAATTCTGCCAATCTGGACTTCTGCTTTATTTTATCAACCTTAAAGTCATGATAAACAAAGTTGATCCAGGCAGAATTTTAATTTAAATTGCAGAGAGCCAGAACAAATTCCTGCAAGGCATTTTGTCCTCTTCACTAACAATATGGCCAATTCACTACTGAATAAGAAAAAATACTCATCAGATTTTCAAATTTATCCTAAGGTTGGAATATATAAACAAAATATTATATATATATATATGGAGGCACATGGCTTAGTGGTTCGAGTATTGGATGGAGGCACATAGCTTAGTGGTTAGAGCATTGGCCTTGCAATCGAAAGGTTGTGAGTTCAAATCTCAGACCGGGTGATGTGTTGTTTCCTTGAGCAAGACACTTTATTTCACATTGCTCCAGTTTACTCAGCTGTAGAAATGAGATGATAGGGACTGGGGTCCATATCATTCCACTGTAAAGTGGATGTGTAGACGCCAAGGCAAAAAAGCACCCAGCACTCACTGTAAATGAGGTTGGTGTTAGGAAGGGCATCCAGCTGTAGAAATCAAGCCAGAATCAGTTCCTGTCCCACCCTTGCAAGCAGGGAGAAAGCGGACGTAAAATGAAATGATGATATATATATATATATATATATATATATATATATATATATATATATATATATATATATATATATATATATATATATATATATATTTGTGTGTGTGTGTACTTTTTCTGGAACAAATATCTTATATATAAAGCATATACAATGAGATTAAACAAAATGAAATAGTATTTCCATTATTTACGGAAATACTATTTATGCTAATCAATAGTGAAATATTAAATTTAACATCATGTATAATTCTTTAAATCTATCTTGTTGATATTTGGTCGGAAGTGGAATAATCATAGCTTCAATATATGTCGTGATGTGGTTTTTGACCTTTTCAAGAAATGAAATAGGGGTTTCTATTTTTATTCTGCTAAATTCAGTATAGAGAGTGAAGGAGAGAGAAATATGGGAGAGAGAGAGAGAGAGAGAGAGAGAGAGAGAGAAAGAGTGAGAGAGAGAGATAGAGTGTGAGAGAGAGAGAGAGAGAGAGAGAGTGGGAGAGAGAGAAAGTGATAGAGTTAAAGGGGAGAGATTCAGGACATAACTTGGTATGATTCATCGAAACA
>OZ024745.1:109787581-109800081 GCA_964016885.1 Eledone cirrhosa
GAGATGGAGGCAGTGACAGTGGGAGTTTGGTTCTTTGTGTTCAGACTTGGTGTATATAGGTGTGTATAATAAGATAGTGGGAATTGTTCATTGGAGAATAAACTAAAGTGAAACCTGAAAAAAAGAAGAAAACAAAAACATTGCTTACCTATTTATGTAAAGACATATTACTCCCGCCCCCCATTTCAGAAATATTTTTTTTATTTTTCATGAATGCAGCATAGCTGAGTGGTTAAGAAGTTTGCAGTACAACTATGGTGTTGTCAGACTTGATCTTATTGTCTGATTGATATCTTGGGAAAGTTTCTTTACCACACCTTTGAGTTGATCAAAGCCTTGTGAGTGAAATTAGTGGTATGTGTGTTGGAATTACAATCATAATGTCATGGATTCGATTCCTGGACTCAGATGTGTGCTTGAAAAAAAAACAACACTTCATTTTACATTGTTCCAAGGCTGACTGGAGTAGAGTGGCGGGAGCAGCTCAGGATTGTGTATGATGGCAAAGGGTCATCAATGGCTTATGATCCACAGAGAGTAGTGGGGTTGAATGATGAATAATGAATTCATATAAGTTATCAAATGAAAGAAAATGTTTCATTTAATAACATGGAAGCTAAATTTGACCCATCTTTCTTGCTGTAGGGTTTGGTTGAAGCAGGAAAAGATGAGTGGCCAAAATTTGAACTCATTGTTATAAGTATGTGTTTAACTATTTACAAGCTGAACTATGATGGAAGGAAAGGAGTCAATTACTAGATCAAACCAAGAAAATAATGTTACCACTGCTCTTTACATTGCTAATACTAGCTACCATTCACATATCCTGGCAGACAGGTAAGATTTGAACTCATAAGACACAGTATCAGATCAAATCCACGAATACTCTCTGTCCAACTCTTATCATATCTGTCAAACTTAAGGCTGGTACTTTATCTATAAACCCCAGAAGGATGTAATAGAGAGTTTTCTTCGACAGGATTTGAATTTAGAATACTATCAGCTGAATCAAGAAATTGGTGAATTGGCAGAGTCGTTAGAATGTCAGATAGAATGCTTTGCAGTATTCTTTTCGACTCTCTGCTCTCAGTTCAAATCCTGCTGAGGTCAACTTTGTCTTTCATCCATTCAAGGTCGATAAAAAAAAAGTATCAGTCAAGTTTTGGGGTCGATTCTTCCTCTATATCTTCACTTTCATTCTCTCACTGTCTATCCTTCTCTGGAAGAAATCTACTGTATTCAGAACTGGAGAGGAATGAGATCCACCAGATTTTAAAATGCTCTAAAAACACCATATGTCAATACAATACCCCTACAACTCCCATCGGAAGTTACGGGACCATGCATGCCATGCATGCTTGAGCTGGAACAAAAACATGAGGCCCTAATGACTGTGCCAATTTGCTTTCTATAATGAGTATCAAGTAGATTGATGGACTTCACTGACTTGCCTCCAATAAAACTACAGAGAAATTTTAAGCTGTTCAGCTGTCGACCATCTGAAATATTGATATGCCAAAATGATTGGATAATTGAGGAAATGCTTAGGATCCTTGCAGTTCTTTCAATATTTGCTAAGATGAGAATTATCAGGAATAAACACAGTTCCTTCAGTATTTCAGGATGTGGAAAGAAGAAGAAGAAATAATAAAGAAAGAAGAAGAAAAAGGAAGAAAAATGTGAATAGCATTGGTTCTATGAAGTCCACTGGGGCTGTGAGGGAGACCAGCATGTGGGACCCCATTTGCTCACCATACAGAGAGATGAGGAGGGCGAGAGAGATGGAGGTGATGACAGTGGGAGTTCGGCTCTTCCACATTTGGACCATATCCTTGTGGTTGTGTTCAGTATCTATAGAGTTCATTCTATTATTCAGTTGTAACCATCTATGTGAAAGCTTTCTTTTTTAAATTCAAATCTTACAGCATAATTTTATATAAGAACCATATTTTACGTTACTGTCTCAGTAATGAATAATTAATAATCTTAATAAATCCTTCAAAATTCCTCATTAATTAATTGAAAATGTAGTTCATTAGAAATACAGTCACAAGAGGATTAAACAAAGCCAGAATTTAATGGAAATATTACAGAAACCAGACAATGAAGAATAATCTCAATCATCAATTTTACATCTGCTTTTTCCATGATTGCCTGGTTTGGGGTGAGTTTTTTAGGACAGGTTTCTCTACAGCCAGATGATTTTCAGGACACCAATGCACATTCTATTTAAAGTACGGTATATATATATATATATATATATATAGGAACCAGTAAGACCCCGACGGCTGAGCTCAAGCCATTTCGACGGCTAATTCTGGACTAATTTTAGTCTAGAATTTAATTTTAGTCCAGAATTAGCCGTCGAAACGGCTTGAGCTCAGCCGTTGGGGTCTTACTAGTTCCTATTACCCACTCTACTACCCCAAGTATTGAGTACTTTGGTGCGTTATGGTCCACCTGGTTCCTTACCACATTTCCTTCGTTATATATATATATATATATATATATATATATATATATATATATATCACCTTGACCGACCAGCCTGTCGGGCGGCAATCGGCACCGCTGGTCACAGCACGTCGTGCTGTTTTAGCCATAAGATAACGCCATCCACTGGCTGGGTGGGCAGGCCGGTACTCATTTCTACAGCTGAGTAAACTGGAGCAACGTGAAATAAAGTGTCTTGCTCAAGGAAACAACACATCACCCGGTCCGAGAATTGAACTCACAACCTTTCGATTGCAAGCCCAATGCTTTAACCACTAAGCCATGCGCCTTCACATATATATGTGTGTGTGTGTGTGTGTGTGTGTGTATACACATATATACAGTGGCGGACAAGGTCTAAAAATATTGGTTGCCAGGAGATGAAGGGGCCCCACCTACATATAGAATGCTATCATTTAATTTTTATAATGAATAAATAACATTTTCGAAAAATACGTAAGTGAAAACAAAACAGTGCGATCAAATTTTTGCGGAAAAATATCTTAATTTCTCCAATAAAAAATGTTATGTATTTTGCGAAATGCAGAGACTTTCAATAATTGTTTCTATTTTAGGCACAAGGCCAGCAATTACCCAGTGCATTACTGGTACTTTATTTTATCGACCCCGTAAGGATTAAAGGCAAAGTTAACCTCGGCGGGATTTGAACTCAGATCATAAAGGGACGTAACTCTATGCTTCAAAGCATGGTGTCCGACTCTCTACCGATACTGCCAATCCACCAATGACCAGAAGTCGACCCTAAATATTACGAATAGCTCTAGGAAAGCCATGAACGACAAAAACATCTTTTTAACTTTGATTTTGAAAGTAGGTTTATAATTATCAATTTTCATTATACTTTTGTAGCTGTCTTGGTGGCCTTGCTGGAGGAATCATAGACGTTGGTGATCCTGGTCGGGAGTAGGGTTCCCAGTAAACCTTTTCAGTTTTTTTTTCTATTGGTTGTAAAATAAAAACTTGACCAGGATTGAACCCAAGGCTAGGATCTCCACTGTCTCTAGTACCTACCGCTAGGCCACAGAGACAACTATGAAAATCTTATGAAAATTCATACTTATAAACCTACTTTCAAAATTTTCAAAACAAAGTTTTGCGGTGTTGTTCGTGTCTTTTTTAATATTATTGCTCCTACTTAAGTTTGACTTCTAAATCATTTGGGTGTTCCATAAACTACATCCTCGTTTTGTTTCACAAAATCCATGTTTCATTTCTGTTGTATATATGTGTGTGTGTGTGTGTGTGTGTGTGTGTGTGTGTGTGTGTGTGTGCTTCTGTATATCTATATCTATCACTCTCTCTCTCTCTCTCTATATATATATATATATATAAATATACGTCATCTCTCACAACAAAAACAACCTGCTCTATAGAATCGAATTAAAGAACGACAAGCTGTGATGTTCTAGCATGGTTCACCAGGCACCCAATGTTGAATCATCGTGGATTGTGAGATGGACATGTAGTCTATAAATTGCGTTTCCCGGATTGTGAGAGTGGTGGTGTGTACGAGGACAGTGGTGCTGTTTTGCTTCTCATTTGTAATATTTTTGATATTTTTGGTGTTTCTCCACACACGGGCTTCTATATCGTACAGGTGTGTGTGAATAATGCTTTACCAGTTCAGTCCCCATGATGCTCTTAATTGCCTGCTTTGACTGCTTGTTTTACTTGTAACAATCTGCCGCACTATAATCTTGTATAAATAGGACACACGTGCATGCCACACGTGTGACTGTTGCATACACTGGCCAGTCCAAACTTTCCTTTCGCTTTATCTTAGTAGACTGCCAATGTCTTATTTTAATTTTAATTTTAATTTTAACTTTAATTTTGTCCTTTAATATGACTGTAATCTTTGTATGTAAATTACCATGCTATATTATTATAATGGATGTCAACCCACTGTGGGTCAATATATACATATGTTTCTATATGTCTCTTGTGTTGAAAAGGAGGTCTAGTATGTTAAAAATCACTGAATAATTGCTCCGAAGACTCCAAACCTCGGTTTGGAAGAAACAATTGTAAGCAAATAAATGATTTAAACAGAATTTTGTTTCATGTAATCTCTATATATATAAATATATATACACCACCTTCACCACTAATTGATTTGACAGATGTCTTTAACCCATTGAGACCAAATATTATTTGGTCAGTAGTTCATGTGTAAGCATATAAATATATATATATATATATATATATATATATATATATATGCTTGTGTGTCTGTGTCTATATATGTATGTTTGTATGCATGAATGAATACACTAAGCTTTAGTAGAATGTACAACCACTGATTCCAGCTATTTGCACTATCATATACTTTGGTTTATAGTAATTCACTGTGGAATTGGTTGACCAAATGCTTTGCTAATGTAAAAAAACAAAATAACAGGCGATCCACTAGTTAAGTGAACAACAGACAAAAACGAATATGTTCATATTGTAAGTACGAAAACATTTGAATAGCGGCATGCAAGAATTAAAGGGTTTTTGCCAGTTTATAACGATGTATTTTAACAACTATATTGATACACATAGCTAGGTAACTTTTAAAACTTGATTTGGTGAAATGATATGTAATGCCCCCCCCCCCCCCCCAGCCCCGGCAGAATTGTTTTATTTATTTAAACAAATTTTTTTATTCTTTCTCTTAGATTTCAGGTATTTTTGAAAGCAAATCATTGGCCCCTAAAATACTACAGTGGACCCTGCAAGACTACTGTGGGCTCTTGCAATGCTACCGTGGGCCCCCTGGCTCCCACTTGCCATTGGGCAACTTGGTAACCTGGCAACCTGGCCAGTTCGCCATATATATATATATATATATATATATATATATATATATATATATAACCAATGTTTGTTAAATCCTATGCTGCAGGATGTATAGTTTATGAGATACATAAACAGTGTTACCACTAGTATATATAAATGGTGTCAATATGAGATGTTGTGGTGACTGGTAAACAAACATACATACCCATATATAAACATGTATTTCTCTCTCTCTTTCTCTCTGTATGTATGTATGTATTTATATATATATCATCATCATCACCATCACTCTTTAACATCTATTTTTCCATGCTTGCATGGGTTAGATGAGTCACTCACGCCATGAGTCAAGTTTGGCCAATTGGCCGCACCAAACGTTGATCAGATGGAACTGTAATTTGGCTGGGATTTTTACAGCTGGATGCCCTTCCTAACATGAACCACGTTTACAGGGTGTGTGTGTGTGTGTGTATATATATATATATATATATATATATATATATAGATATATATGCATATATATTTATCAGTAATGTTTTGGTGGTGATGGTGGATGACATTTTAATGGTTATATATTTGGTCATTGTGGTTGAAGTGTTATGTTTGCAGAAGATGGTGAAATGTTGGTCGATATTTTGTCATGTGTTGATTGGTGTGGTTGAGTAATGATCAGGACTGACAAGGAAAATGAAACTGCTAATTTTGATGTTTCTATTTGTTTCATGGTATAAGATGACACTGTGTGCAAAATATAACATAAAAGAACATGTAAAATGGTTTCATATAACAGAAAGTGTTATGTTAACTAGTTGCTAGATGTAGTGTTCAAAGATAAAAGCATTTTGTTGAGATATATGCTAGAAATCTGTGAGTCAATGTGTGAATGCAAAGACGTTGGTTGAGATAAGATATTGCCTTGTGCACAGCAGATTTACTGGCCCAGCTGTAGCAGTATCTAAATCAGCAGTGACTGCTACAGTCGGGTGTTGGCTGTCAAATATGCCAGAGACCAGCAGAATGAGAAGAGAAGGGCAAAGCCAGCTTGATTTGGCTGAAATACCTGTAGATTTCATGATAGCTATTTTGGCAGTCTGCATTTTATATATGCCTATTTAGCCATGATCATTTCACCACACACACACACACATTTAATATAGAAATGGCGATTCAAAGGAAATTATCAGGAAAGCTCTGGGCTTTCCTGATGATTTTCTCCTAATGAAACAGGTCTAGTCCTGTAGAAGCCATTTCTATATCAAACATTTATACTCAGCTATGTATTGAGTACCTTACTTACTGTGGTTACCCTTATTTGAACCCGGGATAAACATATATATATATATATATATATATATATATATAAATGACAAACTTCCTAAAGTTTCCCCTCTATCAAATTCACAAATTCCTTCACAAAGCATTGGTCAGTTCATGGCTATTTTAGAAGACACTTCTTAAAGGTGCCATGCAGTGGGACTGAACCCCAAACCATGTGGCTCCAAAATAGAGTTCTTAATGACATAGCCATTCTCGTGAAAAAATGAAAGGATACAATGTTTGAAGACTACTGAGTTTTGGTTCCTTCTCATTTCTCTTTATTTGCTTATGCTTTAAATCTAAGGGAAACAAGGAGCTTCTACATGATTGCTCCACCTGCCTAGAAATAGCAGCCAAATATTTCCTAAAGCACATTCTACTCTCTCCCCCCCCCCCCAAAAAAAAAGAACACATTGCCAAATATATACCTTATATACACAATACCTGAAATTAAAATGGCTTATGAGTAAAATGCCTTAAAACATATTTTTTCACCTCTAAGCCTGGGGGGAAGAGAGAGAGTGGGAGAGATATGTATATATACATATACAGTTACATAAACAGGTGTGTGACCATACTTGAATGACTATACCTAATTATCTTATTTAACAACATAACATTATACCTCTAGAAATATATGAACTCACTATCAAAGAGTTAATACTTTGGTCCCTTATAAAATCAGTCAATGTTCCTCTCTTGTGTGCACATGTGTGTACATGTGTGTATATATGTATATGTATGTCAGTCTGTGTGTGTTAGTGAAAATGTGAGTGTGTGTGTATGTAGTTATGTCAGCCTGTGTGTATTTGTGAATATGTGAGTGTGTGTGTATATGTATGTATGTCAGTCTGGGTGTTTGTGAATATGTGAGTGTGTGTATGTAGTTATGTCAGCCTCTGTATGTTTGTGAATATGTGAGTGTGTGTGTATATGTATGTATGTCAGTCTGTGTATGTTTGTGAATATGTGAGTGTGTGTGTATATATGCCAGTCTGTGTATATTTGTGAATATGTAAGTGTGTGTGTGTTTGTATATATGTCAGTCTGTGTGTGTTTGTGAATATGTGAGTGTGTGTGTGTATATGTATGTATGTCAGTCTGTGTGTGTTTGTGTCTGCATATATATATATATGTGTGTCTGCATATATATATATATATGTCAGTCTGTGTGTGTTTGTGAATATGTGAGTGTATGTGTATATATATATATATATATATATGTGTCAGCTTGTGTATCTTTGTGACTACGTGAGTGTGTATGTAGTTATGTGATTTATCAAAAACAAAAAGAAATCTCATTAACGTTTGTTTTTCTTTGAATCATTGGACAAAGATAAAGAGACAAACATATTCAAACAAACACGTATACACACACATGCACACATGTACACATGTACACATGCACACCCATCAAGACAAAGTGCCTTGTTTCTTTGCTTAATTCTGTTGTAATTAGTTCACATTGACTAAAAACAGTGGGATCAATAAATTAATGTTATCGCTCTCATCGTCCTTAAACATCATTACTGATATCCATTTGAACACATTATTATCAATTCCATTCCACCAATGTCCATTCCTGTATAATTGTCGACCTTTTTATGTCATTATTGAATTTTCTGCTTTTGTTTGGCAGTCTGGATCTCTGACAACCATTGCTATTGTCAATGTTTTCCTATCCTTATTGATACCATTAACACTATTAATATTGATTGTATCTGATGAAGTCATTATTGTCTGACAATTTATAACTTGTAATCATTCACTGACAAATCTAGTCAACATTTAATCATTTGTTTACACCTAATTGGTGACCCCCGTACAACATGATCCTTTGCAGTGTCTCCTTTTGACCTGTCTGATAATTTCAACCTCTAACCCCTATAGCTATCTCTATCCAGACCGGCAATAAGGGAATCCTATTGAATTAATCCACTTGCAAAGCTGATCCTTTTGATGCTCTGATGCTCTACACTGTGATAAGGCCATTTTGAAGAAATATGTTTGGGCTTGATACAACATTATTTTGTACGTTTCAGAAAGGTTTCATTTACAGTGGCTGAGTTAAAGATTTATAATTTTTATACTTTTTGATAAACAAATTACTTGATATGGTTTACTTTTAGTCTGAGAGGATTTGTGGCTCTTAATACCACAGCATGGTTTAATATAATTTAGTATCTTATACCATAGTGGAATAGTCATTGATATAGTTTTGGTTAGGCATAGTAATAATTCAACATCCAGTTAATATACGATGTATTACAAAATTCTCTTCAAGTATTGTAATGCATATATGTAAACCAATATTTTTATTAAAAACCGTCTAGACTTCAGGTTTGTTCTTTTCTTCATCTCTAACCCAGTTATCATCTTCCTTCTTAAGTTACTAGGTTCTCTCTTTTTCTCTCCCCATACACACAGTAAATGAGGACAGTGGGAGAGATATAGCAAAAAAGGTCTGAAGAGCCTTCTCTCTTTATAATGAGTGAGACAAATTTTGTCTAAACAGAAAGCTAAATCATAATAAACAAATATATAAAACTCACAGGCTTTGTCTGGTTGACCATTTATAAAAAATAAAAACAAAAACAAAAGAAAATAAGCCCAGATTCTAGATGCAAACTGCTAGAGCATTAGACAATGTCTTGTGTTATCTAATTCTAGTTCTTTACATTCTTAGTTCCAGTCCTACGAAGATCAACTTTGTCTTTCACCTTTCTGGGTTAATAAGATGGGGTACCAGTCAGTTAGCTAGGCCGATTTAATAAATTTAATCTGATGTCTTCTATGATTCTTTAAGCAAGAGAATATGGTAATATGGTTGAAAATCCTGAACAAATCTCAGTGTTGCTTGTGCCTTAACCCATTTGATACCAAACCACTTAAAACTACTCTAGATCTTATGATAAAAAGAAAATGTTTAGTGACAGTGAACAAAAACACTAAAAAACATAAAGGCATTTCATTTTCTAATAAATATTTAATCTTTTTGATACTAATCTGTTTGCTTCTATGATACAAAGTTTTAAAGTGCTTATATTTATCTAAAAATCTCCCATCATAATTTTATGTAGAACCTTTATGTTCTGATCTAAAAATGAGAAAATTAGTTATATTTCTAAGCCCTCAAATTTTCTTATCTTCTTCTTTACCCACATATTCCTGAGGGGCTTATGGGGGCAGAGTCCTCAGATGCGCCTTCAAGAGGGTCCTATCAAAAACAGCTGTCTCCAAATGATCTGGATAGATCTCCAAGTAAAACCAATTGAGCTTATACATGTTATCCAACCATCTTGCTCATGTTCTACCTTTGGGTCTCCTGTCAGTGATTCTCCCCTTAGGAATTCTACCCATATGTCTGTAGAACATTGTTGGTAGTGTTTTTCAATAGACATTTGGTAATGAAAGGGTCAAAGTCCAATGAGGGTATAAAAACCAAGTGCCACAGTATTCTGGTTAGGAGCAATGAACCCAGGTATAAATAGCTCTGCAAGACAAAATAACAAAACAATGCTACCTGAATCCTGAAATCATCAGGATATGTGGTGTGTCTGTCACTGTGCCCAATGATTCTCAAAAGAAGAAAATGAAGAATATTGATAAATACTAACTCTACATACTTATACATAGTTTTAATGTAAGAATAAAACCAAATGTTAAAATTAACCAATACGAGTGAAGGGAAACTCAATGCTAGTTAGTGAAATCAATGGATGAGCTTATATGTGGTCACCTACCACCCGGCTATAAAAAGAAGCCAACTCTCCTTCTTATGCCCCAACATGGCCTCAGCCCCTCGGCTGGAATGCGATTAAATAAATAAATAAATAAATATTGTACCCCCCCCCCCCCCCCCCCCCCAAAAAAAAAAAGGAAGGACACATTCGATAATGTAGACCAAGATAAACTATATGTGAAAAAAAAAACTATGAGATGACCATAACTGGAATGTTAGTTGTATAAGGACTAGCCCATAGCTAGGCTATAACAACAGCAACAACAACTAATAAATAATATGGCTACCATAGTTGTGAGATGTAACAGTTCCTTGTGTATACAAATATGAACTTAAATCTGTGTGCTATCATTAAAAAGTAGCCATGGCAGAAAAAGGAAGGCCAAGGAAGACATGGTAAAGGTTAAGATCAGATTTTAGAATGTTGTCTATCACAAGAAAGATAACAATAGTATAATTATGGCCATGTGGTTAAGACTTTTTGCCACAATCACATGATTTTAAGTTTAAACTCACTAGATGGCACCTTCAAAAAGTGTCTTTTAACCCTTTTGTTACCATATATCTAATGAAAAATACTGCCTATGATTTTCAAATAGGTTTGAAAATAATTGAGAATTCAGAGGGGTTTAGAAATATAACTAACTCTCTCATTGTTAAGTTGGTGTTTGGAACATAAACTTTCTTACATGAAATTATCTTGTAACATTGTGGATTGGCAGTATCGGTAGAGGCTCGGACGCCATGCTTTCCAGCATAGTTACGTCCCTTTACGATCTGAGTTCAAATCCCGCCGAGGTTGACTTTGCCTTTCATCCTTACGGGGTCGATAAAATAAAGTACCAGTAATGCACTGGGTAATTGCTGGCCTTGTGCCTAAAGTAGAAACAATTATTAGATAATTATAAACATTTAAAAATAAACAGCATAGTATTGTAAACCCAGGTACAATTTCAGGTGCTTTGGTATAATGAATGAAGAATTTTGAAGGATTTACTAAATTCATTAATTTATTTATTACTAATATAGAGAGTTGACAAATTGTTCTTATACAGAAATCATGTTGGAAGATTTTCATTTAAATAAGAACCTTTAAAAATGGGTGTTTTTCTTTTTATTGAACCAGAGTCACTTTTGAGCCATTTGGTATCAAAAGGACTAATAGAATCCAGTCTGCTGCAAACATTCATGTTAAGCCGTCTAAGGTTAATTTCTGCCATTCCTTCCACAAGTCTCAGAGGCACTGAAAATGGATATGGCTGCTGTTATTCCTCGTCTCACTGAGTCATGTAAAACGAACATGACTGAATAGCACAACCATGCAACCTAAATACGAAAAAATATTAATGTTAAAACATTGATGATGATGATGATGATGATGATGATGATGATGATGATGGTAAAATGAGGACACAAAATTTAAAAATTCTTGCAGTAAAAATAAGTGATCGTTTAAAATGAAAAATATTCTCATAACAATTTTATAGAAACAAAAATAAAAAAAAAATTTAGAATATAATCCTTTCTTTTTGTGACATGCTGCAAATTGTTATTTTCCAAATTCCATTCAATCCTTCATACAGTCTACTGGAACAAAGTATAAATGGAAATCATTTTTTGCATTTTTTTTAAATTATCCAGTCTCTATATAGCACACAAATCAACAAGTTTGAGTAATACCTGATAGCATCTGATTTATGAAATAAAGATTCCAAGGTGTTCACTTAAAATATCTATTTGTTACCCAAAGGATCCAGTTTTATAACTGAGAATATTTTTTATAATAATGATGAGGACGATGGTGATGATGATGATATTAATAATAAAGCTCACTTATCTATACACAATAATCTTCTGAATTAATTCTCTTCTCAGTTTCCTTTGGTGCACTGAAGTTTTCTTTAATCTTCTCATTTGATAGTATTTTTTTTCTCTTGTGTAATAATAATAATAATAATTATTATTATTATTATTATTATTATTATTATTACTATTATTATTGTTGTTATAATTAGTCTTTATATTTTATCATTAGTTGAAAGAAATCAATACTACGATCATTCTTAATGACTTTTTTTTTTCAAGCATTAAATCTTAGAATTAGATGGCAGAGAAGAATTAGTGATGTTTATGCTTTTTCTAC
>OZ024745.1:109805081-109815081 GCA_964016885.1 Eledone cirrhosa
TCTACAATGAATGATTAAATGTAATCATAGAAATGCTTAAATAAGTTATTGTGCTATATGTAAATATTATTAGCATTTTATTAAAAATCAACAACAACACGAAAATGATATTAATTTCTTGAAAAAGAAAATAGAATTCCAAACAGGTAGAGAGAAATAACACATAAAACTTATAATGTCAGGTATGTTAATTACATTGGATATAAACAGATTATTTAATAAAATACACATGTACACATTGGTGAGTGGTAGATTTGGTAAAGACATCATCACCATTTTATTCCTGTGAAACATGCTGTAATGGGTTGGATAGTTTAACCCTTTAGCATTTATATTACTCTATATTTACTATATTTTCACACTAAAGGCTTTATCTCACATATTTATCTCACATAATATCGAATCTGTGAGATTTTGATATTATGTATTTTGAGAACAATACCTTTACATCAGTATGAGTGGCTTGTTATGGCCGGTTTGAACAGAAAGTGGTGAGGGAATGCTGGTTGGATACGGCCGGTTTAAATGCTAAAGGGTTAAATGACCATGTCTTGCTCATACATTCCAGTCTGGCCTGCTTTCGACAACTAATTGGATGCTATTCCCAATGCCAACTACATTATCAAAGCATCAGTACAATCACATTACAGATTGCTGGGTTCATTATACTGTGACACCAGCACTGTCACTTTACAGAGTGGGCTGGGTTCATTTTATTGCAATACTAGCTTGCAGAGTGTACTGGGTGCATTCCAGTATGGCATTAGTACTAGGTTGATTATTGTGTCCTTAGTCAGACAGAGATGAGCTGTGATCAGAGTGATCAGCAGTGATCAGGAATATGAGCATGAGGGGATCAGTACTTGCTGTGAAAATCATCCCTGGGAGAGAAGGAAACACAAAGAAAGAGAAGGAGAAGGTACCAGTTGCACACATTTTATATTCTCAGTTCAAATGTAGTACAGGTTTACTTTGCTTTGTATTCTTCTAAGTTTGATAAATTAAGTAAGTGTTAATAAACTAATTACTTGTGTTTATATAATTTACTATATCCTAGAACAAGCCAAATTCAGGTCACAACATCATTTCATCTGGCCTGCAGACTTCATTGAATATGTGATGTTGCATTCAAATATTCTTTGTTCCCATTATCAATCCTGGTGAACACTTGTGAAAAAAACATTTATCTTATTCTACTTAAATGCTTATAATAAAAAAAACATTAAAGTAATTTTAAAACAAGCTATTTCCATAGCTCAGTGTTGTTGTGGTTTCATTTTTGTTATATTTGCTTTGGCTTGCAAGACATAAAAATATTTCCCATCTGGCTTACTTCCAAAGACGTTTGTTGACCCTTGTCCTAGAAGCTAGTGCTTCAGCAAAGTCACAGTCTAAAGACTGAAATCAGTAAAGGATTATAAAATATAAACACAAGTGTGTGTGTGTGTGTGTGTGTGTGTGTGTGTAAAAATATGTAACAACTACTGTTTCTTATCTAACAACAATGATCTTTTTTTGGCCTGATCTAAATATCGGTCCTTCTCTTTCTTTTCTTTTCCTCTTTCAGAATGAGACTAATGACATCTATTGAAAGGAAAATGCAAGAATGATGAAGGATGTGGAAGAAGAGGAAGGAGAATGAGGAGGAGGAAGAGGAGGAGAAAAAGGTGGAGGAGGAGAGGGATGTAGTGGTGGTGGTGGTGGAGATGTACTCCTGAACAGATGAATGGAGCTTGAATGAAGGTTTAAGTACCTCACTTAAAGCCTTATATCGAAATGCATGATGTTCAATATCTCAAGACAAATAATCAGTTGCATTGATTCCTGAGTGGATGCTGATATATAAACATGTGATCCAACACATGAAAATAGATGTAATTCTGCTTTGAGGACATTTATGTCACACTACTATATAAAATTGTCTCAACTATTTTCTTTTAAAGACTTTCTGATGTTTCTGGATTGTCTTTAGTTTAAGGTATTATATTTATATTTATTCTTACACACATTTTATTTCTGCTGTTTGTTTTAAATGCTCTCAACTATTATGAATTGAAGAGAATTCCCTCAAGAGCATTTTCAAACTAAACTTTGTCTATAGAATTATAGTCGGTTTGAGCAAACTATCAGGAAATTGCACAAGCATGCACTGTTTTAATAACCATGCTTTTATAATATACATAGTCACATGTTTTGATTTCATTTTTACCAGAATTATGGGACTGCAATCTTTTCTACATTCTCTATAATGTGACCCTTTTTAAACTAATAAAGAACGAATGTTCCCAGTTAATGTCAAGCTGTGACACTTGTAGATTAATACCAGAGCAAACAAATTTGGCTTAGGTTCAGAGTCAAATTTTCTATTCTGTATTGGGTCTCTGAGGTACACCTATATCTCTGCATGCCATAAAAGGTGACTAAAAGGATTGGCCACAGAAATGACCTCTGGTTGCAAAATATTGCCTCAAAAAAGAATCTAAGATGATTATGAAGCTTATCATATGGTTTGCAAAGCAAAGCCCTGCTTTAACAGAGAAATAGCCTTAAAATACTGTTTTTTTTTGTGATGGGTCTTTTAGAACACGCAAAATTTGCTGCTACTGAAACAAATTGCATTAGAATGCTATGGTAGCTTTTCATCTCTAATATTGTTGCTCCAACTCTTCCTTTTAACAGTTTACCTGAGATTTACACATGTGCTGATTGTAAAGGCAATATCATGGCTTAATTGTCGAGGTTGTATTTGGTTTCCTCAGCAGCATCAACAATAAATCAATGGATGAAATATGAGCCATGTAAAGAATACATTGAACAATGTAGTTTTCAATAAAAGAATAAATAAACAGGATGATCACAGCTGGAATATCTTTGATCATAGCGCTGCACAATCAGGAAAACCTGGAGCTAAATAACAACAAAATCAAAGGGATTATTTTGTCTTTATTGCTGCTAAAAAGCAAAACCTTAGTACATAGAGAAATGATAAAACCAAATTCACTAATGAATTTACTGAACATTCCTTGACATGTCTGATAACATATAAAACTATTGAGTATTTGTTGACCATTAGTGGCCTGCAAATATATACCCAACAACAAATGATTGTCTGAAGCTATATAGTCACATATATCTTACCGACTTGACTCTTGACAATACAAACCACTCGCTAAACTTTATGAGTTCTTGCAGTCATCTTGAAGCTCTTGAATGTCTGTCATCTGACATTGCCAAATGATTTATGGAAAATTTCAGATTTCTGCACTTGAAATCAATACTTTTATCTAAGGAGGTACACAGTGTTATGGATTAGGTTTATTTTCTGGGCCCTTCATGATAAATCTATTTCTGAAACATTCAGTGTTTGGTATCTACGTGATGCTGGTTGAGTAGTTAAAATCTTGGCCTACTAATCTAAATATCAGGTTCTAAAGCATTTCATGGTGTTCTTAGGGAAAGATTCTTTGATTTACTTGCCTCAGTTTACTAAATCCACAAAGTATGTATTACTTCCACTTTATGACTGATTGGTTGACATAGGAACGTGGCTATACTGCCCCCCAAAGTTAATAAAACATGTCTGAATTTAGGAACTATCACATTTAGTAAATAAATATATAGACGATAACATCATTACAAAGAAAATTAAGTATATAAAATAACATTTAAAAAAACTATTAAAGTGAATTAAAAACTATCTCTGAATAAAGTTTTTGTTTCTTTTATGCCAAACAGAAATTTTTATTTCATCCCATTTTCCTTCATTCATGGTCATAAAAATATAATTGATATCTTTTATGGAATTAAGCCAATACGTTTGAATAAGGTTATTATAGATAAATGCCTAACCTACATAAACTATTTAGATATACAAAACAGAAATGCTGAGATTTGAAACCACAGCTTTCTTGTATGTGTGTTAAAACCAACATCAATGTGACAAATTGGCAGAAGAGTTAGAGTGCTGGAAAAAATGCCTTGTGGTACTTATTCTGGCTCCTTACATTCTGTGTTCAAATTCACCCAAGGTCAACTTTGCTGTTAATCCATCCAGGGTTGATAAATAAAGTGAAATTGTTAGAGCATCAGATGGGATATCTTGCTGCATTTATTCTGGTTCTGTTCATTGGGTGGTAAACTTACTCCATCACCTGGTTTAAAAATCATCACTTGGCCTTTGGGTGGCATTAGCTGAGTCCACTCTATTGCAAACTTTTGGGCAAGTCAAGTTTAAGGATAGTTTCCTCTTTCCTTTCTATCGATCTTCTGAGTTCTGAAAAGGAGTATTGGGTACTGCCTCTACAATTGTATTAATTTGTATAGATTAAATACAGATATTGTGAAAGACAGTAAAGTAGAGTGAGATTGTTTGCCAACCCAACAAATACCATTTATCTTTATTATATGTCTAAATCATCAAACTTTCCTCAACTTGTCAGTATTATTTTTATTTCTCAATCACATCATTTACCCCATTCCATTTGAGATATTTTTACCCTGGCATATACTAGTTTCTGAAAATCTACTGAAATTTCTGAGACTTTCCATTCCAGACAAAACTATCAAGAACACATTGTAAGCTAGCTAAAGAGCAGGGATTTTTGCAGTGGGTTACTTCTCTTGTGCTAACAAAGTGTCTTTCAAACATAAGTCTAATCTGAGATAAAATAACTACTGACTGCTTGGAGGAATGAATAGCTAATAAATAGACTATATTCCCAGAGCAAACGTCATCTTCATCTGATTTTAATATAGAAAAATCTGACAACTAACAAATATCATCAACTACCACAAAAGCATTATCAAGACAATCCAAATTCTTTGAGCCCTTTTGTGCAAAGTAATTCTAGAAGAGAAAAGTGTAGGAATGTAAGTGAGATGCAGACACCTAGCCCCAACGGAGTGTTCAATAGCTCCAATTAAGTACTGACTTGATTTGTAACAAACTGTCCAACTCTTGCTAGCAGGGAAAACAGGCAATAGATGATGATGATGATGATGATGATGACAATATACAAACCCTCACATATAGAACATAATTTTATCATTGTAATCTAGTCAGGTCAGTTCAGTTCAGATTTGTTCAGACCTCCCATCTTAATCCTGCATAGCATTCATAAGGTCAGCAGAGTAACACCACAAGTTCATACAAGGTTTTTACTGGATAGCCAACTCATGTTTATCCATATTGTTGTGTCCGTAGGAGTATATCACAAATGAGTTCTTTATTTACCCTCCAATAATATTTTGCACATAATGAACTAATGATTATGAAACAATTACCATACCATAATTCTTTGGTTGAGTACTTCTTCATTTATTCAAAATCTCTTTCAAAGTGAAAATATTTCTTTTGTTTATCAAATAAAGTAATAAATTTGTGCTTAATCAAAATAATTTTCAGATAGAGTATTCTTTTAGATCTCATATCATGATTAATAAAAAGTAACTTTTGAAGGATGGATTTTAAATGACATTTTCAATTTATAAAAAAAAAAATCAACAAAATAACAAAACAAAGAAAGAGAGAACAATATTTAGAAAGTTATCTAAGTTATACTTTAATTTAGTATTAAATATAAAAAAAATTCCAAATTGTAAATGTTTATAAGTATACCTGAGTTTTTCTGTGGGTGCTGTTGCTGTCCTTTAGTTCCAAATCAACTCTATTCAAGTAGGTTTATGATCACAATGACTTTAGCCATGAAAGTTATTTTGCTTTCTTCATTGCTATTGTACAAAGTACTTACATTATCAAATGTGTCCTGTATAAGACAGAGTGTAGCTTGAAGGAAATTTGGCTGTTATTTCTAGCAGGTGAAATGACACTGTGGATACTGCTACTGCTGTTTTACTGCTGCCACATCCATTATCAACATCATAGTCATCATTTCTATGTTTATATAAACAGTATTACTTTCAATTCCTTGACTAAAACTTTGAGCTGGTGGGGTGCATATCTTTCAGATGCAGTCCCCTTCAGAACAGGAAGAATTCCACACTGCCCACATCTGCCTAGCACCCCTATATAGTGGTAGTGGTCTTCACAAGGTCAACTGGGAATACAAGATCAAGCTGGATACCTATCGAATGAGATACAAACTGCCCCCAACTGTCACAATACTATCTTCCATACAATCAATCAGAGATGAACAGTATGTACTATATGATCCCAGGCCATATGAAGCTGCAACAAAGCTAGTATGATGGATCTGTGGATCAAATGGAAGCATTCAATCAACTGTTTCCGTGATAACCATTACAACAATGACAACAACAACAGTGATAAGAATGCAGCAATGATGACTACAGTAAGAGAAATAACTGCTAGCACTATCACCGCCACTCCTACAAACAGTGACACCATTAGCATCACTACTACATCACTAAAACAACCACTACTACAACTACCACCACTAGAGTCACCATAACAACCAACAACCACTACCACAGCAACATCACTAGCATCAATAACACCACAATAACAACCACCACCACCACCACCACCACCACAACAGCAATCACCACAAGCATCATCATCACTATAAAAAACACTAGTACAACCACTAGAGTAACATGACTAGCATGACTACAATTACCATTAGTACCATAACAACCACCACTAGCAATGCTGCAGCAACCTCCACAATCATCACAACCACCATGGCAACATTACTACTGATAAACACTATGTCAGCCACAAAATTAACAGGAAATAAACAACTTTATTTAACCCTTTAACATTTAAACCGGCCAAATCTGGCCAGAACTCTCTCACCTCTTTCTATTCAAACCTGGCCACTGATACCTACATTAAGGTATTGTTCTCAAAATAAATAACATCAAAATATGGTAGATACGATATTATGTGAGATAATTATGTGAGATAATTATGTAAGATAAAAACTTTACTGTGAAAATACAATAGTAAATATAGAATAATTGTTTCTACTTTAGGCACAAGGCCAGCAATCACCCAGTACATTACTGGTACTTTATTTTATCGACCCCGTAAGGATGAAAGGTAAAGTTAACCTCGACGGGATTTGAACTCAGATTGTAAAGGGACGTAACTATGCTAGAAAGCATGGCGTCCAACCCTCTACCGATACTGCCAATTCACCAAATAATGTAAATGCTAAAGGGTTAAATTGTAAGAACACAAAATAACTTCAAAATAACTACAACTTCAACTGTTTTTCATTTCCTGAAACATTCCAAATGATGTGATCCCAAGATATTAAAACTACTTGTCCTCTAAAGAAGGGCTGAAGGAAAACTATAATACTTACAGAAACATAATTAAAATATGCCTCATATATTGATTTCATCACTGTCCTTTCATGAGAAACAGTACTAGACCCCACCCCAATCTCTCTATTATCATCATTATCATCATCCTCAAAGAAGGGTTTCTCCCTGCATACGAAAGGACGGTTATATGATGCCTGTGTGAGATGCGCGATGCTGCATGGTAGTGAGACATGGACGCCAACTGCAGAGGATATGCGACGGCTGGAGAGAAATGAAGCAAGTATGCTCCGTTGGATGTGCAATGTCAATGTGCGTGAACGACCAAGCATTGACGAGTTAAGAAAGAAACTGGGTATAAGAGGGATAAGTTGTGGTGTGCAGGAGAAGGCTGAGATGGTATGGACATGTGATGCGCATGGAGGATGACCGCTGGGTAAAGAAGTGACAAGAAATCCCAGTAGGAGGAAGATGTGGTAAAGGTAGACCACGAAAAACATGGGCAGACATGGTGCAAGCAGACCTCAGATCACTGAAACTCACAGTGGAGATGACGAAGATCCATGAAAAGTGGAGAGATGCTGTGCTGAAAAGGTCCCGTCCAACCCTTGCAAGCAGGGAAAAGCGGACGTAAAATGATGATGATGATGATGATGATGATTTTACATGTTTTCAATGCTGGCATGAGTTGGATGGGTTGTGACAGTTCGAGACCAGAGATGTTTAAGAACCACTTCTTTTTTAATACTTTCCACTTTTAGCTTGGCTTTTACAGTTGAATAAACTTCCTAATGCTAACTACTTTACAGAGTGTACTAGATGCAATTTATCATGGGGCCAGTACTACCACTTACAGAATGTACTGGGTGCATTTTATCATGGCAGAATTACTAATAAGATTACCATATCCTCAAAATAACTGTAGAGCACTCTCTCTCTCTGAATTGGCTACATTTGAGGGGTAAAAAAAGGAACATTCGCATCATGTCCCCACTAACCCTTTCATTAAAAAAATCCCATAAAGAAACTGATATGCTTTGATGATTCCATGAGTGTCATGGTGCGTGGTGTAATCTTGAAAGCCAGACTGACTAAACTCTATGGATACAACTGATATGATGGTTATATGAGGTTGTTTTTCTTGTCAAATTTGTTGTTTAAACCCAGATCAAGGCTGATTGAGTAGATCTATAATGAAAGACATTTCAGTGACCACTATTTCACCATTTTAGGGTTATCTAGGGTAATACTTTTATTTAAGATGTTAGGGTGGGATTTGTGGAAAATTTAACTGCAATTTCTACCAGGTTGGGCAACCACATAGAATCTCCTTCCCTGTTATTGTTTAGTCTTTGTTGGAGAAGATCTATTATCACAGGTATTCCAGCCATGACTACCCCATTTGCTATTTTCTTGCAGAGTGTGTTTCATATCATCTCAATGTTTCCTGGAAAGGAGGATTTTAACAGACAGATCACAGAGAGAGGGTGGGTTGGAGTCTCAGAACATTATCCAGTATGTCATTTTTAAGATAATAAGACCAAAACCTATGACCAAAAGTATTCCAGCCGTGACCATCTTGTCTGTTTAGGAATATATAGGATTATATCGTTTAATGTTTTATTTTCTTAACCTTTTAATACCAAAACAACCATGGAGCTATCATAAAAAGCTGTTTAATTTTAAATGTTTATATTTATCTAAAAACTTCTATCACATATTTATATAAGAACCTTTCATCATCATCATCATCATCGTTATTTAACGTCCATTTTCCCTGCTAGCAAGAGGTGGAAAGGTCATCAGCAGGCCTGATCACTACTCAAGAAAGATGGGCTGCATTTCAATTATATATAATCCTGCACTGAACCAAATGCCTTTTGTCATGATTTAGGGAGGTTGTCAAGGCTTTCACAGGTTCTCTGTGGTTGAACACTCTTGCATTTATTGTGTAGATCACCAGCACTTAAAGAGATTGTCATATGTTTGTCACAACTGGAGAATCCTCTTGGCCCTTTGTTAAACCAATGTCTAAACACCAGCTTAATCATGAGAAAGTTTATATTACTAAATCCCTATAAATTCTTGGTTATTTAAAAAATTATCTGAAACTCATAGCCAGTGTCTTTCATTAGAAATGCAATAAAAAGATGAGGTCAAGTCAGTAGAGTGTGATTTGAGAATTATTTGACTGCAATTTCTAACAGGCCAAATGGCCTAGTAGAGGCTCTCTCTTATTTTGGACTCTAATAGGTTTACTCATGAAGAACAAGCTGGATCTACACAGCAACAACCATAGCAATAATGAGTAAAAACTTTCTAAATAAGTTATTTGTGTTTGTGTGTGGTGGAAATTTGCTTAAAAGATTGTATTACACATGTAATGGTGAAATGCAAGATCTGAAATATGTCTTTCTTATAAACACGAAATGATATCAGCATGAAAGACTATACACTGAAAGATAGAATCTGCAGTGTTTAAGTGAAGTAAATTATAAACATTCACAGTTAATGAATAAATAAGTCAATTTAGGAAATGTATATATACAGAAGGAAGGGAGAGTAGAGAGAGAAAGAAATGAGAGAGAGGGGGAAAAGATAAAGTAAGGGATTGAAAGGGATATAGAGAAATTAATATGAAAAAAGCACATGAGAGAGAGAAAGAGAGAAAGAGATAGAAAGAGAGGAGGGAGAGAGATAGAGAAAAAAAAAGAGAGAGCGAAAAAGAGAGAAAAGGAGAGAGTTCAGA
>OZ024745.1:109820081-109832581 GCA_964016885.1 Eledone cirrhosa
ATATAAATATATATATATATATATATATATAAATATATCTGTGTGTTCTTCTTTCTAACCGTCTATCTATCTATCTATCTATCTATCTTGATAGAGTAAGACACGCTTCGCATCGGCTCCGCTATTCCATCGGGATTTACCCTTACTATTGTAAGTACCGGATAAAATTTTTAGTGCAACACATTTGGAACACTAACCCCTGTTATTTAGGGAAACATTTTTGCATTTACCCCCTTTTTAGGGGGTAAAATAAATATCTATTTTTGCCGAAAAATTTCTTTCTTGGCAGCATGGCGGAAAAGATGGCAGACATGTCTGCCATTAGCTCTGCCACGCCCCCCAAGTCTGAAGAACAAAAAATAATTACAACAAAATTAGACATTGAAACAAACAAACAAAATGAAAAAACAAATGTTAAGGAAAATGAGCAAACAGAAAACAAACAAACAGAAAATAATACAAATAACGACAGGGCAACTTTCGCCCAGAAAACAAAGCAATCCATTACATACACACCAATTGACCTAACTGCCGCCAGAGAAAAACTGGCCGAAGCAAAGAAACATATTGTTTTGGGAGAGAACGGAATGTTTTCCATTAACTCCCCCCCAGAATTCAAGAAAGCCAGAGAAGAAAACACAGTTATATACAGAACTATACTAAACCAGTCAAGAAAGCCAGCACAGCCCAGCCAAATGGAAATAGAGTTAGTCCTAAAAGACTATATGAAGAATATTCTCTTCATACGAAAGGACCGACTCTATGGCAGCATTTCGGTCCTAACAAGAGACAAAGAAACGGCGGTTCAGCTTTCCCTAAGCCCACTCTCGTCGACAACATATAGCTTCTATCCCTCCTACATGGGTAGAAGAACACAGAGGGTAAAAGTAAAAACAATGCTGCCCACAATGGACTTCTGGTGGGCTATTGCTGGCTTCATTGATATGGGCGAAGACACTATGCTGTCAATGGGGAAGGCAACTGGAGATGCGTTCCTGGGAATGGGCCTCGACATACTAGTCCAAATGAGGCCCGAAAGAATAGCACAAATCCCGGATCGCATCTGGCTGGATGACCTTACCCCAATAGACATAATTGTAGAGGGGAGAAGACCAGCATGCTATTTATGCATGGAAAGGGGACACGTTAAGGCTAACTGCCCGAAACGTATCCCCCAAAAAGGACTATTGCCCACACCCACCACAAACAGTACACCAGCACCACCCACCTCCAAAAATACACTAATACCACACACAGCAAACAAAATACAGACACCACCAACCACAAACACAACACAAACATCACCACCACCAGCACCAAACACAAGCACGACACAAAAATCACCACCACCAACCACAACACAAACATCACCACCACCATTACCAACCACAAGCACGACACAAACATTACCACCACCACCACCACAAAACCCATTCCAAACAAATAATAAAAAAAACAGTAACAAATCTACCCCTCCCGCAAAAAAAAAACAACCACACAACACGTCCCTCCCACCTAGCGCTGAAGAGTTTCCCCCAACTTCTGAAGAAGAAGGAGGAGAAGCCTTCAGACAAGTTAAAAGAAAAAAAAGAAAACACACACCCAGCACACCACAAATAACCCACACACAAACACCAACTCCAATCAAAAACACCCCACCCTCAACAAACAAAAATAAATCTGCGCCTCCCCTCTCCGAAACATTGACAGCATCACAAAAAAAGACGTTGCAATACACATATATAAATAAAGAAAACAAAAAACTGGTTAAATTAATAAACAATAACCCTATGGTGCAGACCGAAGGGCCAAACTTTATCTCAACAGAGAACTTCACCCATTTAAAAATGATAAAGGTCCCTCTGGACCTTTATCGTTCCTTAAAAGAACAATTTAGACGGGACGTGAGCCCCCCCTGTTTAAAACCGTTGAATCGCGTCCTCTTGAAAGATTTCCCCATAACCGCCCCTCTCCCTGACACAACTCCAAATACCCCAACCCCACCACACACGTGTACCCCCACACCACCACAAAACATCCCTCCACCCAACACACCTGATGCCATGGAAATTACGCAACCCGGAGAGGTAAGTGCTTTTCTTTCTTCACTTTCAACACCAAAATAGATCAATTGAGAGTTGGCTGTTTGAACGCGCGTGGCCTGAGCTCAGCTTGGAAGCAAGCAAAGCTTCTAAGTGACCTCAGGTCACAAAGTATAGATGTGATGGTTGTTTGCGAGAGTCGGATCAGCAGCGTGAGACAGCTGGCGCCCGCCTTCGATGACTTTGAGATGCACGCATCTCTCTGTCAACCCGGAGGCGGGGGGGGAGTTGCCGTACTGCTGGATAAACGTCTAACTCTCGACGTACAGATTGTTCACTCGGACCCGGGGGGTCGATTACTGGTGCTGGACGTCGGAGGTGGTGAAGGCGGGGCTTTCAGACTGGTCGGTCTTTATGCTCCCTTCGGGGCGGAGAGAGCCGACTTCTTCCAACGTCTGGAGACTTTTCTAGGAACGTCGCGTTCCCTGCTTTTAGTGGGGGACTGGAATGGAATCCTAGATGCGCGTTGGGACTATGCAGGGGCATGTCCCGATAGAGGGGGGTGTAGCAGCCTCAAGGGGTTACTCGATCGATTCGACCTGGTCGATAGATTTCGACTAGATTGTCCAACTGCGCCAACCTGGACCTGGGCAAACCGCAGTGGACAATCTAGATCGTACCTAGATAGGTTTTTGGTTAGGAGTAAGGATAGGGACGTATTTAGTTGTCCAGAACTGATCATGGTTGGCTATTCAGATCACAAATTAGTGACCTGCGTGGTCAACCTTGATAGAACGCATAGACAGGGTCCCGGTTACTGGAAGATGAACTTGTCCTTACCGACAAAGAAAGATTACAGAAACCGGATTAGTAGCTTAGTTAAGATGCGGTTGACGGGAGCGATCGTCAACAGTAGGTGGTGGATATCTCTAAAGAGAGAGATTAGAGTAAGTTCGATAGGTTACAGTAAGGAACTAGCGGCGAATAGAAATAGGAGGGAAAGGGAGTTAACAGATAAACTAGAAGAGGCGATTAGGAGCGGAGACGTAGCCAGAGTGTTAGCGACGAGAACGGCATTGAGCCAGTTCTTTGACACGAAGCACGAAGGCTGCGTTGTCCGAAGTAAAATACGTGCTTTAGGAAACGAGGGGACCAAAGCTGTTAGCTGGGCCCGCGTGACAGAAGCCAAGAGTGGGATTAAATCCACCATTCGGTCTTTGCGAGACCAGGATGGACGGGTGATCCTTGAACCTGAGCGAATGTGCGAGACCTTTCAAAGGCACTTTGCTCGACTGTTCGGAGGTGGCGGGGGGCCGGACGGGGATGTGGACTTCGGTCCATACCTCGACGGTCTACCGCGTCTTTCGAGCGGCGAAGCGGAGTGCTGCGAAGGGCCAATCACAGCCACTGAAATCGGGGAAGCGCTCAGCCAATGCAGCAGACGCAAATCCCCGGGTCTCGATGGTCTACCATACGAACTTTATTTAGCTATGCCGGTCTTGTTCTCCGAACTCCTCGAGGCTGTCTATTGCAACTGGCAACAGAACGGGAGAATTCCCTGTTCTGTGACCAAGGGCGTGGTCACGCTAGTGAGGAAGGACGAGAGCAAGGGGGACGACTTAAGTAACTTTAGGCCCATAACTCTGCTGAATGCAGAGTTACAGATTTTGGCCAAGGTGTTGGCGAAGAGGTTGGCGCTTGTGGTGGGTGGTTTGGTGGGAGACGCGCAGACATGCGCTATCCCGTCCAGGTCCATTCACGACAACCTCCACCTCATGCGATACATCATAGAGAGGGTTGGCTACGAACCCGGCTTTGGTGGGGCCCTGATCAACTTGGATCAATCTAAGGCGTTCGATAGGGTCGACCATGGTTACCTGGATGCGGTGCTAGCGGCGGCGGGCTTCGGACCCGTTTTCAGGGGCTGGATTTCTGCCATGCACAGTGGCAACATCTACTCTAGGATTAAAGTAAACGGCTACCTCTCGGAGCCGTTTCAAATCACCCGATCCATCAGACAGGGGTGCCCCCTCTCCTCCCTTCTGTACGTATTGACTCTCGAGCCACTGCTGCGGAAGTTGGAGTTGCTGCGGGGCATACCCCTGGAACCGGGATTGCACAAAGCGGTCTCGGCCTATGCCGACGACGTAACAGTAATGGTGGCGGACGCCTCGGAAATCGGGGCGATCGCCACCCTACTGGAGGAATACGAAAGGCTGACGGGGGCCAAGCTGAACCAGGACAAGTCAGTCGGTTTGCAACTCGGAACGTGGAGGGGCAAACCGATGCCGTTAGACGGTGTCGTCGGGCGGTGGACGGAGGGCCCGGTGAAGCTGCTCGGGGTCTGGTTCGGACCGGACCTCCAGGTGGAGAAGAATTGGGGCGAGGTGACGAGCAGGGTGTTTGCGCTGACCCAGAAGTGGGCCAAGTGCAAACTATCACTGAAAGGTCGGGCGGAGGTGACGAACGCTTACATAGCGTCCGTCATCTACTACCGCCTGACCGTCGTGCCTTGCCCCAAGGAAAAGCTCACCATCATGGAACGCATGCTCTTCCAGTTCCTCTGGAAGAAGCGGCCTCCCATGGTGAGGAGATCCATCTGCTGCCAGCACCCTTCGAAAGGAGGGCTGGGTATGCCGTGGCTGTTGATGCGTAGGCACGCATTGAGGCTACGGCATCTACAGGTATTCCTCAACGGTCAGCCGGTGTGGGCCCCGTTTGTGAGGCGAGCCTTCCCACAGCTCGTCTCGCTCACCGAACTGCAATCCTGGGTGAAGCAAAGACCGAGAAAACTGGGCAACTGGCACACTGAGTGTGCCCAGGCGCTCACGGCTATCTGGCAAGCGGACCCGACTGTCAGTGGAGAATCCACCTCAACATTCTATAGAGGGTTGGTGGCTAGCAGGGGCGACGACACCCTTGGAGAGTCGCTAGGCATGGAGGAGGACGAACTGGCCAGCCTGTTCGGTAGAACTTTCGGCCCGGGACCCATGGACAACTTCCAGAGGTCCCTAGCCTGGCAGTGTTACCGGGGGGCTCTGCCCGTTCGAGAAAAGCTCTACAGACACGGGCGCCCGGGCAGGGATCCCGCGAAAAAGATCTGTCCCAGATGCGTGCGCGACGAGGAAACCGTTGCGCATGCACTGGTACACTGCCCGGGCGTTGCCGATCTGTGGGGCTACGTCGAACGACTGCTGTCGCGTGTGGCGCCGATTCGATTAACCGCCGAGTCTGTGGTGAACATCAAGCCGCCTCCTCCCTTCAGAAATGAAGCAGAGGCGGTCTTTCTGTGCGTAATAGCCATGATGAAAGAGGTTGTGTGGTGGACGCGCCTGAAAGGTCTGAGGTCGGGTGACTTTCTCTCCGGCCATCACCTGGTTTACTTCTTCCGATACCACTTCGGAAGAAGAATCAGGATGGAGAGAGAAGTGCTTGGTCCCAGACAGTTTTATGAAAGGTGGGTGAAAGAAGCGAGAATGGCCCGTGTAAATGGGCCTTCTCTCTACATTGTTCTGTAGGTGAAGAAGTGAAGAGGAAAGGGGGAGCGCCTCCTCTCTGGGCTTCCCCCGCGAAAAGAGTTGCACACTTTTCGGGGGTATGTGCAATCCCCAACACGCCCCCTCCCTTTTGAGGACCTTTTATTGTTATATTATTATTGTTATTCCTTTTTTCTTTACTCGATTTATGTAAACTCCCCCACTGTGTAAATGTCCCCTTCTTTTGTGCCCTCGTGGCAAATAAATAGAAATTTATCTATCTACTAGCTATCTTTGTGTGTGTGTGTGTGTATGCACTTGTGTGTGTGTGTGTGTGTGTGTGTGTGTGTATGTGCGGTGTATATATGTGTGTGTGTGTATATATGTGTGTGTGTATTCAAGGCTGTAGATCATCGCCATTATAATTTAACATCCATTTTCTCTGCTAGCAAGGTTTGGATATGTATATATATACATATATACATACATATATATATATATATATATATATATATATACACACATGCTGATAAATCAGCACAGCCGTAGGCATTCATTTATATATAGCCATCATTTTTGGTTAAATAAGACATAGCAAAATTGTTATGTACTTAGCAATAGTAATAAGTGTTTCTAGTTTAGGCACAAGGCCAGCAATTATCCCAGTGTATTACTGGTACTTTATTTTATCGACCCCATAAAGATGAAAGGCAAAGTTAACCTCAGTGAGATTTGAACTCAGAATGCAAAGGACCGTAACTCTATGCTGCAAAGCATGGCATCCGTTCCTCTCCCAAAACTGCCAATCCACCTTAGCAATAATAATTATTTCTACTTTTGGCACAAGGCCAGCAATTATCCCAGGGTATTACTGGTACTTTATTTTATCGACCCCGTAAGGATGAAAGGCAAAGTTAACCTCAAAATAATGATAATTTTTTGTTTCTATTTCAGGCACAAGGCCAGAAATTATCCCAGTATATTACTGGTACTTTATTTTATCGACCCCCGTAAGGATGAAAGGCAAAGTTAACCTCATCCTTACGGGGTTCGATAATAATAATAATAATAATAATAATAATAATTATAACAATAATAACACCCA
The DNA here is from genome assembly GCA_964016885.1 of Eledone cirrhosa. Lineage (NCBI taxonomy): Eukaryota > Metazoa > Mollusca > Cephalopoda > Octopoda > Eledonidae > Eledone > Eledone cirrhosa. The sequence goes on from OZ024745.1 coordinate 109,826,705, forward strand.
CCAACTGACCCTCACCCAGATGACATGTAGATATGCCACTAACATTACTAATGTCAAAAAGTGGTAACATTGGTGCCACACCAAAATGCACTCAGCACAAAGTGTAAAGTGGTGGTAGTACTGGTACCATGATAACATTTACCCAGTCTACCCTGCCAGATGGTAGCGATAGGAGTGGTGCCATGATAACATTTACCCAGTCTACCCTGCCAGATGGTAGCGATAGGAGTGGTGCCATGATAACATTTACCCAGTCTACCCTGCCAGATGGTAGCGATAGGAGTGGTGCCATGATAACATTTACCCAGTCTACCCTGCCAGATGGTAGCGGTAGGAGTGGTGCCATGATAAAATTCATCCAGTCTACCCTGCCAGATGATAATGGTAGTACTGGTGCCATGATAAAATTCATCCAGTCTACCCTGCCAGATGATAATGGTAGTACTGGTGCCATGATAAAATTCATCCAGTCTACCCTGCCAGATGATAATGGTAGTACTGGTGCCATGATAAAATTCATCCAGTCTACCCTGCCAGATGATAATGGTAGTACTGGTGCCATGATAAAATTCATCCAGTCTACCCTGCCAGATGATAATGGTAGTACTGGTGCCATGATAAAATTCATCCAGTCTACCCTGCCAGATGATAATGGTAGTACTGGTGCCATGATAAAATTCATCCAGTCTACCCTGCCAGATGATAATGGTAGTACTGGTGCCATGATAAAATTCATCCAGTCTACCCTGCCAGATGATAATGGTAGTACTGGTGCCATGATATAAAGCACAAAGTTTATTATATCACGTGGTAGTGGTGATCTAAAGTTTAAAGTCTGTTTTAAGCCAGAGCCAGAAGGCTCGTTAGGCTGGTGCTTATCCTGGTTTCATGGCGTGAAGGGACTGAGAGTTCAAGACTTCCCTCTGGACAGGATACTAGTCCATAGCAGGGTTTAACCCCCAGCTATTGCTGGTACTTATTTTCAACTGACTATACTGGAGTAATATTAAATGAAGTGTTTTTCTCAAGAACACAACGCACAACCCAGCCCAGGAATCGAACCCCCGACATTATGATCTCTAGCCCAATACCCTTACCACTAGGACACATGCCTCCACACGGTAGGGGTGATGCTATGATAAAACCTGCCTGGTATGTGCAATGAAGTGGTTGGCATTAGAAATGGCATCCATGACAAAATGAAATGTATGAGTGAGAAGTGGTTGTCTGATCTGTCTAATCACACAACATGACAACCCTTCTAATACATACAGGCATTGAAAATAGACGTAAATCGGTGATGATGATGATGATGATGATGATACACATACATATATATATATATATTTTGATTTATCAAGGCACTTGGATTATTTGAAATTTTTAAATGCTGGCATCCCAATACAGAGTCATTATAATGATAATGATAATGGTTTCTGATTTAGGCACAAAGCCAGCAATTTGAAGGGGAAGGAAAGTCGATTAAATTGGCCCCCAGTGCATTACTGGTACTTTATTTTATCGACCCCATAGGGATGAAAGGTAAAGCTAATCTCGGCAGGATTTGAACTCAGAATGTAAAGGGCCATAATAATAACAATAATAACATTAGAAAAATGGGTAAAATACCCTTAGAGACAGAAATAAGGGGCCAACAGCCACTACACATAATCCTGATCATCATTATTATCATTTTTTTCAGTCAGTTGTGCCAAAACCAACAAAAGCTGTAAATGAAAATATTTATTCTGGCACAACTAGCTGAAAATGATGATGATAATAATAATAACCAATACTAGGAGTATCAGCTATGAAAATAATAATCACAATAATAACTAGGATGAAACTGCTCATGTTTGTAGAGATGACGACGATGATGATGAATATGATTGAGTAATTATTCTCCTTAACCCTTTAAAAACTAACTTGTCAAAACCTTTAACCCTTTTGATACCAAATAGCCCAATATTGGCTCTGGTTCTGCAATACAAAACTGTTTGTTTTAAAGTGTATATATTTGTCTAAAAACCCTCCAACATAATTTCATGTAAAACCTTCGTTGTGTTATGTTCCAAATGTCAGCTTAATACTGATTTCTTCTATGGGCACAAGGCTAGCAATTTGGGGAAAGGGTAAGTCGATTAAATTGACCCCAGTACATTACTAGTACTTTATTTTATAGACCTCGTAAGGATGAAAGGCAAAAACTAACCTCGGTGAGATTTGAACTCAGAACGTAAAGGGCCGTAACTCTATGCTGCAAAGTATGGTGTCTAATGCTAATGAGAACTAAATATAGTTATATTACTAAATATCTCAACATTCTTGATTTTCTTTCAAAATTATTTGAAAATCCAAAGCATTGTGTTTCAATAGAAGTATGATATCAAAAGAATTCAAATTTAAATTCAAGCCTTCGATTAAAATCTCATTATTACATGGCAGATAATATTAGATTTCAGTAGTTAAATATGTCTTTTAATATTAAGTTACAATTTAGTTACTTCACTAAACCTCCTATAATTCTTAATTATTTTGATAGCAATGTCACTCCTAATCACTTCTTTTAGTTAAACTACTAATTCTCTCAATATATTATTTTTCCTATAGCTACTTCTTTGCTAAAAACCATTGATTCTAATCTAATTGCTGTCTTCAGGGCATACCACTACTTGTTGTTGATGATGGTTCTTGTCAACTGGTGCTTAACTAATATGTTAATCTGGTCTCTGTAGGTATGAAACACTAGAAATGATGTGTTAAGCTTTCACTGTCTACATGTTCTATCTAAGTCAATTGTGCAGATCACAAATTCGTGGTCTGAGCATGTTAACACAAATTCGTGGTCTGAGCATGTTAACACAAATTCATGGTCTGAGCATGTTAACACAAATTCGTGGTCTGAGCATGTTATCACAAATTCGTGGTCTGAGCATGTTAACACATCATTTCTAGAAACACGAGAAATGATGTGTTAAGCTTTCACTGTCTACATGTTCTATCTAAGTCAATTGTGCAGATGACAAATTCGTGGTCTGAGCATGTTACAGTTTGTAATTGCAGACATCCTACGCTATATATATCTACTAACTTAATAAAAACAAAAAACACTATCTAGATGACTATATGTGATTGTTCCATTTCTGTACTAGTACCTTCTGAAAATCTAATCTGTATCTGCCAAAGATTTGGAAGTCTCTGATAAGATTTTTGAAGCTTTTGCACCTTCCTCTTCTATCAGTTACCTTCACACTGTTCTTTTGAATGTAAAGAATACCATTCCAGTCCCTTGTTAACAGTATATGGCAAAACATTACAAGAAAGGCTTTCAAACACCTGAAGAAATCCAATCTCAGTTGGGGCATAGACAGCTATAATTCTGGAAGCAGCCCCTTTGTTACTGCTCACATCTGGGACCACCAATTTACCACCTGAGTCCAGGTAGATTGTCCATACTTCAATGTCTAGACCTTTCTGAAACAGCATTATCTCTCCACCTTATATTCCAGACTAACTGAGATTTCAAAATCATCAACATTGGTGCTAGTGTACATATATAAGAAAACCTGGTCACACTGATGGTTGTCATATCTATAGCTAGTGATCTGAAATCAGTGAGGAAGCGACCTTCTGAAAAGCTCTTCACTTTTGAAAAGCACTTCCATGACTTCAAACTGCCTTCCCTTTATGACAAATCCAATGTTGGGCCATACTTCAATTTGGACCTATGATGTATACTCCTCTTTATTTCGGCTGCGGATGGACTCTTCTTTATTTATTTATTTATTTATTTCGGCCGCGGATGGCCAACATAACCCCAACCCCAGCCCCCTCATGTTATGTTGGTACCACAACATCCAGTCCTAAATAAATGAGGTCGTGTAGGTGTCACGACAAAAAAACACACAGTCCTCGCTGTAATTTTGCCGTGTAGGTAACACGGTAAAAACCTCCCAGTCCACACTGTAAACGTGGTTGGTGTTAGGAAGGGCATCCAGCCGTAGAAAACCCGCCAGACAGTCCTATACGAGCAAGACAACCAATCTTGGCTCAAGTGGGAAAATTCCCATCCAAACCCATGCTAGCGTGGAAGATGGACGTTAAACGATGATGATGATGATGATGATGATGATGATGTGTTGTTTTCTTTTGTTTTCATTGGTGCTATTTAAAATTGTCTTGGTTCCTTGGATCAAGTTATCACTGTGTTTGCTTTCATTGTTGATTTCCTTATTAGCAAGAAAATAACAGAGATGCAACAATATGTGTTTTAAACAATGGAAACAAACTTACTTGAGCTGAAGTGATACATGTCAGAAGTAAATAACAAGTATAACAATAATTATGATAATAATTATTGTTTCTACTTTTGGCCCAAAGCCAGCAATTTGAAGGGAAGGGGAAAATCGATTAAATCAACCCCAGTGCATTCTTTATTTTATCAACCCCGTAAAGATGAAAGACAAAGCTAATCTAGGCAGGATTTGAGCTCAGAACCTGAAGGGACATAACTATATATTGCAGAACATATTGTCTGATGCTTTAATGAATCTGTCAGTTCACCACCCTAAATAATAATAATTGTTTCTACTTTAGGCACAAGGCCAGCAATTACCCAGTGCGTTACTGGTACTTTATTTCATCGACCCCGGCGGGATTTGAACTCAGATCGTAAAGGGACGTATAATAATAATAGTAATGATTTTTACTATAGGCACAATGCCAGCAATTTTGGGGGAAGGGAAAATAAATTAAATTGACCCCAGTGCATTACTGGTGCTTTATTTATTGACCCCATGTGGATAAAAGGTAAAGCTAACCTTGGTGGGATTTCAACTCATAAGATCAGCAAATATGAGTTACAGAAGATCAGGCTACTAGGAACAGCACACATTCTCAGATGAGTTCTCTCTCTACAATGAAAACATCTATTGCTCTGGGTTCAAGGCCTGAACCCAGAGAAACAGAACTGAGCTAAACGAAATAACACAACAAAAATAATAATAATTGTTTCTACTATTGGCACAAGGCCAGCAATTACCCCCAGTGCATTACTGGTACTTTATTTTATCGACCCCCGTAAGGATAAAAGGCAAAGTTAACCTTGGTGGGATTTGAACTCAGACCATAAAGGGACGTAACTCTATGCTGGAAAGCATGGTGTCTGACCCTCTACTGATAATACCTAATAAAAGGCTGCACACACACACACACACATCTACGTCATGAACACAGAGGTTTATATTGTGGTGTTGCAGAAACTCACATGAAGCTGTTGATAACATAAATAATGATGATAATAATAATAATAATAATAATAGAATATTGATAAAAATAAACACGATGGTGATAATAATAGTGAGGAAAAAAAAACAGGAAGAGAATAATTGTTTGTGGATATAGAACCATAATGCTGTGTGACAACTCTTCAAAGGACACCTGCCAAAAGATGAGACATTTAATCAACCAGGGATAATGGAATGCATCTGTCAGTTGAACAGTCCTACTTAATATAGAGTGAATATTTTTGGCACAACCTAGTAAGGTCAGATGCTTCCGATCAATGCTTTGTCCAAATAGAAGATGAGGTCATGTAAATTTTACTAATGATTAATCTTATTTACTTCCTCTAGTGAACCTTACTTAAACCTTTCATTATCATATTTCTAATGAAAAACACTGAAAATAATTTCCCAACCATTTTGAAAATAATCAAGAATTTCTAAGAATTACTAAGCTGGCATTTAGGACATAAATTTAAGGTTCTTACCAAAAAATATGATGAAATGTTTTCAAGTTATGAACATTTGAAAATGGCAATTTTTGTATCATCGAGCCAGGGCAGGTTTTAGGCAGGTTTGTATCAAATGGTTAAGT
>OZ024745.1:109847581-109900081 GCA_964016885.1 Eledone cirrhosa
CAAACAAGCCTCAATTTTATAGCCATGTCAGTAGAATGAACACTTCATTCTTGCTCTGGTGTTGGCATGTGAACATAACTGCAGACACTAATGTTTCTGGGTATCATAAGAGCAAGAATGAAGTGTTCATTCTACTGACATGGCTATAAAATTGAGGCTTGCTTGCAAAATTGCAAACGAATCGAATGTTATTATTAATATTCGGAAAAAAGAAAACCTCAGGTTACATTTATTGTATTCAGCCATGTAAAGCGAAATTTTCTTATATATATATATATATATATATATACTCACCAAAATTAAGGCTTAAAAATGAAGGGCCAGCCATCCAGCATTTAGCAGGTGTGAGTTTGCAGCCTACAGGTGAAACTGTCTACTGTTTTCCATCTTTAATAAAAAAAAAATCTGACTTGTAGCTGCTTACTATGAGTGAACATGCTTTCAAAATTTGCTCCAGTCTTCATAATTATGATTGATTCTTTATATACATCATCATCATTTTACATTCATTTTTCCATGATCGCATGAATTGGACAGATCTTTTTCAGCTCAGCATCACTCCTCACATCACTTTCCTTCATCATCCCCTCTGTGACCTTCAGTGATTTGAGATCAGCTCTCACCACCTCCACTCAAGTCTGCCTTAGTATTTTATTTCACCCAACGATCATCATTCATATGTGTCACATATCCTTACAAGTGCAGTCATCTCTCTTGTACACAACATCTGATTCCTCTAATATCTAGTTGTCCTCTCAGCTCATCTGTACTTTTTCATTCCTGCACATTAATATTGAACACACACACACACACACACACACATACATACATACATATATATATATATACATATATATATATATATACATACACACATACACACACATGTGCACACACACAGATACATACATATATATATATATATATATATATATATATATATATATACACACACATATATACATACATACACACACATGAAGAGCTTCTGAACAATTTCTCTCAACCAGATATCACATTGGGATCGAACCTGGAACTATGTAGCTGGAAAGGAAACTTTTTAACCACACATGTAACCATGTCTACATTCATACAATTTGATTGGAACATATGGTAATCAAACAAAATTTAGGAGATCCACCCTGCAATATTCAAACTGTTGCACCACCTAAGCAAATTACTTTACATGCCCTACTCATTACAGGTGAAAATGAATGCTTATTCTCATTTCATGGTTCAATGGTCAGAATTAGGAAGATTGCCCTAACTGTTAAAACACTTGCTTTAACAATTCATCCAAATCCTTTGACTTAGCTAGTGGTGTTCAAACTAGGAGAGGAAAAAACTGATGCAAAATCATTTAAATTCAGTTTCAACAGGATGTTTTATTAAACTACCTTACTTCTACTTCTTTCTTCTTATCATCTCTTTCATCATCATCACTTTTAAATCTGTCCTAATTATCTTTTCCAACTCATTTTTACAATCACAATGATGATGATCATCATTGTTATAATAAATAATGAGTTTTCCGTGTAGTTTCTATTCAGTTTATTAAGCCATTGGCTAAAATTATTTAGCAGCATCAACTTCACTGAAACCATTTCTTCCCCCAATTTAAGTTCTATTTTCCAAAAAATCACATCTGTTCAAATATTTGAGTGAAGGAAGCATGAAATAAAGCAAAGAAGTTAGTTTTGTTCAATTATCTCTTTTGTTTGTTACATTGCTAAATTTTATGGGATACACATCATTTCTTGACATAGGTAAAGTTTTAAAAGAAAACAAATAAGAGAACAAAATTGGTTAATTTTATTTTCCTCTTTTCTTTCTTTCTTTTGTTCTTCTTTCCCCTACAAAGATTAAATTCTTTGTCGGTATCCTAAGTTGTGTAGAATAACAACGTTGTGTGAGTCTTTTGTCTATTAGTCTGACAAAAATTTCATACACGTTCGTACAAGTAGGGAATGTCTCTTCTAACAGCAATAAATACAGAATTAAAATATGATTGATGCTTCATCTAGATTATGTTTTAGCAGTGCTAACAGAAGAAGGTGTTAGAGCAGTATAATATCCCTGTACCTTTACACATAGCATCAGGTGTAAATATAAAAGTTAATAGACAGATAAATAAATAAATAAAAGTATAAAAAAGAACAAAGCAAATATCTCTTTAAAAATATTTGCAGACTCATTTACTCATCTATATTATTTATTTTTGCAAGATAAAACCTGTATCAATATATTAAATTAATTGAAATTGTGTGTCAGTCAAATTAGCCAACCATTTCAAAACTGAACTGCTGAGTAAACACTCTCATCTATTTCTTCCGGTTATTGTTTTAAGTGTTGAGTATACCTTTCCTGATCACACTAGGAGTTGTGGTTAAATACTGATCCTACAGTAACAGCTATTAAAGCTTTCATTGCCATGACAAATAGCAACCGGTCCACTCTGTAAGGTGGTCGAGCTGGTGACACAATGAAAAAAGTACCCAGTCCAACTTGTTAGTTGGTCATTTTGGTGCTGCATTAAAAAGCTGCCAGTCCATGCAGTAAATGTGATTGGCATAAGGAAGGCATCCAGCCATAAAACCAGGCCAGAAACAGTTATGTTTGAGCAAGACACAATCTCTTGATCTGAATTGTCTCCCAATAGGACAACTTGTCTAACCCATGCTAACATGGAAAAATAGACATGGTGATGATGATGTATTTCTAATGAAAGACATTGCTTATAATTTTCAAATAATTGTGAAAAATTAATCAAGAATTTGGAGAAATTTTGTTATATAACTGTCTCATTATTAAATGTGCTAAGAAAGTAATGTTTCTTACAGAAAAAATATGGTTTTTAGATAAATATAAACACTTTAAAATAAACAGCTTTGTATCCTAGTAGCAGGGTCAGTTTCAGACAGTTTGTTATCCAAAGGGTTAATCAAAGTTATTTGAAATGTGTATGCTTTACTGCACCATGAAAACCTAGTCGATTTTGGCACAGTTTAGTTTAGGTCCATAGCTTCTTATTCTGGGTATCCAAAGAAACAACTTTGTTTCCAAGATATCTTCTATTTGCTACTTTGGAGATACACCACTGTATGTGTGTGATACATCAATAACCCACATGTATCACGCATTGAGCTCCTGTTTGCCACTCAGTGATGCACTTCTTTTTGAGCTTATACAGCTACAACACAGTAGATGTACTACAAGTTGACTTCATATATCCACCATACTGTTGTTTAACCTCATATGTCCACCTCCCAGAAGACACACCTCTGTTTGAGCTCCTATGTCCACCACCCAGAAGACACCACTGTTTAACCTCATATGTCCACCACCCAGAAGACACACCACTGTTTGAGCTCATATGTCCTCCACCCAGAAGACACCACTGTTTAACCTCATATGTCAACCACCCAGAAGACACACCACTGTTTGAGCTCATATGTCCTCCACCCAGAAGACACCACTGTTTAACCTCATATGTCCACCACCCAGAAGAGACACCACTGTTTGAGCTCATATGTCCTCCACCCAGAAGACACACCACTGTTTGAGCTCATATATCCACCACCCAGAAGACACACCACTGTTTGAGCTCATATGTCCACCACCCAGAAGAGACACCACTGTTTGAGCTCATATGTCCTCCACCCAGAAGACACACCACTGTTTAACCTCATATGTCCACCACCCAGAAGACACACCACTGTTTGAGCTCATATGTCCACCACCCAGAAGACACACCACTGTTTGAGCTCATATATCCACCACCCAGAAGAGACACCACTGTTTGAGCTCATATATCCACCACCCAGAAGAGACACCACTGTTTGAGCTCATATATCCACCACCCAGAAGACACACCACTGTTTAACCTCATATGTCCATTTTCCAGAAGACACACCAATGTTTAGCCTCATATGTCCACCACCCAGAAGACACATCACTGTTTGAGCTCCTATGTCCATCACTAGGAGACACATCGCTGTTGGAGCCCATATGTCCACCACCCAGAAGACACATCACTGTTTGAGCTCCTATGTCCATCACCTAGGAGACACATCGCTGTTGGAGCCCATATGTCCATTACACAAGAGATGAATTACTATTTGACCTCATATGTTCACCACTCTGAGACATGTCAATTTTTTAGCTCATATATCAGTCATTCAGAGCATGCATCATCCTTTCAGCTGATATGTCCAAAGAGTTATTGTTAGCAAATACATGTAATAAAATTATATATTTAGTAAGAAGCAGTTGAAGAACAAAATTGAAATGTTATTAAAAGTTTTTTTTTTTTTTTGTTTTATACTTATAGACATAGTTGGTGTGGTATTTTGAGAAATTTTATTTGAAAACTTTGGTAAAGGATTATGTTTTTTTGATAAATGTAATAAAAATAAATTTATACTGAACAAACAAACGATGACATGAGGGTGAAATAGAAATGAAAATAAACCTGTCTGTAGAGCACTGTATCCTATCATTATTCTTTCCTTAAACATTAAAATTTCTATTTTGATAATTACATGCACATTGACAAGCAAACACACACATATATATATATGCACACATAAATACAGACTCATATGCACACACACATGTACAAAGAGATGTACATTTACACACACCCATACATACATACATATATACATGCATAAACATATACATACAGATATCCACATACATACATATACACATTTAGAACACATACATACATACTTACAAACCAGACTAGCTTAGCTTCAATGTAAACAACTCAATCTCTGTAAAAGATGCCCCATCCGAAGAACAATTTGAAAGCTACTGGAAGAAATGAAAAATTCAAAAAGCAAGCTGTATGGATAAAATAATTAGAACAGAACTATTGCAAGTAAGTCGAAGTAAATATGAAATTGATGGTACCATGCTGGAAAAAAACTTAAAGAAAATGATAAACAGAAACTCCACAGGATATTAGTTTAAAAATCTCACCTTTTATGATAGAGATTTAATCCCCAATACTATATGGGAACAATTGTCAACTCTGTATGGAAAGTTCATCAGGAGTATGATAGATATGTTCAATAACCTATCAGAAGGGAGTGTATAAGATGTACACTGGTTGCCTTAATCTATATTATAACACCGAGCAAGCTGGGAGAAAGAAGAGGAGGAGGTATAGAGATCTATAGAGCAGCTACTAATCAATACATCGATATATATATGAAAAATCAATATATGGTCTGTAAGAACTTGACTGTAGCCTGGCCAGACTACCAGAAAGGTTTTGATAGTATATTACATGGGAGTATTATCAAAGAATTAAAATTAGCTAAAGCCCCACAACCACTCGTGGCTGCTATTTAACATATAAAAATGGCTTGGTACATTATTTTAAAACCTTGACACCACTGAGCAGGTGACCAGTTAAAATAAACTCTAAATGAAGAAACAGATAACACACACACACAAAGCCATATATGGATGTATGTTTATATGAGCTGATTAAAAGTTCTTATGCATCTGGTTATGCTTATAAGTTCTCTATGAAGAATACAAGTGAGCGTGGTATATTCAGTGCCTGATTTAGGACAAATGAGGCCTTGTGCTAGTTAAGTTATGAGGCCCCTTACTTGGGCTCTGAAGGAGGTAGACATTTTTTGGCAGGAAGATGGTCCACACTGGCCAACAGGGCCCTGTGCTTAAGCACACCTAAGCACAATGGTAAATCTGGCACTGGGTATATTCTTCCAGAATAAATGAGCAATCTAATTACTGTTAATCATCTGAGTTTGAAGCCCTCTAAACCTATCAACTATTTTGATATCAATCTACCTGAAACTACACTGGTTCTACAATACAAAGTTGTTTATTTTAAAGTATAAATATCTAATATAATTTATGCATATAAAAATCTAATATAATTTATGCAAGAACCTTTGTTTAGTCATGTACCAAACACTATTAATAAGAAAGTTAGTTATATTATTAAATCCATCTAAATTCTTGGTTATTTGCAAAATTATTTTAAAATCATAAATGGTGTTTTTCATTTGAAGTATGGTAATGAAAGGGTTAAGAAATTCTGTTATTGTTTCTGAGCATCCAGCAAAACCTTTAATTATTTCATACATCATCACACTATTGCCAATAGGTCAATAATGAAACCAATGTTATAAAAGTATCTCAATCATGCATCAATTTCATCTTAACTAATGAACTTTGATAAGTTCATGGTGACAAATTAAGACATTTTTTTATCTCAGTTATGACATCAACTATTTGTATCTATCCTCTCATCAACATTTCAGTACATCCATTGATCCATTGCTCAGCACACATAGCCCCCAATTGTCGAGGCAATGAAGTTCTAATTCGATAACACAGGGATTATAATTCATTGCTGTGAAAGCAGTGACAGCACTTTGGGAATGACTGGTGTTTTTTTAGCTTGCATAGTTGACTGTAATTCTTTTCATAGAAAAAGTTGCCAACAGCAGACCAGCATCATATCCAGTAAGTGATATATTTCTTATCTGACGAATATTATAAAAAGATGCCAAATTAAATTTATGGATCTATATGATTTGAAAAGGATTAGTTTTCTTTTTCTTGTGTTCTTGTTTGGTCTTATGTAACTCATCTATATAACATTTTAATAGATATGTCATTTTCATGATAATGGTGTCATATATACAAGTAACATTGGTTGAGTTAGTCTTGTCTCCTTTCTCCAATTTAGTTTATATAGTCTCAAACTAATAATTAAAAGATTTTCAATTCTGGCATTTAGTGAAAACATAAATATATACACAACGTTAAAATGATTTATTAAAATAAATGTAAAATAAAAGAGAATGCCTCAACTGAGATTGAACTTATGACAAACATGACTGTATGAGTCTATGGAAAGAAGAAATTCCAAAACTAAACACTAAGCTAATAGAGAAAGCAAACTAGACAAGATATCAATCATTCTTTTGTTAAATGCAATCTTCTTAGTTCTGTAAAATGAAGTCAAACAAAGGAAAGAAGAAAAAATTGGCACGAATTTACCCCAGTAGTCTCAAAGACACTTAAAATAATGGAAATTAAGGCACGGATGAAGCAAAAATCACCCAACCCAAGTGTTTATTTGTTTCTATGGCTTCATACCACCAACATTGATTATTCATGGAAAATCATTTTTGCAGATGAACCAACAGACAATGATTTTCTTCTTCAGATTTTTTTAATTTGTTTCTTTTTTATTTTTATTTTGTTTATACTTTGCTATGAATTGGTTTTCTAGATGGATAGAGTTTTTAACACATACACACACACACACACACACATGCGCAATTACACACACACTTTTTTCCGCAACTCATTTCAAATTGTTGCTTTGGTGGCAGTTTTTGTCCAAAAAATCGCTAAGTATTACACCAGACTGGCAATACTTTACATATCAACAGCCATAAGCTGATGTATGTGTGTGCGTGTGTGTACATACACATGTATGCACATGTCTTCCAAAATGCCAACATTTCTTAAGAATATACATTGTAAATTACCTCAATATGTGTGTGTGAAAGAGATGGAGGGGAGAAGGGGGTAATGAAAAAAATGCCAAAAAAAAACAAAAAACTAAAAAAAGAACATAACCTTCCAATGAATTTACAAAATAAATTTTAATTATGAATCTCACTAAATGAAAAAAAATACCAAAGTAATACAATTTAAAACTAAATTCATATTGAATATTTCTTTCAAAAATATTTAGAGTCTTATTCTGAGTCTCTCTATCTCTGTCTGTGTATAAATGTGTATGTATAAGAGTGAGAGAAAGAAAGGAGAGGAGAGAAAAATGTGATTTTCATCAAGTAGCATTGAGGTACAAGACAGAAGATCAAATAAAAGAATAGCTAGCTATGAAGGTGATAGTCTTCAAAACCGGCTTCACAGAAATCTTCAGGGCTGCAATAATTGGATTATTAAGTCTACTGATCCTATAAAGTCTATGATTGCAACAATAAATCTGAAATTATTTCAGGTAATCATAAATATTAGTGTCAGTCATAAGTTGAAACATAAAAATTGTTTCTACATTTGGTACAAGGCCAGTAATTATTCCAGTGCATTACAGGTACTTTATTTTATCGACCCCGTAAAGATGAAAGGCAAAGTTAACCTCGGCAGGATTTGAACTCAGACTGTAAAGGGGCATAACACTATACTGCAAAGCATGGCGTCCGACTTTCTACCGACACTGCCAAACATAATAATGAGAGATGGGGAGAGCAGGAGAGACGGAAGCAGTGACATTAGGAGTTTCGTTCCTCTGTGTTCGGACCTAGTGTACATGTGTGTGACTGATTTATTTGTAAGATATATATACCTTTAAACATATTTATGTATGCATGTATGTATCATTTTTTTCATCATCATCATCATTTCATTTTACGTCCGCTTTTCCCTGCTAGCAAGGGTGGGACGGAAACTGATTCTGGCTTGATTTCTACAGCTGGATGCCCTTCCTAACACCAACCTCATTTACAGTGAGTGCTGGGTGCTTTTATGCCGTGGCACCTCCATGACCACTTTGCAGTGGAATGATAGGGAACCCCAGTCCCTATCATCTCATTTCTACAGCTGAGTAAACTGGAGCAATGTGAAATAAAGTGTCTTGCTCAAGGAAACAACACATCACCCGGTCTGAGAATTGAACTCACAACCTTTCGATTGCAAGGCCAATGCTCTAACCACTAAGTCATGTGCCTCCATTATATAAATCATTGTCTTATTTACAAAAATATCTGTCTAATATTGCGTTTAATATTTATACAAATTGAAACACTGAATGTCATAAACATGGGGACTTATATATATATCAGAAAGAATTTGGTAAGTAGTAATAGCAAATTTCCTCTTATAAACTTGATCACTTATATTAATCATCAATTTTTCTCAGGTGTAAGTTTTATGGTATAAATAATTGTTTCTACATTTGGCACAAGGCCATCAATTTGAAGAGGAGGAGAAAGTTAATTAACTAGACCCCAGGGCATTATTGGAGCTTTATTTTATTGACCCCTTAAGGATGAAAAACAAAGCTAACCTCAGTGGGATTTGATATCAGAACATAAATGGCTGTAACTATTTTGCACCATATAGAAGGTCTTGTCTTATTTGTTCCAATTCTCTTTGCTCTTTGACTTTTAGCCATTCAGAATCAATAAATAAAGTACTAGTCCAGTGTCAGATTAGTAGAATTGTTAGTGTTTAAAGAGATGTTTTGGGATATCTGCTCTAGCCCTGTATATTATGTGTTCAAATACCACCTCATCTCACTAAAAAATGTGTCCTTCAAGAGTTGGTAAAAACAGTGATAGACTTGAGCAGTCCTTAACTATTTTGATACCAGTCTGGCCCAAACCAACTGTGGTTCTAGGAAACAAAGCCATCTATTCTAAAGGGTTCCTATTTAAATTAAAATCTTCCAAGCATAATTTTATATAAGAACCATATGTTAAGTTACCATCTTAATAATGAAATAATTAATAATTTTAGTAAATCCATCAAAAATCTTCATTAATTAATTGAAATATAGTATATTTAATTAGGAATACAATCATGAAAGGGCTAGTATTTTCAACTTATTTCTCTCATTAGCAGCCCTCCAGCTGGCAGGAGAGAATGCAAGGGAACATTCACATCCAGTGCACTTTCTCCCCTTTTTTCCTTCCTGTACTAGTACAACCAGCATCCATTCCTTGGATATGGTAAGCTGCATGCTATCTCTTCCACAGCCTGCAAGATGCACCCAGTTCTCTTCTAATAATCTCTAGTGTGTTCATCTCCATATTAAACTCATTACCCGTTATTTCTTCATCACTGTTGCAGTGATCTCTAATTTCTCCCATTTCACAATTTTTTGTTCAGGTGTCAACCCACAGAATTTCAAACTAAACATAAACCATCAATTTCACCAGTCAGGGGAAAGCCACAAAACCCTTCATTGCTGCACTTCTTTCAATGGTTAATTAACAAAAAGAAGAAAAAAAACAAAAAAAAAAAAAACAGAATGTGCTGAATATTCTGCTAACCAAGTGAATATAGATGTTGAACCAATCTTAGGAAACAGGAAATAATTTTCATGGGGTATGGGGTACATGCAAGCGGGTGGGGTGTGTGTGCAGATTATTAAACGAGTTAAAAATGTTGTCCTCTTTGTTTTATTAATTTGTTCTTGCATAGATTACCTTTAAGAAGTTGCAAAACCTTTTTAGAATGTCATTTAAATTCAACAGATACCAACTGTCTGGAGAGGTTTACTTTTGGAGCTGAATTTAACCCATTCATTACAATATATCATAAAATAACTGTATTTGTATTATTTAATGAAGAATTTGGAGGGATTAACTAAAAGAATTAAATATCTTATTATTAAGACAGTTTTGTAACGTAACAAAAGTTTATTATATAAAATTATGTTGAAAGATTTTAATTTTGAATGAGTGCGGGTGGGGAGTTTCATAGAACCAGAAGCTGTTTTAGGCAGACTGCTATCAAAAAAGTTAAGACTAAGAATTTGGCCCATTTTACAAAATGAGCTTGCTTATGCTGTTTATAAACGTTGCTTGTCCTCTACTTCAGCAGTAATCTATTTCTTTATTTTCAAGTGATGAAGAAAAGCCACATATTTGGACCCTTCTAATATTTATAAGACTTCTATTTATGACATATGTTTGCGTAAATGTATGTGTTTTTTTTTTATGTAATTGTAAAAATTTTAACATCTTTTCATCACACCTAAATACTGCCAATGCGATACTAAAGAGAAAGTATTTTTTATAGCTTATTTTCTTCGATCAGAGTTGAGACTTCAAGGTTACTTATGAGATCTTTAACTAGAAAGCCAAATATTCTCTAAGTTTATTTGACATGTATCCAATCATAAATTCCCAAATCTGTCTGGCAGAAATCACCATACATACAAAGAGACCATTGATCCACAGCTATTTAGAGCATTCCGATCATATAGCTAGGCCCACACACCAGACAGAATGGTGCTACAAGAGTTTTATAGAATTAATGGAAGAAAAATACAAATGGACTGTTCAATATTTCTTTTAAGTCAGTCAGTACAAAATCAATGTCAAGTGTATTAGTATTTTGTAACAAAGAAGATTCTAATGGGAACTAGGCAAAGCTTAAGAATGTAAGCATCACGTTAGATCATTTATTTATTTTTTTAATTTTAATTGCTATGTCCTTCTCAGGTATATTCATTTACTTTCCATCTCAAGGTAAGTGTTAATGAGTAATGTGTCACACTATAAAGATAATGAGGTGTCCAATGTGATCAGGTACAGATAAAAATATAAATAAATGGCTTTATTGACATGAGTGCATCTATAAGTCTTACAAAGAGGACGTATTGAATCAGCAGCATGAAAACAAAGATGAAAACAAAGGCAGTAAAAGAAAAAATAATCTATGGTGGAGAATATGTTGATTTTAGTTATTTGTTTTTAACAGTATATTTTAAATGAAGCTTTGTGAGAATGTTAAAACTGCTAATATTGTTTAAGTCAGTACAAATAATGTTGCAAACAAAGTATAAAAACAGAAGCAAAGTAAAACGAAACAACAGTCTACATTTTTACTTTACATTTGAATATTTCAAAAAATAAATGGAGGATGTTGACAAGCCGTTATTGAAGAAAGACTGAACTAACTTTCTCTTTTCACTAATTATTAAACAAAATACCTTGCATTAGAAATATTGAATATTTATATTCTTTTCAAATATTTTTAACCATGCACACATGTATTTCATGACTTGCACACTGTTAATTTTCCTGACATTTCCTGTCTGTCATCCTTACGAGGTCAATAAAATAAAGTACCAGTAATGCACTGGGTAATTTGCTGGCTTTGTGCCATAAGTAGAAACACTAATTTTATGTACTATACATGCACCTTTGATGAGTTGTAGTGCACAATAATTTCATTATTATTATTATAAATTTGTTAGGGCGGTGGATTGGCAGTATCGGTAGAGGGTCGTACGGCATGCTTCGACGCATAGAGTTACGGCCCTTGCCATTCTGAGTTCAAATCCTGCCGAAGTTAACTTTGCTTTTCATCCTTACGGGGTCAATAAAATAATGTACCAGTAATGCACTGGGTAATTGCTGGCCCTGTGCCAAAAGTAGAAACAATTATTATAAATTTATTAATTTCTAATATATTTCTAAACCTATCTTTATGTTTTTGTGAACCAACACGGAAACCTTTATGTCATCTTGTGACATGCTGAAAATGGATTTGACTTGAACTCCTTCAATAACAAATATTTCCAAATAAATCTCACCTGGGACTAAACAATAAGATCAATATTTTATTTAATATAATATACTTTGTCAAATAATTGTAAATTTCAGAATTGTACTAGTTTGACATGAGACTTGAACAGGAATCATGTGTTGAAATTGAAACATATAATGGAATAGACATGATATAACCATTGAAAACATGCACATGTATGCTGTTATATTCATTTTTATTTTGTGATATTCCATAACATGTCAAAAATGTTTGACTATCTATTGCTTATCAATGACAATTTACAACCTAGTTCTTACCACACAGTATTGTCATTAAGTAACATAAAAGTTAATATTATGGTACATTAGTGTTTTAAACGGTTATGATGTAATTCATTATAACTAAAAGGAATTATATACGAGATATATTCAACAAGTGATAATTTTATAAATGCCAACTCATCTTAAAACAACTGGTAAGCTGAGCTGAAACTCTGAGCTTACATTTTACATATAAAGACAATTATGCCTTTTTTTCCCTTCCAAGTGAAAGGATTGATGGAACCTTTCTACCATTGCTCAATCAGAAGAAAAATTTTGATTAGATCATTTACATGGCAGTATCGGTAGAGGGTCGGACACCATGCTTTGCAGCAAAGAGTTATGGCCCTTTATAGTCTGAGTCCAAATCCCGCCGAGGTTAACTTTACCTTTCATCCTTATGGGGTCGATAAAATAAAGTACCAGTAATACACTGGGATAATTGCTGGCCTTATGCCAAAAGTAGAAACAATTACTCTCTATATACTTTTGTATTTTCACGGTAAAGGCTTTATCTCACATAATATTGAATCCATGAGATTTTGATATTATTTATTTTGAGAACAATACCTTAACATCAGGATGAGTGACAGTTATGGCTGTTTTGAACATAGAAAGGTGAAATAATTCTTGCTGGATACGGCTAGTTTAAATGCTAAAGGGTTAAGGGAGTGTTTTTGTTTGTTGTTGTTTTTTCAAATGAGACTGACAATATATACAAAGCTATAGAAGAAAAATGAGATGGTTACAGGAGGAACACCTTTGATCTCATGTATACTCTATCAAAGCAGACCTATGGCTAAACAACAAGAACGTATTACTCTAGATATTTATTTTACTATTGTCATTCCAATTATTTCTCAGACAGAAGCTTGCTCTATCTGTCACCTATGACAATTTTTGCTGCAATACATTCATTTCATCTTCAGAGTAAAGAGAAAATATGTTATAATATCCTAACTACTAAACAATAATACTGTTTATCTAATCTTTAACACCTGGTGACAGCAGATTATATGGCATTCTAATATGAATCTTGACACAAGAGACAAGTGTCAAATAATTCATATGATAAAGACACTTTCTTAATTTGCTTTTCTGTTAATTCCACCAAATGGAACAGACACTTTAAGAGAGAATATAAGATGGAAAGAGAGTTAATAACAGATGACTATCTGTATCAAGAGAGTTAAGACAGTGGCTTAACTTAACAGTCCTGGTGTAATAATAGCAATAATGAGTAACAAGAAGACCAGCTAGAAAATGGCATGTCACTATACTTGTCCAACTGAATCTAATCTAGAAATATAAACACATGGCTGCTCTTATTTTTTCTACTTTTATTTTTCTCTTCAACTTCCAATTTCTTCTCATTAAAATTTATCATCAGAAAATGAAATCTAGTTTGTGTTTTTGGATTAGAGTTTTCTGCTTGTTGAAATTCGACCTATTTTTGTTTTCCTGATTTTACATCATTTTCTCTGCTCTTTTTATGTGCAATTATTTAAATATAATTTGTCTGAAGTTAATTTACTTATTGCTTTGACAATGGAGGTACATGGCCTTGTGGTAAGGGTGTTGAACTTATAATCATGGGTTTGATTCCTGGACTGGGTTGTGTCTTGTGTTCTTGAGCAAAACACTTCATTTCACATTGGTCCAGTATACTGAGTTGAAAATGAGTATCAAAAATAGCTGGGGGGTTTAACCCTGTGATGGACTGGTGTCCTATCCAGGGGCTAGTCTTATACTCTTAGTCACAGAAACCAGGATAAGCACTGGCCTGATGAACCTCCTGGCTGGGGACAGACATTTAAGTTGACAGGTCATACCTTTTGTATGATTGTTATCTATAAGACTTTGAGGAATTTCATCAAACACTTTATTGATCTCAGTAGATATCATTTGGTAAAAAACATTTTAATTGTGCCATTATTTTTAGAATATTTCAATAGGTACGCAATAGAGGTGAATGATAAAGAAATAAAAACAAATACGAAATGTTTTATATTTAATTAGTTTTTTTGATTTCCTTATTCAAATATACATGTGTATGTATGTATATATGCCTTTTTATATGTGTGCACGTTTTATATATATATATATATATATGTCCATTACATATATATATATATATATATATATATATATATATATGTGTCCATTATATATATATATATATTGGGAAAACTCCCGTCCAAACCCATGCAAGCGTGGAAGATGGACGTTAAACGATGACGATGATGATGATGATGATGATGATGATGATGATATATGTGTGTGTAATGGACAAAGCATCTTTGGTATTTAAATGTAGCTAAAGTAGACATTTATTTGCCAGAGCTAAGAATATATGAAAGTAACATCATGCAAAGCCTGTTTAAATAAAACAAAGGCAAAAAATATAAAAAAAAACTCTCAAACGTTCCTCATCCACCTCAGATGATATTAAAGTGAAAACCTATAAAAAAAAAAGGTCAATCGATAACTAGTTTCAAATGTGCCATTTTATTGAAATGAAATTGACAATAAAGTAAATTTTAAATTTAATCAAGAAATGGGCCTTAAATTTCACTTCTTTAAATAAAAGAAAATGAAGTCCTTTGCTCAGCAAAAAAATTGTCAAATTTCCAGAAGGAACCATATAGGAAATTGAAACAACCATACAAGCTATGTTAATTCAAATTGGAAAAACTATATAATAGAATACTAACACCAAAACTGAACTTTTGGTTCCATTTTTGGATAATTTCATTCTTGTTTTGGAGATAAATAGAAAACTTGCTTTCTAAAGTTTTATCACTTTATTTTTTATACTGGCAAACTACTTAGAAACAATTAATCAATGTTAAAAGCAGTTCATGATAAGTTTCTGAATATATATATATTTCTCATTGGTTTTAGTGTGGGTGTATATGTGAGTGAGTGTGTGAGAGAGAGAGAGAAGTGTGTCAGAGAAAGAGAGAAGAAAGTGTGACAGAGAGAGAGAGGGAAGAGAAAAAGAGAGAAGAAAGTGTGACAGAGAAAGGGAGAGAAGAAAGTGAGAAAGAGAAAGAGAGAGAAGAAAATGTGACAGAGAAAGAAAGGGGGAAAAGAAAGAGAAAGAAGAAAGTGTGACTGAGAGGAAGAGAGGAAGAAAAAAGTGTGACAGGGAGAAAGAGGAAGAAGGAAGTGTGACTGAGAGGAAGATAGAGAAGAAAGTGTGACTGAGAGGAAGAGAGGAAGAAGAAAGAGAAAGATAGAGAAGAAAATGTAACAGAAAAAGAGTGTGTAGGTGTGTGTGGAGGGGGGGGGTTATAACACAAAAAGAGAACGAGAATACATTTATTTTTACCTTTAAATTCACAGACAAAAGTCTTTTTAAATCCCTGAAAGTAATTTCTGAATCAACAAAAGTATTTATGGATTGAACTGAAATGTCATATTTGGGAATTAAAGTATTAGTTATTAGTAAAATTATTATATGATATATGATTTCTCCCGAATAAAACAGTTCTAGTCCTGTAGAAGCCATTTCTGTATTTATACGCTGCTATGAATTAAGTACCTTACTTACTGTGGTTACCCCTGGTTGAACTCGGGATAAACTTTATATACATATATATAAATATATATATATATATATATTTATATATATATAATATATAGTTTTAAATCTACATATCATATGTAGATTTAAAACTGCACTATCCACAAGTGTTTTTTAGCCTTCATATCATGTTCTCCTGTTTTATCTGATGAAAACACAAATATTATTGCATGATGATGTTTGTTTTTGAAATGCGCATAATAAAATACATGGAACTCCTTTAACCATCTTTTGATCTTATATTATGCATACTCCAGTCCTACAAACTGTAGAGTGCTTCTTATCCGATATCTGCATTGCTTTATTGTACTACAATAAAACTCACCTCCTACATTATATATATATATATATATATATATATATATATATATGTGTATATATATATATATATACGTAAATAAATATAAATCAGGATGGATTCATTTTCAAACTGGTTGGACCATTAGTCACCAGAGTACTTGATACTTGCGGCAGTAAATATGGTTATATTATAAAGAGTCGTGACCTTGATGGCTGAGCTGTTGCTGCCTCAACAACTAGTTCCAGACAGTCTGGAACAAGCTGTTGAAAGGGCAAGAGCTCAGCCATTGGGGTTCCAACTCTTTATAATATTATACATATATGTATATATATATGTAGGAGGTGAGTTTTATTGTAGTACAATAAAGCAATGCAGATATCGGATAAGAAGCACTCTACAGTTTGTAGGACTGGAGTATACATAATATAAGATCAAAAGATGGTTAAAGGAGTTCCATATATTTTATTATGCGCATTTCAAAAACAAACATCATCATGCAATAATATTTGTGTTTTCATCAGATAAAACAGGAGAACATGATATGAAGGCTAAAAAACACTTGTGGATAGTGCAGTTTTAAATCTACATATATGTATATATATATATATGTGTGTCATGATCATCATCATCATCATCATCACCGTTTTACGTCCGTTCTTCCATGCTAGCATGGGTTAGACGTGTGTGTGTCTGGCAATGTGAATACATGCATATTTGTCTACGTTCTATACAGTCTTAGGAAATACTGTGGTCAGTTAACTGCTCAACCCCAAAAAAAGCATGGCTTTCTGCCAAAATTAAGAATAATTATTACCATAAGTGGTCATCATGGTCATCATTGTCATCGTCATCATCACAAGCTGCTCCATCACATTAACCCTTAATAAGATATAGATTTCTTTTTTTTTTTTTTTACACCCAGAGATATTTATTTATGAATCAGCTTGTAGGTAGAATCCATGAAATGGGACAGAATCCATTGTTATTACTCTTACGAATGATTTAAAACACTTTTTGGTTTTAGTAGCATAATAATATCAGAATTTTATGAGTAAAGTTTGGTCTCTGAGACTAGGGTTTGCATATTTTTGCATTCGATTAGGACAGAGGCAGGAAAAAATGCTCTATAGAAATACTTCAAGAAAAATAAGTAGGTGAGGATGCGAACATATCAAGTTCATAATACAATAACAAACAAATCATCTAAGCTTTGGCAACATAGGAGAAGATGGATATAAAAACCATATATAATAACATCAGCCATGAATGAAGATGACTATGAACAAAATGATCCATATTTTTCCTCATGTAATAAGGAATGGACTGCTTGGGCCATTAGTATTGAGAAGTGTAGCAAAGTGACAATGGTGGTATCTAGTTTCTGTAATGTATTTTAACAGATTAAAGATTAGATTCTAGAGTTCAGGATAATTTGATAGGCATCGAGGGTTCTTTGGATATTAATAATATCACCGTATTACCATTAACATCCATTATCATCGTTATCATGATCATCATTATTATTATTATTATTAGTATTATTATCAAAATAAAGATACAAATTACGAAAATAGAGCTATAAGAAATAATAGAAGAAAATACGAGCAAAACAGTGTTTTATAATCCAGCGACTTGGTTTGCAAAAGACATTAAGATGTCTGGGGAAAAAATCACAGATATCAATTCTGACTGAACGAAGAAATAACTGGACAAGACAAAGAAGACAGGCAAACTGTCCATATAATTAATAACCTACAGATTCATTGGAGGAAAGATCATCACATGGGAATGATATAGGGAGTATTGACTTGCAGTATTAGGAACAGAAATACAACGTGAATGGAGCAAGATTTCTATCATACTGCAATATGTTCATCATGTCCACTCCTCTCTCTCTCTCTCTCTGTGTGTGTGTGTGTGTGTGTGTGTGTGTGTGTGTGTGTGTGTGTGTGTGTGTGTGTGTGTGTGTGTGTGTGTGTGTGTGTGTGCAATGAATTCTCCCGAATGAAACAGTTCTAGTCCTGTAGAACCCATATATATATATATATATATAAATGAGTACTGATTCACTCTGTGAAGATACATCCATCTCTTTCTTGCAGAGAAAACTGATGATAATGATGATGATATAACTTTATTGTACACCTCGGCTGCTAGCACACTTCTTTATACATATATATATATATATATATATATATATATATATAAACACATACATATATATATATATATGTATATATATATACATTTAGGTACATACATATGTGTATGTATATATATATACATTTATGTACATACATATGTGTATATATATATATATATATATATATATATATATATATATATATATATTTATATATATAATATATACATATCTACCAGACTCACACACATATACACTTAGAGATATTTATAGATGCATGTATACATAACACATGGGCACAAATAAATAAATAAATACACACACAAATATATGTTTGTATATATGTCAAATCTAACGATTTCAAAATCATAATACAGCAATATTTAGATGACTCACTGGAACCATTTGTTTGTGTGTTGTGTGTTTTATGGAGATGCTTTTTCACTGTTGCTTTATTTGTGTTTTTGATAGAGGTGAATATTATTATTTGAAATTTGATGATTTGGCCAGTTACCAAATTATTGATAGAGTTTACCTCCTCCCATTCCTTGACCAGTATTGTCACCTCCACCGTCACTACCTATAAATTTTACTTCAAATTTCAGGTTAATTCCATTTAATGACATTCATCCTCTATCACATACATACATATATTTCTACATAGACACATTAATAGTTATACAAGTTCACATAGACACATGCACACACATCATACCACATTCTCACTTTTACACAGACCTCAATATGTATATAAAGTCACATAGACCAACACTGGATTATCAATTAAACAAAATATGCACGTGCTTAAGGTCTCAATTAATGTGAGGCTCCATATAGTTTTCTTTTTTCCCCCAGAGATAGATGTAAAATGGGAAATAGTGCAATGCTACAGATGGACGAGGGCCCATAAATAAAAGGCCTCACAAATTTTTCAGTTCTTAGGGCCTATAAAGGAATTAATCTTAAGCTTTGAAATAATATTTTCACACAAAATCATTTACTTGCAATATAATAGTTTTGTTTTTTAGCCACAGGTCAGCTTTAACCTTTTAGCATTTAAACTGGCCATATCTGGCATATCTGGCCAAAATTCTCTCACATCTTTCTGTTCAAACCAGCCATAACTGACTGCTCATACTTATGTTAAGGTATTGTTCTCAAAATAAATAATATCAAAATCTCATAGATTTGATATTATGTGAGATAATTATGTGAAATAAAGTGTTTACCTTTAAAATAAAATAGTATATATTATAGAGTAATATAAATGCTAAAGGGTTAATCAAGCAGACTCATGATCAAAAGCTTTTCAGCCATGACCACCCTGTCTTTTTAATGTATAGTGTATCCAAGACTATATTATCTTGGATAGATATGTTTCCTATTTTTATAACCACAGGGTGTAATTTGAGTAATTAAATTTCTAAGTAATTTAACTGCCCGATATTCAAACAATTATTTTCAAAGATTAGAACCATTTTCTCTGATCTCTGTATATATTTTTAAAATGTTAACTCTAAATGATCCAGACAGGAAATTTCATTTAGAATTGAGAGAACAAATAAAAAAAATAAATAGAAAAGAGAAAAACAATTCCACTGGAAGTATTAGTGTTATAATTATTAAGCCAAAGGAAGAAATACCTGGATATTCTGAAGAGAAAGACAGGGTGTGGGTAAGAATTATGTAAACAAAAGATACACATACACACACACATATATATATATAAAAATATATATATATATATATATATATATATATATATATATATATATATATACCATGTCTGTATGCGTAAAAACAAATACAAATATAGAGAAATACTTACCTAAAATTTTTTTTTGTTTAAATAAAAGTAATTTAAAAAAAAAAAATTCTGGGACTTCCGAACAATTAATAATTTCCTGGCAGTGGAATATTTCTGGTGATGCAAAATAACATCTTTTAAACAAAGTTTGTTTTTCTCTTCAACATTTAAAAATGCGAAGACTTTGTACATGCATGCTTTTATTTGTTTATTTTATGCGCATATATTATGATTTTTTTTTTTTTAAATCCAATGATGGAACTTTGCTTCATTGGGGTAAGCACTATTTTTGAATTTGGCTCAAATACTCAAACTTTTGTGTAAATTACATTAAAATAACTAACAAGGAACCATATGCATTTTGGATTTTGTTTACTTTATAATTAACAATTTTACCATGCCTTATATACATTCATATATATATACATATATATACATATATATATATATATACATATACAGTATATATACATATATATATACATATATATATATATATACATATATATATATATATATACACACACATGCATACACACACGCACATACACACACACAAGAATAATCAAGTCAGCTGGAGTTCTCTTTTAATGTGTTCACTTAGCCATGAGTTTGGCAAAACTTATTTCAGAAAGGAAATCACAATTTACTGTGTGAATTATAGAAGGGAGACCTATTATTTTGGTTTTATTTTATATTGCAAATTACTACATTGCAGAGTTCCTTCTCTTTGGTGTCATAATTAGCAAATTTAGATCAATTTTGCCTTTTAAAACAAAGACCATAATTGCTTAATCAATGTTCTTTACTTTTAGTTTATTCTGAAAACTGGGATTCAATGGATCTGCATTATAGCCTCAAATTCATCACAAGAACTCTGAACAAATTAATCCAACAGTCCATTACTACTCTTCTCTTTACTTTTAACCCTTTCATAACTATATTTCTACTGAAATATACTATATTTCAATTAACTAAATAATTTGGAAAAATTAAAATAAATTATTAATTAATTATTGATGGTATTTCTAAAATAAAAAAAAACGTTTTTACATCAAATTATGTTGGAATATTTTAATTTGAATAGGACAGTTTAAAATGGAGACAGATTTGGGGCAAGTTACTATAAAAGGGGCTAATATATTTTTATACAGTATTCATTATCAATCCATATGCATCATGTGTCTTTACTTGACGGTAATGGAAATAAGAAATGTTCTTGATTAAACGTTTGAAAAGATGAAGAATAATGACTGTGAAGTTAAGATTAAGATACTAGTAAATTAACCCCAGTCATGGGTTTAAATGTAAATTTTGTCAATGCCAAGCACTTAATTCTACTTACTCCATTCAACGTGCTTCACTACATGAAATACATGTGCTACTCTAAATTCATGACTAGCAATAAGAAGAGTACGAAGCTGTAAGATGGTACTTTAATAAATAAACTACTATACTCAGGTAAACATAGAAAAATGGATGTAAAATGGTGGGGATGGTGATCTTTATTTTCAAATTAATATTGATTTATCTTTATTAATCTAATGTTGAAGTTTGAATCAATATTGATCAATATTTGATATAAAATTAACTAAATTATCAAGCAATCATTTATATTTTTCTTTGAATGGCAATATCTATCACAAATAAGTGGTTGTGCTGATGCTATGATAAAATGCACCCAGTACACTCTATAAAGTGGATGGCATTAAAAAGTTCAATTCAGTTATAGAAATCATGCCCAAAAGAGAACATATGAGCAAGATGTGATTAGTCTGATTCATCTACGCTCAGACTACAACCCATTCAACCTACTTATTCTGCTTGTCGTATGACATATGCACAATAGTTAGAGAGGCAGGTCAAGACCAACAAGCCAAACCAAAGCATCATTTGCAGCATTATGGATAGCCTCCAGGTCGCTGGGAAAATGTCTGAGGGAGCAATCCTGAACAACATGCAGTCATCTGATTAGGGTCCCCACAGTCACATGCTGAGCTGTCTTTCATTTTCCATCAATGGAGATGATGGGTTGTTCTGGCATGTGTTGTTCAAATCTAATTAAGGGACACCCATTGCTTTCTGGGAAGGCCAAAGCTGGCTGGTTTAAATGTGGGGTCCTGGATGAGGTCTTCGTTGGTATATGTGGACTCATTCCACGACCTTCACCACTCTTCCTTTAGATCCAAGTTATTGTTTTTAAGCATCTTCATTGATTCCCAGAATGGTTTGTGTGATTTCCAGTGCATGATGGGAAGGTTTTCCAGGTCTTCATGGATGGGAAGGTTGGGCTTGGACTTGCTAAGAAGGGCTGCTTTATGGATCATCTGCTGACATTGCATGTGAGAAGGAGCTGTATGAGAAAATGAAGGCAACCACTGAGTAAGTGTAGATTTTAGTGTGCCAGATACTATTCTCATTGCCGAGTTGAAGATGGTGTCAACTTGTGAGGCATGGCAGCTCCCTACCCAGACTGGTGAACAGTACTTTGCAACTGAGTATGCAAGAGCTTTGCATGACAGTTTGGAGTGTGTGTGCATCACACCCACAGCTGTTTCCTGTTAAATTGGAGATGATATTAATCCTGGTTATGAGATTTCTGGTTCATATAAGCACAGAAAGTAAACATAAAGGGATGATAATATACTTCTTTGCAGGAACAAATATTTCCAACAAACAGCTATGCTATATTAGGGAAATGTTTATACATTAGCGTTATATTTCTAAGAAAGTTTTCCTGTGACAGAATTCTAACTACAACAGTGATAAGTAGCTAGTATATCATTATTAGATCAGCATAAGCTGACTTATTTGCAAGCAAATTTCTTAATTTGCTTTAAAATACCAAAGCCACAGCTGTCTGTTCTAGTAACAATTATTACTTCAGCACATTAAATTTCCTTATAAACACTTCATATTAAGTAGGTGCATAATGAGGTTGAACAACAAGCTCCTTCGTTTTGATGGTCATATTGAGATCACATACACTACCTTGTATCATAAAATTTGCTTTTAGGCATTGTGCTATTGATTCTTTTCTAGCCCTATTATAAGAATGGCACAATGGTAAATGTTTCTGAAACTAGCAGAATAGTACTTTTTCTTGTGTACTAAATAAATACTGTTAGGCAAAATTCTTGTCTCTTAAATTCTAAATTAAGATGAGGGTGACGTCTTCTCCCTCTTTCTGTCTCTTTCTCACACAGACACATACTCTCTCTCTAAACAAATGACGTGCCTTTTCTCTTTCTAGTTATGTACATCTCTTTCACTTGGCACTCACCCTCTCTCTATATAAATGAGGGAAATGTCGGAACTGTCTGTCACCTTGAAAACATGTTCCCTTTTCTCTCTCTATGTACATATCTCTCACTTGGCACTCCCCCTCTCTATATAAAGTGAGTGTGACAGACAGACGGACAGACGGACAGACAGAGAGTGCTCTTATTATAATATAGTTGAGCTCTTCTTCCTGGGCGGGTAAAATTCCCGAGATCCATGGACGAGTTCTCTCCAGCGGTCTCTGTCCCTCGTTATCGCTGCCATGTCCTGCGTCTCCAACAGACCAGTGTCTGTCCTTAGGGCATCAACATACATCAACCTTGGTCTTCTTCTTCCAGTGTGTCCATGTAGGGGCTCCCACAGGAGCACTGAGTGCAATGTCAACTCTGGATGTCGGTGAGCATGTCCAGCTAACCTCAGTCTCCTCTGTGTCACTTTTGAGCTGACTTTTGGGAGGCTCCCATACAGCTCTGAGGTTTTCATCCTCATTGTATACTGATTAATGTTCAGAGCCATCCTCAGCATTCTCATGTAGCACCCTTCCACCATCTGAGTGAGTTTCTTGGTCAGTGTCCAAGTCTCAGACCCGTACAGCAGCACAGACTCCACTACAGCAATGAAGAGGCGACGAAGGTCAGACTTCCACACCGATCTCAAGCTGTGGCACGCCACCCAGGCTTTGCTCTTCCTCTCAACTACATCATCTTCCGTATTCCCAATCTTTGCTCCCAAATACAGGAAGTCCTCAACCAATTCTAGCAGCTTCCCGCCTACATTAGTGATCCCCTCTGGCTTCTCAACATTCTCTACCAGATATTTTGTTTTAGTCTCATTCATTCTCAGCCCCACACTCATCGACACAGTCTCAACCTCCTGCATCAAATCCTCTGCCTTCTTCACTGTATTTGTCACCAAAACTATTTCATCGGCAAATTCAGCATCCGATATCTTTTTCACCTTAACTCTCCTGCTCTGACCCGGTGCCACAGTAAAGCCAGAGTCCTGGTGTTTCTCCAGTGCAAGGCGCATACAATAGTCCACTACGATGATAAAAAGGTGTGGAGGTGATGAGGGAAGAACTCTGTATCGCTTACACTGAAGCCAGAGAGGAGGCACTGATAGAGAAGATCAGAAGTGTGGAGAGAGCGGTTGACAGGTCTGGATGTAAGGAGAGCTGGATGATCATCAATGAGGTCACAGGGAGGAAGAGAAGGTATTCGAGTCAGATCCAGGGAACAGGGCCTGAGGATAGGAAAAGGCTAGACGATTTTAGGACCCTACTAGGAGAGCCGCCCTCCACAGCCCAGAGCGCTGGGGAGATCAGGCAGCTGTTTGAAGAACTTGATATTGAGACAGAGCCCTTCACCAGAGAGGAGCTTCAGAGAGCCAAGAAGAAGATCGAGGAGGGCAAGGCTCATGGAGAAGATGGAGTGGCATCAGAGGTGATGAAGAGGTGTGATTTTGATGATATCATCCTGGGGTTCTGTAACCAGGCAATGGAGAGAGGATTGCCCCGAATCAGTGGAGGATCAGTAACATCGTCACAGTGCCAAAGAAGGGAGATCTCTCTAACACCAACAACTACATGGGGATCTCACTGACGTCACTTGTGGCAAAGACCCTCAACAGGATGATTCTTAACAGGATCCAGCCTGAGATGGAGAAGAAGCTCAGGTACAACCAGAACGGCTTCAGAGAGGGAAGATCAACCACCAGTCACATCCCGATGCTGAGGAAGATATTAGAGGGAGCTAGAGCAAAGTGCCTTCCTGCGGTCCTGGTTTTCATTGACTTTAGGAAGGCCTTTGATTCTGTGGACCGTCACTGCCTGATGAAGATCTTACAGGCTTATGGAATCCCCAAGAAAATAGTGGACCTGATATCACTGCTCTACACCAACACCAAAGCCCAAGTCATTACACCTGATGGGATGGCAGAGTTCTTTGAGATACTGGCTGGAGTGCTCCAGGGAGTTTAGCTCTAACTTATATATTTCTGTTTACTGAGTTGTTATTCTATGTTTTCGTCGTTTTTGTTTAGACCGATATACTCTATATTGCATGACATTTTAACAAATATATGTGAACACTTTAGAAGAACCAAAATAATTAATTATTTCTTAATTCTGTTATCAGAATGTTCAAGGTGTTATTTTTTTTTTTTTTTTTTTTTTTTTTACAAAACAAGCAGATGCATTTATTTTATTTTACTTCTTTCTTTAAATTGTTTTTTTTAAACCTCAAATCAACCCAATCCAGAGATCTATCATCAAAAGTATTTCTAACTGCAGCTGTCCCATAATTATTATTTTTTGTGGGAGCTGGACAGTACATCTAGGGCTACATTAGTCCATATATTCTTTCTTAAAGATGGTAATGTGTGATTTTGAGGGAAATTTGGTTGTTCACAGGTCAACAGGCCACAGATCCTCTTTATTAGAATATATTTGCTAAGTAAATACTTTTAATAATTTTGTGACCAGATTTTTACTTGTATGTATACATAAGAGAGTTTTAAATTAAACTATTCTTGTACAAAAATGGCAGGCATTAAAATACCTTACTTGAAAGGCTTTGGTGGAACATATTCTGACTTTGGTCTGCTGGTAGATATCAATATGACAAATCTTAGAATAACTGAAATTAAGTAGAATATTAATTGAACAATGACCAATTAATGAACAATTGTTAACTTTGTTATTCATTCTGCTTAATATGATTTAATAATGTTATTGATTGTTTTAAAGATCAATAAAATAAGTTGAGATACACCATAAGTCATGTGAAATCACCATCATCATCATCATTATTATTTAATGTCTGTTGTCTTTGCTAGCAAGAGTTGGTTGGGTCATTACAGATCAAGTCAATACTGAAGCAAGATTATTGACCACACAGACAGACCAAGGATCTGCATTGTACATTACCATATTTTACCAAATGGTGAGTCATCTTTGGTGCCTGCATTACACCTGCATTCATTCCTACATTCTGCTGAATGCTTTTTATTGGGACACCAGCAGTAGCAAGGTTATCATGCTTTTGACATAGCTGAAGAGTATTCCTGACATTTTGGTTTTCTACAGCTGCATACTCTTTTTTATCACCAACCACTATACAGAGTGTACTGGGTGCATTTATCATGTAGATCCCCAACAGTAAGGAGGTTATTATAGTTGAAAATTCCTCCCAACATAAGCTTCTACAGTTGGATAATATCCAAGAACATATCTGTTACATGGTTCCCCACACTTTACTTTTACTCCACCAATGCCCTTTTGGATAGCAAATATTAAGATGCTCTATATAATTACAGAAAACATTTAAAAAAAATCTATTAATTCAAATTCTTGTAGTATCTCTACTAGTGAACAAGCCGTAAAAATTTGTAGTAAACTAAAATAAAGACTAGTTTTTAATGTGATACATTCATTGTGTTGTTGTGTACTTTCAAGAATCTCTTGCTAATGCAGTTTCATGTGGTACAGAATGTGGAGGGTCAAAGAAAGGAGAAAATAGTAATAACAGGATCTTAAGAATTAACCCTTTCATTGGTGTATTTCCAATGAAATACATTGTTTACTAATAAATTAATAAAGAATTTGGGAAGAATTTATCAAAATTACAATCTCATGAAGATGGTATCTGTAACATAACAAAATGTTCTTATACAAAATTAAGTAGGAAGCCTTTAAATGAGTGGCTTTGTTTCATAGAAACAGAGGCAGTTTTGAGCTAGTTGGTAACAAAAGTGTTAAATATAAGATTTAAAAGTATCTCATTGGAATATTGTAGTCACAATAAATTGTATATTTCTTTACACCAAAATTCTCCCTTGTACTTAAACCAATGCTTAAGTAACATTTTAACTTTATCATTAGGTTGTTACATATGTGAAGTAAAAAATCCAAAAAACTACAGAATATTCATGTTAATTTAGTACTGCTGAAGAATTCGGCTATAATTCCAAAGAGGAAAAGCAACTATCATTATGGGTTTGGTATGCAAGCAGAATACAGAATGTTATTTATGTAATAAACAATAGTTTTCAATGTCCACCATAAAAGAAATTGCTACTTCAGGTGGTCCCTATTTGCATTCATGCTTAGAAGTCTTGGCAACATGCCATCTTTGGTAAATTAGTAAGAATTCTAACTGTCAGTATCTAGGTTGGATTTCAAGCTTTTTACCTCTCCATTTTTGCTTCCAAGGTGTCCTCTAACACTAATGGCATACATGTGTTTCTGAGAATATCCAATATCTTTCACAACAAAAAGTTTTCATGAGCAATTACTTGAAGCTTTGTATCTTCAAAAAATTCTTAGAATTAAAATCATCATCATCGTGGTTGTTGTTGTTGTTGTTGTTGTTGTTTACTTCAAAAGCTGTCTCACTTTGCTCTGTAGAGTTTGAAAGAATTATTTGCCTGTTTACGGTTTTGTTGTATATGTGTGTCGTATAATTTGTTTTTGTGGTGGTCATGAACAGAGAGGACCATTCACTCCAGTTTGTTGGCCTATATGAGGCTGAAAGGATTTTAAAGAGATCCTGTTAAGAAATATTTAAAATGTCACAAAATAACATAGTATGATGAAGAAGAGAGCATGATGGGGCAGAGCATACAGAGTGAGATGTTATACTCGTGAGCAACGGTTTCCTTCTTTAGTTCAAAGAAGAAAGACATTAACAGTAACAGCACAACTATCAGTGCCAGTAGTAGCAACAACAACACAAGCACCTTACCACTGTCACTAGTTTTGATAAGTCAAAACCTTAGCAACAAATAGTATGGAAGCTGGAACAAACAAGAAAAATCATTCTATCCTACATTACTATTACTAGGTTGGCCCCTAACAGGAACAAAGCTCCAGATGGTAATGCTCTCTCAGATGTACAGAACACACAAGCCCCCTCGCCACAACAAGGCCACACCCTTCGATGCATCAGCTGCAGGAAGGGGCCATGTGGCAAGGCTCACACCTGATGGCTGGATATCATCATGGAAGATCTCCGGAGGCTTGACATCACCTTGGAGGATGCAGAGGAACTGGCATGGGACCGCCAGAAATGAAGGGCACTGGTGAACCTAATCAGCTCTACACAGGATGATGGTTTGGGATTGCTGGCTTAAGATGACTTCAACCTCATCGAGCAAGAAGAAGAAGACTATTATTACTACATCCACTTTGAGTTGTAACAGAAGCAGCATAAACAACAACTACAGCAAAAATGCAAAGGCTCATTCCTTTACAAAAGCCAGAAGACTATTTGAGCAGGATTGTCTAAAAGAGAAACACATAAACACGAGAGAAGTCAACAAGCTTATCTGGATAGCTGATAAACAAAAACAACTAAACAACAATACATAAAGAAGAAAAGCAACAACAATAAAACATACAGCCATTGCAGAAGCCAAACACAATACTCTTCCCTCGATGCATCTGGAGTAATTAACACAACATAAACTGCAAACAACAATGGAGCTATTTGGTGGATTCACTCTAAAAACACTAACATAGATTTCTAGTTTATCAGTGATGGAACTATATCTGTGAAGGTTTATTGTGAAACTTATTAAGTGCCTGACCATTTTATCATAAAATTTCACTCTAAGTGTTGCTATAAAATCCCTCTAAGTGCAATAACTGTTATATGAAGAGTGCTTAAATATTTATCAGTTTTATCTATACTGTAATGCTGATCAAAGTTAACATGGTATTGGAGAGGATCATTGTGTTTGTCTTCAGACAAGACCATGTTCCAAATGTACCAAAGTGCTAAAGTATTAAAGTATGATATGTAAAGTGATACAAAGCAAATAATGGTTATAACAAATTTCAGGATAAATATTAACAAAGAATGAACTCTTTTGATACCAAATCACTTGAAACCACCCTTATTTCTATGATCAAAAGCTGTTCATTTTAAACTATTTATATTTACCTAAAAACCTTCCATCAAGATTTCATGGAAGAACCTTTAAGTTGAGTGTAACCCTTTAGCATTTAAACTGGCTGTATCCGGCCATAATTCTCTCACCTCTATCTGTTCAAACTGGTTGTAACTAGCCACTCATACTGACATTAAGGTATTGTTCTCAAAATAAATAACATCAAAATCTCATAAATTCGATATGATGTGAGATAATTATGTAATTACCACAAAAATACAATAGTATATATAGAGTAAATTCTTAAGGGTTAAAACATCATGTTAATGAGAAAATTAAATCCCTCCAAATTTGTGATTATTTTCAGATTTATATGAACATCATAGTGTATTTCATGAGAAATATGGTAATGAAAGGGTTAAACATTTGTTAATTTTTTTATGTAATTATACAATATATATTACCATATTATTTTCTAGGTTCTTTTGTAACTCCTAATTAGTAAACTGCCTAGTTATTTTGTTAGCTACACATCTTAATATTATTCACACACACTTTTAGTATTTATTTCCTTACAATGATTGGTGCCATCATTATCTTTATAGATAATACCATAGTATAAATATACATTGATTGGAAGACTTTATTTTATAGATTAGAGACATCGATATTCTCTATCTGTACAGCTAACTATCTTTAATGATTGACAAAGACACTAATGGATTAGAATATTACACATATATTTATATATTATTTGTTTACTTATTATTTGAATCTAACCATAATTTAACCATTTTAACCTCCTGAAACCTCCCTGGTTCTAAAATATAAAATCATAACTTTTAGTAAGCTATGCTCCAAACACCAACTTAATAAACATAGAGTTAATAATATTACTAAACCCATCCAAATTCACGATTATTTTGAAAATGATTTCAAAAATAAGCAGTGATTTTCATTAGAAATATAATAACAAGTGGATTGAATATATTTTTTCTTTCAACTTGTTTGAAAATAAGCATAGGAAGGAAAGCTATCACAATTTGAACAAGCAAACTTTTTTCATTTTTTTATCAGTCTTAAACAATGTAGGAGTAGAATGGTAATATTGTTTCCTTTGTCTACTTTCTGAGGAATAATGTGCATTTTTTTCTTACCTACCATACTACTTCTCTCATTCTTTCACAGCCACTTCCATTTTTATCCATTATTGCTTCTTTTTTTTTACCCAATATTTTCTTTTTCCTTTCTTTATCACTTCATTCTTTTACACTCACCTTCTTTTATTTCTCAGCTTGCCATCCTCTCTGTCTGTTGCTGTCTTTCTCACCATCCCTCTCTCTCTTCCCCTCATTCACTCTCTCCCTATCTATATCTTCTACCCTCCTCTCTCTTCTCACTCTTTGTAACTCCATCACTAATCTTTCATACATGCAGCAAGTAAAAGAAACTACAAGAGAGCATGCTATGGCATTACACTCTTAACATGTTTTCAATACCTAATTGATTTTAGTATATTAGGACCATAGTTGGCACTGACTTTTAGTCATATGCTTTAATGTATTTTATTGACTAATTTACATGGAAGAGAACCAAGACAGAAATCTCCTATTTCAGATACGAGATCAAAAAAGATATGCCAGTAATGTCAGTCCCATATTATGTATCTGCTGTCCTAAAGAGTCCACATAAACACACTACTTAACATACTCATATAAGAAACATAGAAAATGAACAAAAAAAAAACATTCTTTCTTAATCTCACTCTCAATCTAAATTTAAAAGTTTGGGTACTCACACACATATATGTATGTACAAACACACACATGTATATATATATTATTTATACATATGTATATATATATTTACATACACACACACATATATATTTATACATATACACTCACACAATAGCACATAACATGTTTTCCTATGTGATTCAATTCCCATCAAGAAGTTGAGTATAATCTTTCCTTTCAAAGTATTGTTCACCTATGTATACTGAAGTAAGTATGTGTGTAAGTGTTGATGTATAATAGTGAGTGTGTATGTGTATGTATCCTCTTGGTATATAATATATAATATTAATCGCCAAGATTTTGTAATGTATAAACATCATGAAATAGTATACATTAATAAATAAACATCTGAAAGAGAAAAATAACAGCAAATCTCTTGTTAACTGGATAAACATGTTACCATTGCCTTACAAAAAAACTTACAGTGTTCCTCTCTCAAGCTAAGTATCATCATCATCACCACCATTTAACGTCCATTTTTCGATGCTAGCATGGATTAGATGAGTTGTCCCATTGTGAGACAAGTCAGATCAGATGGTTAACAAAAGTTCTCATATGAAATTATGTTGGAAGGTTTTAATTTAAATAGAAACTTTTTAAGATTGGTGGTTTTATTTCATAGAACCAGAGGCAGTTTAGGGTAGGTGAGTATCAAATAGAATGACAGCTACACTACTAAGAAAGTGTAATGAGATTTATTATATATTTAATCAATTTAAACATTCATAAAAAGCTGGTAAACCATGACATACTAGGAAAGGTATCTAATATCTCTTATAATTAAGAAAACAAGAACAAAAGAGAGTTAGAGAAAGAATGAAGAAAACAAGAACAAAAAGGAGGTTAAAAACAGCACAAATAAGAAAAATGTGAAAAACAAGGACAGCTATAAAGCAGCCAAATGTTTCTATTGTTGAAACATTTCGTAGCTTCCATAGGCTGGATGATCATATTTAGAACTGGTAAATTCTTGACAATATATTGCACCTCAAAGAGGTGTTGCAAGTAGAGTGGTGTATGCTGATGATGAAATACCAAAAAATACATGGGGAGGAGAAATGAGATCAGGTCTCAGGGTAGTTAAATAGCTTAGATAACACGAGACAAAATAAAAGAGACTAGTAGACTGCTAAACTGAATGGAATATTGGTTTCAATAATAAGTGCTCCAGTTGTTCAATTAACAGAGCAACCTTCTTCATCGTATTCTTTTTCGCCCATTTATTTGTGAGAGGGTCGTGGGGGAAGAGTCCTCAAACACTCCTTCCAGCAGGTCCTGTCAAAAGCAACTCCCTCCAATTGATCTGGCTGGATCCCCAAGCATGACCAGCCAAAATCCTGGATGTTATCCAACCATTTTGCTCGAGGTTTACCCCTGGGTCTCCTGCCAGTTGGTTTTGCACATAAAATGGACATATTTTACAGGAAAAAACCAACTAGCAAACCAACAGAACAACCTGCTCCTGAAATTAATGTGTAAGTGGCTGAACACTCCACAGACATGCGCATCCTTAACATAATTCCCAGAGCCATTTCGCATGATGGAATGTGAGATGAAGCTGGCCCTTTGAATTACAGGTATAGTCCATCTGACAGGCTTCCAAGCAGTTTGTATCTACCCAATTTCACTCACAAGACATGGGTCAACTTGAGGCTATGATAAATGATACTTACCCAAGATGCTATGCAGTAGAATCAAACTCAGGACTTAATGATTGCAAAATAAACTTCCTAACCATGTATCTATGCTGATTCCAGGACTGATGTACTTACACACTAATTTAAACATAGAGGGGTTGGGGAATATATTTTTTAATGGATGCTGCTAATGATTATGATGATGACGGTGATAATGGTGGTATTAATGAGGATATGATTGGAAGTAAATCATTGAATACATCAGCTCTAAATAATGTATATAGAGCAACTCAGCTTGACAGATTTCATATATGTGTGTATGTATAAATGTAACCTAAAGAGGAATTAAATTACCTAACTGGTTTGTTAAAGATAGGATATTCAATGGAACTTTGACAGGAAATATTATAATCAACTCTACAGCAGGAATTGAATAACACAGGAAAGAAAATATTACATAATATAAAGTGTGTATGTGTTATATGTGTGTGTGGATCCATAAACAGGAGCATACACAGATGTACATATATATGTAGAGGCTCATTTATATATCTAGCTAGAGTAAGAAAAGAATAGATTTATTTTTTAAGGGATATTTACCATCATTAGCAACACATGATGTATTTCATAGTACAAAATCCAAACTGTAGGCAGTATATGTAAGAGTGTCATGTTAGATGGTAGTGAAAGATGGAGAAGTCTTGGGAAGGATGAACAGCTATGAGTTGTGTATAATGAATTAATTGTGTTACATTTGTAGGGCAGAAGGGACTTGAAAGAGCAGTAAACAATTCAGGCTATTGGTTGAAGATAAGCCCGAGGAACGACAGGTAAGGATTTATGAGGTGATTGAATGATGAGTGGGGGTAAGAGCAGTATGTTGTTGATAGAGGGATCCAATGGCAGAGGATGTAAAAAAAGAAAAAGAAAGGAGGCTATGGCAACTAGATATAATGAAAAGTGATAATATACGATAGATCTATCTAACCCTCACAGCATGGAACAAAACAGACATTACAATATGGTTGAAGATAAAGATGATGATATATATATAAACATCTATGCATGCTCTATCTGTATACAAACAACCCACAAATCCAAAATCCCTCTTTTGCTCTCTCTCTCTCTCTCTCTCTCTCTCTCTCTCTCTCTCTCTCTGTGGTTGGCAGTAGAAACCATACCTAAAAGGATTGAGAGGACCCTTCAGTTGTATCAATGACACAACCTCTCTAGAGTTGGTGATCTAGACAATAAAAGCACCCAGTACATGTTGTGAGGTGGTTGGTGATAGGAAGAGTATCCAGCTGTAGAAAGCTGTCCCAAACAGGGTTGGGAAGACCCTTCAATTGTGTCAATGTTAGGAGGCGCATCCAGCCATAGAAGGTTTGTCAGACAATAGGTTGGAAGGGCCTTCTAGTCATGTCAAATACATGACAACGTTTCTAGTGCTGGTGCTATGTTAAAATGCTCTTGGTAGAACAGAGAACCATATGTAAGTGAGATACGAATCCCCAGCTTGTCAGGAGGTCAGTGGCCCCACTTAACTACAGACAGTCAGTGAAGACCCATCCAACCCTTGCAAGCAGGGAAAGTGGATGTTAAATAATGATGATGATGATATGGGTGTGCAAATATTTATATATATATATATATATATATCATTCGCTTCAATGATATGAAATCTACTTATACATCACATATATGTATATATACACAATGTGTAGACATTAATGTGTACACATACAAAATAGATTAGCCTGTAATGTAAAGTCTAAAATATCAAATTGGATAACTGTCTGAACAATTTCCTTGTTTTTCAATACTCATTAAGCTTGCAAATGGTAAAAACAAAATAAAGAGAAGCCTAAAGAAAACCCAATGAGTAGCTTCCTTATTGTGCTGCAAAGCTGTTATATATGAAGTTGAGCATTGTGATGAAATTGGTTGATGAAAATCAGAAACTGTCTCTATTATTCTGCATGAACAGAGATTTAGAAGTGGGAGCAAAAAGCCATGCTAAAAAATATAAAAATGGCTACTTAAATATATTAGGTTGAAGAGACAGCAACAAAAAGACATTGATGTAAGTAATACTACATAGATGAATAAGAGGAATATTAGAATGCATTTTTGAAATGAAGTCATTGTTATTAGTGACAACAATGGTGTAGTGGTGGAGTGGATGTAGGTAAGAGAGAACTGGATTAAAAACAAAAAAACACTTTTGGTAGTAGATGACAGAGACAGCTGAATATAAATGCTATATTCTACATTTATTTAACCTATGCCAACATGAAGAATATGGCATCTACACAACATGTCAACATGTAAATCAGGCATTAACACCATCTGGGGATTTGGTTAGCTTTTCTATTAGGACATCCTATCCTACATTAGTTGTTTCTTGTGCTCAGCATTTGAAGTATATGATATTGGTGCTTAAATATTTTAGGTGATATTTTATGTGACACTGATTTGCTTTACTTTGGGCCCTCAACTCTTGATGGAATTGTAGAGGTTCCATTATGATATACAGCATGTATTGGCCATTGTAAATCTTGTAGCGCCCATCATTTTTAACATTTCACCACTGTTAGTTCTCCTATATAGAGAGAAAAAGAAAAAGTTAAAGAGAAACAGGAAATGAGAAAAAAAAAAGACATGAATAATCTACTGTAATGCTGGACTTATACTTTATTGAGCCTGGGGAGGATAAAAGGCAAATTGGTAGGATTTGAACTTTAAGTACAGATAGCCAGAATAAATACTGCTACTCTTAACTTACTGTATCATGTAGTAGTGTTACATTATCATCATCACCGTTTAACCTCTATTTTTCCATACTTGCATAAGTTAGACAGGTTGTCCCATTATGAGACAATACAGGTCAGGTGACCATGTCTTGCTCATAAGGATCGGTATTTTGGCTTGGTTTCTTTGGCTGGATGCCCTTCCTAACACCAACTACATTACAGTGTGGACTGGGTGCTTTTTGTCATGTCACCACCATGACTGCCTTACAGGCAGAATTTCTATAACACAATAGGTCAGTGAAACACTAATAGATACTTTGTCCTTGCAGCAAAATGGCTAGTATTATGGGCGAATGATTGTAAAGTCATAGGTTCAGTTCCTAGACTGCATGGTCTGTTGTGTTCTTGAGCAAAACACTTAATTTCATTTTGCTTTAGTGAACTCAGCTGAAAATTAGTACCAACAGCAGCTGTCTGAAGGTTAACCCTGTGATAGATAGGCATCCTGTTCAAGAGGAAGTCATAGTCTCAGTTGTTTAAATGCCAATGAAACTGAGATAAGCTCTAGTCTAATGAGCCTTTGATTTTGTTTAATGTGTTAAGACAAGTCAGTTTAAAGAATATGTTACTCAATGTTAGTGACCATAACCAGACACAATATCTCCCAATAAACTGACTGTATGCCATACATATCACCACTGATCTACAAGCAAGTTGTCTCTTCTCTTTGCCTTTTCTAGATTGACTAAATATTACACAGGTTTCTGCTCCTTACAATTGGCTAGTTTCATGCAACCTTCACTCAAGCATTCCTGTTTCAACTTGTCTCTCCACCATTTACCACCTGTGTTGTATCTATTGCCCCCTTCCCTACACTACCTAATATCTCCAGTCAATCTTCGTCAGGTTGTCAGTTCTTGAGACTACCACATTAACACTTTTGATATCAAATCATCTGAAACTACCACTGGTTGTATGCCACAAATCCATTTATTTTAAAGTATTTATATTTAGCTAAAACCAATCCATCATAATTTTATGTAAAGAATGTGTTAAGTTATGCTCCAAACACCAGATAGATATTGAGAAATTTAGTTATATTACTAAATCCCTCCAAATTCTTAATTATTTTCAAAATTACAGACATTATCTTTCATTAATTTTATGGTAATGAAAGGGTTCACAATAATTTTCTTGTATCCATCAACCTGCAAGCATTCAAAGGGAACATTAACCACAGCAAATTTGTCAGTTCTATGAAGGTTCTAAGCATAACGCCTAACTCGTAACTAAAAAAACAACAACAACAGAATGGTAAACAAGAAGGTTGTGATGTTTATACTTTTCTGAGGACATTAGCTGTGCATGTGATGCCAAAATAGCTCCAAACAGATATTGAATATCAATTAATTGAACAGATATTGCAGATTATAGGTTTAACATTCTGGGAAGCTTACATTTTTTTCTCTACAGTATTTGCACTAAGTAAAAAATCATAACAATTCATTCTAACAAACCACAATATACATACATATATATACAAACATACATATACATATATATACATATATATACATATAAAACATACATACACATATATATACATATACATACATATATATATACATATATATATATATATACATATATATACACACACACACATATATATATATATATATATACATATACATACATATATATACATATACATATATATACAATTATATACATATACATATATATACATATACATATATATACATATACATATATTATACATAAACCCATGCTAGCATGGAAGATAGATGTTAAACGATGATGATGATGATGATGATGATGATGATGATATATATACATACATATACAAATATATGCATATACATATATATACATCTATAGGCATATACATATCTATACATACACATACATATATATATATACATATACAGATATATACATATATGTACATACATGTACATATATATATACATATATATATACATGCTCTGATGATGATGATGATTATATATAATATATATATATATATACACACACACTATCATACAGTCATATTACCATATTACATCAGCACCAACTCTACAACATACCAGTCCATTATTCAACACATTGATATAATACAAAACAATAACAGTACACAGAAAAGCCATTATTATAACAATGCTGAGTGGTGAAAATCTGAATGACAGTGTGTCAAGTATGTTCAGGTGTCATCATATGATAAAGAATGAACAGCAAAGGATATTGAAGAATTTTTAAAATGAGAAGCTAAGATAAGAAGAAAAATACCCTCTTTTTTATTGAATATCTTTTTTTTTTCACCAAGTAAACCTTAAAGATATTCAAGTTTTCTTTTTATTATTTTATATCAAAGAAATAAATTTCATAAAATCAAACATTTTTCATTCAATTATAAAATTGAAAATGACAGAAGGATATAGTTTGACTTGGATTGATTTGGGGAAGTTTTAATACAGACTTTCATTATAAAATAATTGGATTAAAAAAAAATTAAATCAATAATTTAAATGAACTTGAAATAGTTAGATTCAACTTTCATGTCTTTCTAACTTTAAAGATTACAGGTAGTTATTTTTTCAATCTCCTTTTTCCTCCTGATTGAAGTTTAATATCTGAATTCAATGTTTCAGAAATTAAAAAGAAATATGTTTCTTAATTGTTTTGTCTTTATTGCATATAAAAAAGAACCCATTATAAATAAAATGCATCTGCAAAATATTAACAGCTAACTTTTGCTGCATTCTATTGCTTACTACACTGACTTCAACTCCACCCATCTGCCATTTTACTACAAATGATAATCATCTTTCCAATAACTACAATACTATACTCATGCTACACATATACATGTTCACATTTATACACACACACACATACATACACACACAGACATATTTATATATATATAAAAGAATATATGTATTGTATATGTATGTACACTTTCTATAGAAAATCAAAGAACATAAATGACAAAT
Organism: Eledone cirrhosa; assembly: GCA_964016885.1. NCBI lineage: Eukaryota > Metazoa > Mollusca > Cephalopoda > Octopoda > Eledonidae > Eledone > Eledone cirrhosa. The sequence goes on from OZ024745.1 coordinate 109,886,425, forward strand.
GTTATTATCTCTTTAAAATGATAATAATAATAAAAAGAACATTCAGCAAAGAAACAATAAAGAATTCTATTATATTCTCAATTACTTTGGGCAGACGGTTGACAAAAGTCTTTGAATGTTCCCTCTGAAAGACGAAGACGAAATGACAATCAGATATAATTGCTAAGAGAGGTAGAAACAGTTTTGATATAATAAAACAGTGAGCAGGCCAGTAGCAAAATGCTGTTCTGAGACTTGGCAGAGATCAGAAGCATTCTTCGATAATTGCCAGTCATATTCAAAAGAGTTTCTTATTGTCAGTTGTTCTCAAAGACAACAGTGGGATGAAAAGAAAAGGGTAATGGGTATGGATAGAAGAGAGCTGAGATACAAGTCAATCTGTTAGTCAATATTAAATATAGTTAAGTGTCCTAGACAAATTCATTATGAAACGCAGATGTCTTGACGAGATCCGATAAGAATCAATAGTTTTTAGTGGCAACGGCAGGCAAACAATGTCCTTCAATGTCTTTGAATGCTTCCTCAACAGAAAAACTGGTTTTTATTTTACATGGCATGAACTTATTCTGAAAGAGGCCTAGTCAATGCTACAAAGCAAAGCCATAATATTAAGCAAAAGGTAAATAGGCAGACCAACTAATGGCATTTGTCCAAGTAACTGCACACTGGTCAGCTGTGCATGCAGCTTTAGTGATAGTGCAAAGAAATCTCTGACTCTTGTCGCTAGGCAGAAATGCAGTATTCAGTTACAATGAGACAAAACTATTACCAATATTCTCTACATATGGAAAAGATAACTCTCTCTATTTTCTGAACTGGGTGATTAACCATCAAAGAATGAAATCAAAACCCAACAGAAATAGCAATGAAGCAAGTTCTTGTATTGATTTCTTTGAATAATACCCACATCTGACTTTTCTGTGTTGCTATATGCTATGATAAATTCTAAAGAATACTTAGTTCTCTTTGTTAAACAATGCTATAACTACAATTCAAGAGAGTTTGCTATCACCTTAAAGATGCTGGTTTATAAATAAATATAAAAAGACAGTGTTCTCTTTTATCATTTTACTAATTATAAAACATACAGTGTATGGGTAACATTGAGAGTTTGCTATTAATCTGATTTTACAAACGTTCACATATTTGCTTTTAATCAGCCACTAAAATTCAAATATTTGACTAATGTCATTAGGTACATTGTGGGTACAACCTTTCTTAGTAAGCTGAGCCTAACCAGACTAAAATTATAATCATTGATTTTTAAATACAAAAAAAGTAAATGATTTCCAATTCACTTTAGAAATGACAATATAATGCAGGAAATGGCGAATAATTTACTGGTAGAAATTTTACAAATTCCATATGCCTGAAGAAAGAGGCTCAGAAACGTTATTACAGGGAATGCATGGAGAAGTGAAGGACTACTCCAGTAGCCCCAAAAGAGGGACCAGCTATCAAAGATGACAGCCATTCTGATAAAAGCATGATTTAAAAAAGGAAGTCAAGGAAAACCCTTAATTCATCAGGGCTAGTTGCTTAATCACAGAAAATATCTGAAGTAAATATAGCATGGGTCATATGCAATGATTGTTATAGCAGTACCACCATTGGCTGCTATAAAGGCAAAAGAGATACTCAAGAAAATAAACAATTACAGAGGGATCAAACTGTTGGCTCATGTTATGAAAATAACAGAAAGAGTTATAGCACAACTGATTAGAAAAAGAATTAGATGAGATATAGTTCAGGTTTATTTCAAGAGGGAGTATTATTAATGCCCTCTGCCTAGTATAACAATTACAAGAGGGGGTCTTAGATAAAGTAAGCCATTATACCTAGCATTCATCATTGGGTAGAAAGTTTGTATAGGCTTCCAGACTATGATATCCTAGTTCATATAATTGAATCTGTAGAAGATTTAGAGAAAGCCCAAACATGGAAGCAAATCTTACAATGAAGAGACCTCAAAATAAATCTAAAAAAAAACAAACCCCAAAAGCTTTTAGTTAGCCAGAAAAAAAAAAACAGATCTCTATTGGCATCCGGAAAATTGCCTTGCCCCAATATGCAGAGAAAGTGTAGGTAGGAATTCCATATTGTGTATTTGGTGTAAAATATAACAGCACAGGAGGCTTAGTTGGATTACAGGAAGGGTGACGAAGCAGGAAGTCTTTGTATGTGGAAGATGCACAGGAGTATTTAGAAAGAAAAAAACTCCCATAAAATAAATTCTTTCAAATTCTCAGAAGTAGTTGATAGCTTTCACTTTGGTACCGTAAATAGCAGTAAAGTTGAGTGCTTGAAAAGCATAGTAACCAAACTAAGAATAGGCTGGAAGAAAGCTCAGAGAGCTATTATATATGCAAGCAACACATACATTCTCTCTTTATGTGGAGGATAGATTATATGATGCATGTATATAAAGTGTAATGTTGTATGGTAGCTAGACTGAGCATTGAATACAGATGATGAGCAAGTTGGCTAAAAAGAAATAAAACCTTGTTGGATGAGTATAAAATTAGTATGTATATACAATGAAATATAAATGAGCGGTGAGAAAAACTGTGTAGAAAAGATATTAGATGTAGTATACAAGGCTGCTATGGACATGTGATACATATGGAGATTAGCAGTTAAATAAAGAAGTAACAAGAGATCCAAGCAGAAAGAAGCAGTAAAAGAGGTAGACCGAGGAAGACATTATGATGATAATGATGATGATGATGATGATGGTGGCAGTCATGATGGCAATGATAATGGTAGTAATGATGACAATGATAGCTTTAAAACTACATCTTCTGGATAAAGTTGTAAAAGGCCTTAGATGTCATACCATAAAAGCAAAAAATCATCCTGCCTTTTGTATGTTGACGATCTAGTCCTCATAGTAGAAACTGTAGAAGAATTAGAGAAGCAAAATCTGAAATTAAAAGACCTCAAAGTAAACATAGCAAAGACTAAAGTTTTAGTAAGTAGAAAAGAGAATAAGACTCAACTACCATCAAGGAAATGGTCATGCTCAAAATGCTGAGTAAGTACCCAGTATTTACAATGATGCACAAGAGGTGTAGTAGGATGAGGCATAGATTGACAAGAAAGTAGACTTCACAAGCAACTGGTACACAGAAATAATTGTTTCTACGTTAGGCACAAGGCCAGCAATTACCCAGTGCATTACTGGTACTTTATTTTATCGACCCCGTAAGGATGAAAGGCAAAGTCAACCTCAGCGGGATTTGAACTCAGATCGTAAAGGGACGTAACTTTGCTGGAAAGCATGGTGTCCGACCCTCTACCGATACTGCCAATCCACCGCCCTCTGGTACACAGAAATAATGAACAGTAAGATTCCTCATGAAATTTACTCTCTTAAATATTCAATAGGTTCATTAAATGTAGTAGATAGCTTTTGTTATGGAGGGGAAGCGGTTTCTATAGGTGTCAACTCTGCTAGCAATAAAGGGTTCCTCTCACAGAGCAAGGGGAAGATTGTATGATGATTGTGTTGAAACTGCTATACTACACAGTATTGCATGCTTTACTGGATGTATAATGTAGACGTACATGAAAGATAGAGCACAAGTAAGTTGAGAAAAAAGCAGAATATAAGAGAAAGGTGACTGTGGCAGCATAGACAAGTGATGTACATGGACAATGATAGCTAACTAAAGACATGTGAAGAACTTAAAGTGGTTAAAACCTGTGGAAGAGGGAGATCAAGTAAAATGTGGAATGAAGTGGTGAAAAATGACTTCAAGAAACTGAACTGTCACAGAAGAGATGACATAAGACCATGTTGACTGGGAACTTGCCATATTGGAGGAAACTCACCCACAATTACAGGTACTGTAATGCTAAAAATATATTATGGTGAGAAAACGGAGTCTGTTTGGAAGGGAGAGGTCTTTATTAGCCTTGCAGTAGACTAAAAAATATTTCTAGTTTTGGTATGATAAAATGCACCCAGTACATTTTGTAAAGTGGTTGACATTAAGAAGGGTATCCAGTCATAGAAACTATGCCATAAGTATGTTTCTCTGACCTGTCTCATGTTGAACTGTAGCAACCTGTCCAACTCATGCTAACATGGAAAGCACACACATAAGAGGATGATGTGTTTGTGTGTCTGTGTGTAAATACAAATATATAAAAGAATTTCAAATTTATCTACCATGTGTCTATGCTTTTTTTACATGTGTATGTAAATATAAACGACTCAGTTTTTTTTTCTTCTCTCTCACATATACACACACACAAACATATATAGTAAATGCTTGGTTTAACGGACTAATAGGGGGGAAAGTCTGACTGTTAATGCCAAAAGTCTATTACATTCAATGTCCCCTAAGGGCCATTTTATATTGCATTTGAATGTAAAAAAATAGCTTTAATACAATTTACTATTCTGTACAAAATAAAATTATTAAATTATAATAAATAATATATAATTTTTATCTACCCCTTTGACAGTGTAGTTGAAAAGTATTTTGCAGTAACGATGATGGTAATACAGAAGTCATTATTCAGTGTCTGAAAGTGGAGTTAAAGGGGAAGCCACCGATTCAGACTCTTCTGAAATGTTCATATATGAATGCACTATTGTTGTCTGGTTGTTAGAAGTGAAATAGAAGTGGGAGTTGGGAAAGTTAGCTTAACTCTTAACATCTTGCAATGATTTAGCAGGAAATATGTAAAAATGGATTTGTTAATTCAAATATTTATAGAATCCTTACTAACAGAAAGATCTTTGTGAAAATTTGCCATATCAGATTTCTAATGTGATGCTGTCTTATACAATTTAAGCACTGCTTTTCCTGTTCAGGAATATGGGTTTCATCTAGTTTGTCGAGCTTCCTGTCAACATGGCCCTGCGTTGTCTTCAAGAGATTCAGTTTCATGAGGCCATATTTATACTCTTGAAGAATGACTTGCTAATGCAGTTCCATGTGACACAGGACATAAATAGTTAAAGAAAGCATCTAGCTTTGGTCATTTGTCACTGATGTTACTTTTGAATTATTATTGCTCTAACCAGTATAATCATTGTAAGCCCATTCAGCCCTGTCACTCTCACTCATCTTTCAGTGTTTTATGAAGGATGGGTGAGAGTTGCGAAAATAATGAAGCTGAGTGGGCCTACAATGACTCTGCTTTTCAAAGCATATCCTTGTATTTTCCTCAATATTTTGGGCCCTTGTGACCAATAAAAGAAATGATTGCTCTAAACTGTTGAAGTGCACCTATGCACAGAAACAATAATTTTTCATTATTTTCTTTTCATTATATATATATATATATATATATATATATATATATATATATATATATATATATATAAATATTCAAGTAAAGAACAATTTTGAGGACAGTAAATGTCCCCATGTAGTGACTGGCAACATCTATGAGGTTTCTCATTTCAGAGAATGTTGACTGTGCTGGTATAACTTTCATTTCTTTAATGTCTTCATATTCTCCTGCTTTGTCATGTAGAACTTCATCTACAATTTCTTCATCAGTGAGAACCTGATAGCCATGAACCAGGATCACTTTCACCAATCTAAAGCCATTCCTAAATATCATCTTCAGTTGTTTTTTTGTTGCTAACATTTACAAAGGAATGTTGAAAGTAATTTGCTATAAAATCTTCAAAATCCATATCAGGTTCAACATTATTCAACAACTTCAACCATTTCTTAAAGTTGTAATCTTCAATTCCTTCCAAAGAAATTACAAAGTTTTAAAAATGCAAACTTAATGTTTAGAGGTTCTTTAAGTCTCCCGAGCCTCTTGTGTTGCCTTGTGCTTCTTCTTCATTCTCTAATAGAATTATTATTTCTTCAAAAATGTTCTTTCAAATTATTTGCTGATCTATTCCAATCGAATCTAAGGCCTTCCCACACCTGTTGGAGGAACCCCTCCCACGATTTACTTCTACCACTTTCCATTTAGGTTTGCTTATGTCAGAGGTGTAGCTGTACTCACCACAGACCTGCTAACCTCTAAAAAGCCAAAAGGGGAGTACCATGAAAAAAAGTCCCCTCAAAACGGGGAGAAATGAGGCAATATGGGGAGATTTTACATAATGAAAGCTATACCCATTTTCACAAGAGAAGACATCTCTCACCCATCCCAAAGTAGGTGGGAGATCTCCCGTTGGACAGGGAGAGTTGACTGGTTTGTCACCATGCTGGTCTATTTATTTGCCATCTGCCGTTAAAACCTGCCTTATATGTGTAAACGAATGAACGATTAGAACGTCTATGAATATTCTTTCATCTTGATAGATTTATGGCGCTGTATAAGTGTTTCATATAAATATATAAACATTATTTTTACTATCACTATTTACTATTTTTACTATATACTGAGTTCAAATCCCGTCGAGGTTAACTTTACCTTTCATCCTTATCGGGTCGATAAAGTAAAGTACCAGTAATGAACTGGGTATTTGCTGGCCTTGTGCCAAAAGTAGAAACAATTATTTTTACTATCATTATTCCCGCCGAAGTTAACTTTGCCTTTCATCCTTACGGGGTCGATAAAATAAAGTACCAGTAATGTACTGGGTAATTGGTGGCCTTGTGCCTAAAGTAGAAACAATTATTAATTTAAGGGGTCGATAAAATAAAGCACCAGTAATACATTGGGGTAATTGCTGGCCTTGTGCTAAAAGTAGAAACATTATCATTCGACCGCACGATAGTATAAGGCGGATTAAAGACAGAAGTGGGTTTCCATGCTATCAAAAACAAATGCGGATGCACATACTTGGCTCTTCTGTAGAACCTCCCAGTAACAAAAACTTAAATAGAAAGTATTGTCACACGACATACTAGAAATAGCAGTAAAATCTTCTTCAAAATACAACCTAAGAAAGCGAATGACATATTGAATAATTTACGCATGAACACGCGAAGAAATAACGGCTGTGCACTGGTGGAATGAATGGTTTTGATTATAGGTCTGCTTGATACAGATTTTAAGGCGATCTTTGTTAAAATAACACAGGTTTCGCTTTATCAAGCTGTGGTCGCTTTCATTTTGTTTAGCGATATAAAAGAAAAATACAATTATTTTGTTTATGCTGGTGCTGTGACCAGAAAGTTCTTTTTTTTTATCGAGAATGTTTCGAATTAATTTTTTTTTTTCTGTGTGCTATTGTTGTTGAAAAATAACGATAAAATAACTGTTGTTAAATTATTTTTCGGTATACACGTACACAACACAAAAATGAACAGTAACAATGCACCGATAATTCAATAACCACACATCGTAGTAACAATGACATCGCCGATGAAAAACATACTGGACACCAAAGTGAAAGCAACTGCAGATAAAATGAAATTCATACGCTATTATCATTGCAACTTAACTATACACTCTGTATATGCCTCTTTTCATTCTCATACGCTCTCTCCCACACTAATATATGCCTTTTCTTGGTTTTATCTCGGACATTCTTTAACCCATTTGCCAATGGCTTCAGTAGTACTTCTAGTTTTCTCTATTTTTTTGTGGCTATTTGCTTTTCCATTTTTTCTATATCTTATACAAGAAGGTAGATGTAATTGATTTAACCTCAGTATATTGAATCAAACTCAGATATCGACTACAAAGGGGTTTGTGTAGTAAAGTAAGTTTCTGAAGAGTACCAAACATTCGTACCCCGATTATGCGGTCCCAGATGGCGTGAGGAAGCGTTCTCTTGTGTGCGGGGGAGACTATGTGCAAACCGCTGCGTGGTTCCAACGAACAGAATGGAGGGCGCATTGCCCCAGAGGATAGCAAGGTAGATGATAGTAGTGAGTAATGAAGTGTTGAGTGTGTTTGGGAAAGAACACCAGAAGTCTTCATTGTTACAGGTTCGACCACAAACCTATCGGGGAGCGACAGATATTTTGACAGCTTGTCCTCTTCAGTCTGACGAACAGCGAAACCTGGGTTAGACGCCAAATAAACCAGGTTGCCGTTGGAGGTTGTGTAATTGCATTTATATATTATGCTTTGCCTTCTCCCTCCAGTATTGCTTTATAAAACAGCTCTTTTCACTCCTTTAAAAAATAGTCTGTTAAACCAAGGATATATATATATATATATATATATATATATATATATATATATATATATATATATATATATATATATGTAAGTATGTGTGTATACGTACATACATATATGTATACAGACGTACAGTAGCATGCATATATATATATATATATATATATATATATATATATATATATACATACAGGTACACATACATATATGCACGCATCAGTTTAGCGGACGCTTATTATAACGCCGCTTTGTTCGTTTGTAAACAAACTGAACAGCCTATGTATGTACGTATACACACATACTTACATTTAAGTAAGTGCCGTACTAAGAGTGAGAAATGAAATTTCGTTTTCATTTTATTTCAACTTATATATATATATATATATATATATAGGAAAATGTATGACCCCGACGGCAGATCTCAAGCCATTTCGACAGCTATTTCTGAATTCAGAAATAGCCGTCGAAACGGCTTGAGCTCTACCGTCGGGGTCATACATTTTCCTATTACCCACTCTACTACCCTAAGTATTGAGTACTCTGGTGCGTTATGGTCCATCTGGTTCCTTACCACACCTCCTTCGTTATATATATATACGATATTAACAAATGGAAACTATATTTATAAAACCATATTTATTTCATTATACATATTTCAAGGATACCAAGTTAAATTATGGTATGCCTTCATCAGACAAAATACAATATATACCAGTTTTATTTTGTTAATATCGTATTTCTACTCCAAATACTTGTCGACTGCTTTATATCAGTTATAAAAATATTTGCTTGTTGTATCCTAACAATTTAAATAGAACTTTTGCATATATATATATATATATATTGGAATTTCCTATTTCAGAAGAAATACGGTATACTTAAAATAAACATTTGGAGAGCCGTAGCTATGCCAAAACAACAGCGACTAACACTGTCTGGCAGAAGCATGGAGGGAAATCGTGGATGCGCATTTCGGACTGAGCTGGTTCTCATCAGCATAATCCCTCCCACTCTTGCAACTGCTGGTCTTTGAAAACAGGCGAGAATATATAGTTTTCTCGTCTGTGTAAATGAGGTGATTAATCTCATTTGCATATGAAGCTGTATAAGTTGGCTCAACTTATAATGATTTCTAATATAGACACAAGGCCAGTAATTTGTGGGGAGAGGAAAGTCGATTAAATTGACCCCAGTGTGTGACTGGTACTTTATTTTATCGACCCCGAAAGCATGCAAGGCAAAGTTAACCTCAGCGAGATTTGAACTCATATCATAAAGGGTCGTAACTTTATGCTGCAAAGGATGGTGTCCGACTCTCTCCCTATACTGCCAATCCACCGCCCTCGGACAACTTAAAATAGAATAGAATTACTATGCCTGGAACTAAATTGGAAACGCTCATACAAATTCGGTACTATTTGCCTTTTCTGCATGTTGGTACGACAACTAGATTTTTTTTGCACCCTTTGGAAATTTTTGTATTTGTTTAGCACAATTGATATTCTAAATTCATCATTTAACCCTTTACGACTTAAATTAACTTCTTATCATAGTGCTTTTATATACACACGACGGTTAAAAATTTAAAGGCGTGTTAAATATGATTTAATAAAGTGTTCGCAACATTTACTGAACATGTACTGAACGCGTCCCAACAAGTTTTTAAGAAGTTCGGAGTTTTTCCATCTCTCGGTGGATTGGCAGTATCGGTAGAGGGTCGGACGCCATGCTTTCCAGCATAGTTACGTCCCTTTACGATCTGAGTTCAAATCCTGTCGAGGTTGACTTTGCCTTTCATCCTTACGGGGTCGATAAAATAAAGTACCAGTAATGCACTGGGTAATTGTTGGCCTTGTGCCTAAAGTAGAAACCATTATTTCAAGTGTCATGATCAATTCGCCACAGAGTGTCGTATATTTCTCGGTGTATAACATATTAAGTTATCTTGCAAGAATAATACAATCTTATTTAGATGCGCATACGTGAGTTTTGGTCCCGCCTTAAAATTTAGTGTGTGATAATGTATTTTGGTGCCTTTTCAACGAAGGATTTTGGCACTATTAAGACAAAACTTTTGGCTGTCATGTTTTCAATTTAGGAACTGTGAAGACTATGGTACGTTTCATATTTGATAATTTCATCTTGGATTTCAGATACTGCAAGCATAACATACGGTATACTTGAAGTTGAACTCGCGGAGTACACATTCTGTTTGGCTATTTTTTAAAAACATAACATGAAGTTGTTTTCTGTAACAAATACAAATTTATTAGTTCTTATTCTAGAAATTGAAATGATGATTATCCATTTAATTTTGCTTATATTTTTCTTTCTTTTTTTTTGTACGACATGAAATATCTTTTAAAAATTTTTTTTTTATTACGGCAAAAACTATATTAACCGGCCGATTGTCACAGTTGGTAACGAATTTCACTCCTCCTTTTTTTTCTTGTTTTTAATGTTCTTTTTATCTCTCTTTTATGCGTATATATCATGTGTTTGCGTTTTCGTTCTGTAAGCGTTATATTATTGTTTTTATACAAATTTAAACTCAGATCATAAAGGGGCGTATCTGAGTTCAAATCCCGCCGAGGTTAATTTTGCCAAGGATCAAAGGCAAAGTTAACCTCGGCGGGATTTGAACTCAGATATGCCCCTTTATGATCTGAGTTCAAATACCGCCGAGGTTAACTTTGCTTTTCATCCTTATGGGGTCGATAAAATAAAATACCAGTAATGCACTGGGATAATTAGAAGTAGAAACAATTATATTTTTATACAAGTGTGAATGAATAAAAAAAAATTTAAGTTGTACTAATTGCAAAACTAAAATGAACGCGGAATGGTTACTTCAAAATCGGCAGAACTTTAGTTCAGTGACCCCCCCCCCCCCCTTCCCAACACACCGACCGGCTTTATTTCCTCATAACTTTCTTAATAATTGTTTCTACATTTGGCACAAGGCCAGCAATTAACCAGTACATTACTGGTACTTTATTTTATCGACCTTGTAAGGATGAAAGGCAAAGTTAACCTCGGCAGGATTTTATGATTTAGGCACAAGGTCAACAATTTTGGGCGAGAATATTATTTTATCGACCCTGTAAGGATGAAAGGCAAAGTTAACCTCGATGGGATTTGAACTCAGACCGTAAAGGGACGTATCTATGCTGGAAAGCATGGCGTCCGACCCTCTACCGATACTGCCAATTCACATATTTTTATATGGATTTTTGTGTATTGATAGATGTTTTTCTTTTTTTTGCAATTCATAATTATAGAAATGAAATTTACGTTCCTTGATGGATTTCATATATTATCAACACGTTGAAAGTATTCAGTAGTAACACACGGAATTATATGGTATTTGTTTCTACTTTAGGAACAAGACCAACAATTTGTCGAGTTAAACAGCACACCTCCATGTCGGAGCCAATGTCTATGGGAGGTTTAGATATCTTTGTGGTACGCCTCTTGTCACATAGATTGTTTTGTCAATTGAATACAGATCGCTTCCCTCATCATGCCAAGCTGGACGTAACGATTAGGCAGGCTGGGACTTGAGTAAATATTCCTTCAACTATGGAGCCAGCCAAATTGTCCAGAGCTAATGGAAAGAGGCTAGATCTTCTTATCTTTAGTCCCTGGGTAAGATATGGATGTTTCATATGAAATGCCAGAATTAGCAACACCCTTTCGCTCCTTCCTACATCCTGGATGTAGGAAGGAGCGAATAAAATTCAAGTATACCAGAAATTATCGACAAGCTATATTTTCAGTCTGTGGCGTTCGAGAAGCTTGGTGGAGCTAAGCCGCTGACAACGGAATTCTTGACATTGTTGGCAGCTTGCATTACCGGCGTATCAGGTGATGTCTGCAAGGGTGCGTGATTATTTCTGCATCTTATCCTTGCTATCACCCTCGGAAATATTTTAAGTGTGTTGACTTGTCGCCTCAAAACCTATTAGAAGGAAGTTCCTGTGCCTCTTGACGCGGCGTGTGATTGTAGGTACATGTCTTCTCCCACGTTTTCTCCCTTTTAAAAATATAAATTGTGTTTATTTGTATGCATCATTATGTGAAATAAAAGTACCTAACCTAGATATTTAACGTAGAGTGGTAATGATTTCATATCAACAATATTTAAAATGGCGTTCCAGCATGTATTTGGCTGTTATAACCAAAGAAACCAAATAACTTGAGAATACATTTGTTAACTCTTTATATCCTGTCGATTCGGCATTCCGAGGGAATGCTTTTGTCGTCTTGTCAACGGGGTGCAGCACTTCTGCCCTAATCACCCTCCTCTTCACCCATACCCTCTCTTCTGCGACACCAGAGCTTCTGCCATCCCTCTCCTTCCCGTTCTTTTTCTTCTTTCTTTTTTTTCTTCTATATTTCCCTATTCTTTCTTTCCTTTTGTTTCCCCCTTTTTATTTTTTCTTACTAAATTTTATTTTAAAACTAGACATCTATTTGTTGATATAGTCGTTACTCTAATACTGAGTCCTATTAAAATTTGACGTTTTTAGGCTATTATTGCAAATTTTCACCATGATCTCTCCACCAGAAAAGTTGCTATTACACTACACATTTAAATTAACAGGCATACATCTACAGATTTTCTTCTAAATCATTACTGGGTATTAAGAGTTATACTCTTTCAGAATGAAGATATAAACATATATAATAAATGCAATTGACTATTGTATTTATTTATTAACACAAATATAATGTACGAAAATATACGATCAGAACCAGAAAAAGAATAAAAAAAGGTGGGAAACAAAAACGACCATCAATTGACCACAAAGTGCGACAAACGACCGCACATCACAAAGGTCTACGGAAATTTTTTGAGGCAAGCTAAATCACTCGCAGCATTGCCATGGGTGATGGCGAGGCTAAGGCGCTGAAACAGCCAGGCACCCTCACGGGTATCACCTGACATTTCTGTTAGGCGAGCCACTAACGATGACAAGAACTTCACTGTCAGTGGATCAGAGCAGTTATAGGATGTAGAAAATTAATAAAAGAAAATCAAAGAAGAACGTAAATACGGGGTTGATAAAATAAAGTACCAGTAATACACTGAGATAATTGCTGGCCTTGTGCCAAAAGTAGAAACAATTATTTATGGATTGCCAGTATTGATATAGCGTCGGAAAACATGCTTTGTGGTATAGTTACGACCCTTTACGTTCTGAGTTCAAATCCCGCCGTGGTTAGTGTAGTTTTTCATCCTTACGGAGTTGATAAAATAAGGCACCAGTAATGCACTGGGGTCGATTTAATCGACTTTCCCTTCCCCTTCAAATTGCTGGCCTTGTGGCTAAATTAGAAACAATTATTTATAAATATTCCTTTAGACGTTTCAATCATAGAACTGAAAACATACTAGTGTACCATCTTGAGATGTTAGTCAATAATATGGACTCGAGTACCTATTTTATCGATCTCTTTTTGTTGAACCGCTAAGTTATGGGACATGTAAACAAACAGCAACATAGTTCTTGGTTGTTCTTTTCTCCTCCCATTCATTTTGTTCTCTATTAATTGTTTTTGTAAACCATTTTTTTCTTAATTAACTGTCCAA
>OZ024745.1:109905081-109917581 GCA_964016885.1 Eledone cirrhosa
CATCCCAGCCTCATATCTGACGGTTGGGAGTCATAGACTTATGGACCAGCACTCTTTATCTTTTCCTATCTCTTGCTATTGCCATATATTCTGCCAAATTCCTTCCTGTCCATTCCTTAATATCATCTATCCATCTCCTTTTCTGCAGTCCCTGGCCCTTTTCCCCTGTATTTGTCCCTCAAGGATGTGGGTACTTGACATAAGTATGACTGCTTTTATGGTGATAAGAAGTGAAGATTGAACTCAGAATACACAGTGCTGGAACAGATGCCCTGAAGCATCCCAGCCAACACTACCAATCCCCAGCTAATGGACTAGTACTTTATTTTTCAACCTAGTTGGACAAAAAGTAAAGTTGACCTTTCTGGGTTTGATATGTGAGTGTAGTAAGCTGGAACAAATAATTAAGCATTTATTATGACATGCTAACAACTCTGCCGATTCCCTGTTAATTCCAAGAAATTATCATCTTTTTAAAAGCCTCTTGGACTTTATGAATCATGTTCTTTTTCTAATTCTTCCATGACCATATTTCTAATGAAATACGCTATACATGACTTTAGTTAATTTGGAAAATAATCAAGAAACTTGCTGAATTTTATTAAAATAATTTTGTTATTAAACTTTTGTTTGGAACATCATTTAACAAAAGGGTCTTGAAAGAAAACCATGTTGGAAGGTTCTAATTTAAATGTAAACACTTTATAGCATTTTCTACATCATAGAGACAACGTTAGTCTTGGGTGAGTTGGTATCAGAAATATTATGACAGTCAACACAAAAGGGGTAATTAAAGGGATTTTGTTGCTTTTATCATACAAAAGAAAAAACATTCACATTATATAAAAATTATTGAGCAATATTTAATAAAAATAAAATACAATATTAAAGGAAAAGAAATGAAAAGAAAAAGAAAAAGAAAAACAAGAATCAAGCAAGGAAAGAAAGAGGGATTGGAGACTAACACTAGACACCAGTCTTAGTGGTGTCTCAGCTGCCCCTTGTGGACAAAATGACAAAAGCTTTACCACGGAAATTTGCCAGACACCTGCTGGAACAGTCACCCCCACCTTACAGGGTTCACTCCTCAAGCTGGCCACCATTGTTCTGACTTTACAGAAGAAATCAGCAGTGCTGGGACCAAGGATGCCAGAGGTTTTGATGGAGACTGGTGCAAGGAGGAAGTCGTCGGTCAAGCTCTGGTATTTGACTAAGATGGTAAGGTGTAAATTCGAAGGAAATTAGGCTGCTGTTTCTAGCAGGTCTAGTAACCTTGTAGAGGCTCCCTCATTGGCTTGGTTTAATGAAGTTGTGACTGATAGTGAAACTACCCAGCCTGATTGTCCAAATCAATGATTTTTACCAAGTTTACTAAGCAAGTAAGTCACTTCTGTTATTGACTACTTCACTATTCTAATGTGAATGTCAATGTTTTCTTTCTTAAACAAGCTCCCAGATAAAGCACAGACAGAGACAGAATTGCAGTTTGGCAGTGAAATAGTGGTGGTGGTGGTGATGATGACGATGGTGGGGGTGATGGTGGTGATGATGATGACGATGGTGGGGGTGATGGTGGTGATGATGATGATGGTGGTGATGGTGGTGGTGGTGGTGGTGGTGGTAGTTGTGCTGAAACACACAGTGAGAGACACATTTGTGGTGATAGTGGTAGTGACAGCAGGGGTTATAGTTGAGTGGTGGGGGTTTAGGCAGTAGTAATACTGGTTTAGGAGGAGGAGGAGGAAGAGGATGAAGAAATGGGTGGAATGGTATAATTACATCGGTGGTGTGGAGAAGTGGTGTTGCCAGCTGTGATGGTCATGGTGCAACAATGGTCGTTGTGGTGGTGAGTAGGCGGGAGGGCAACAGTGGTAAAATGTGCATTGGAAACAATGAAGGTGGGGGTGGTGGTGGTGGTGGTGGTGGTGAATGAAAACTGACGTATGTATGTGTATGTGTGAAAGAGAGAAGGGTGTATATGTATGTGAGAGGGAGTGTATGTCTGTGTGCATATGTGAGAGAGAGGGAGTGTATGTGTGTATATGTGGGAAAGAAAGAGAGAGGGAGTGTATCTATGTGTGCATATGTGAGAGAGAGGAGTGTATGTGTGTATATGTGGGAAAGAAAGAGAGAGGGAGTGTATGTATGTGTGCATATGTGAGAGAGAGGGAGTGTATGTGTGTATATGTGGGAAAGAAAGAGAGAGGGAGTGTATGTATGTGTGCATATGTGAGAGAGAGGGAGTGTATGTGTGTATATGTGGGCAAGAAAGAGAGAGGGAGTGTATGTATGTGTGCATATGTGAGAGAGAAGGAGTGTATGTGTGTATATGTGAGAAAGAAAGAGAGAGGGAGTGTATGTATGTGTGCATATGAGAGAGAGAGAGAGAGAGTACACATATGTGCACTGGGGCAGGGAAGGTGTGACATTAAGACAGTTATTCATAGTTCAACATTTTAGGAATGACTAAGGTCTCTCTCTCTCACTCTCCCATTCTCACACTTTCTCTATTTTCCTCTACCCCCCCTCTCTCTCTCTCATCACAGACCTCTTTCCTTTCATTCTCTCCCCAATTCCATCCAACACCAGTCCAAACCTTGTCCTGTGCTGCCATTTCTTCCACAGCATCCATTCAACAAACTGGAAACAACATAAAAGAAAAAATATATATATATGCAAGTGTGTTGGAGGGTGCGTCAGTGTGTGTGTGTGTGTGTGTGTATGTGTGTGTGTGTGTGTGAGAGAGAGAGAGAAAGAGAGAGAGAATATATATATAAAAAAAAAAGAGTAAAGGAGATAAAGGAAGTGGCAAAATAGACCCTGGAGATGGGGAAGAGAAATGGCACTGTGAAGTACAATAGACAGAGGAAGAGGATGATAAAAAGAAAGACTGAAGAGCAACAAGAGAAGCAGCAGCAGCAGCAGCGGCGGAGGCAGGACAAGCAACAGGAGTGATAGAGAGTAAGAGGAAGAGTTGTTAGAAAGTGATGGAAATCTCTTAACACAGGCCATGTGTAGTATTGATCTTAGAGAGAAGTGATAAATGGCTGGATAAGGGACAAGGATGGAGAATTATCTAGACCAACCAGTGTGTCTCTTATCGGTATTGTCGGTAGAGGACAGTGGTGATAGTATATTAGTTAGACCAACTAGTGTCTTGGTGGTAGAGGACAGTGGTGATAGTATATTAGTTAGACCAACTAGTGTCTTGGTGGTAGAGGACAGTGGTGATAGTATACTAGTTAGACCAACTAGTGTGTGTCTTGTCGGTACAGGACAGTGGTGATAGTACACTAGTTAGACCAACTAGTGTCTCTTTTGTTGGTAGAGGACAGTGGTGATAGTATACTGGTTAGACCAACTAGTGTCTCTTTTGTTGGTAGAGGACAGTGGTGATAGTATACTGGTTAGACCAACTAGTGTCTCTTTTGTTGGTAGAGGACAGTGGTGATAGTATACTGGTTAGACCAACTAGTGTCTCTTTTGTTGGTAGAGGACAGTGGTGATAGTACACTAGTTAGACCAACTAGTGTCTCTTTTGTTGGTAGAGGACAGTGGTGATAGTATACTGGTTAGACCAACTAGTGTCTCTTTTGTTGGTAGAGGACAGTGGTGATCGTATACTGGTTAGACCAACTAGTGTCTCTTTTGTTGGTAGAGGACAGTGGTGATAGTATACTAGTTAGACCAACTAGTGTCTCTTTTGTTGGTAGAGGACAGTGGTGATAGTATACTAGTTAGACCAACTAGTATCTCTTTTGTTGGTAGAGGACAGTGGTGATAGTACACTAGTTAGACCAACTAGTGTGTGTCTTGTCGGTAGAGGACAGTAGAGATAGTATACTAGTTAGACCAACTAGTGTGTGTCTTGTCGGTAGAGGACAGTGGTGATAGTATACTAGTTAGACCAACTAGTGTGTGTCTTGTCGGTAGAGGACAGTAGTGATAGTACACTAGTTAGACCAACTAGTGTGTGTCTTGTCGGTAGAGGACAGTAGAGATAGTATACTAGTTAGACCAACTAGTGTGTGTCTTGTCGGTAGAGGACAGTGGTGATAGTACACTAGTTAGACCAACCAGTGTCTTGGTGGTAGAGGACAGTGGTGATAGTATACTAGTTAGACCAACTAGTGTCTTGGTGGTAGAGGACAGTGGTGATAGTATACTAGTTAGACCAACTAGTGTCTTGTTGGTAGAGGACAGTGGTGATAGTACACTAGTTAGACCAACTAGTGTCTTGGTGGTAGAGGACAGTGGTGATAGTATACTAGTTAGACCAACTAGTGTCTCTTTTGTTGGTAGAGGACAGTGGTGATAGTATACTAGTTAGACCAACTAGTGTCTCTTTTGTTGGTAGAGGACAGTAGTGATAGTACACTAGTTAGACCAACTAGTGTCTTGGTGGTAGAGGACAGTGGTGATAGTACACTAGTTAGACCAACTAGTGTCTTGTTGGTAGAGGACAGTGGTGATAGTATACTAGTTAGACCAACTAGTGTCTCTTTTGTTGGTAGAGGACAGTGGTGATAGTATACTAGTTAGACCAACTAGTGTGTGTCTTGTCGGTAGAGGACAGTGGTGATAGTACACTAGTTAGACCAACTAGTGTCTCTTGTTGGTAGAGGACAGTGGTGATAGTATACTAGTTAGACCAACTAGTGTCTTGTCGGTAGAGGACAGTAGTGATAGTATACTAGTTAGACCAACTAGTGTCTTGTCGGTAGAGGACAGTAGTGATAGTATACTAGTTAGACCAACTAGTGTCTTGTTGGTAGAGGACAGTGGTGATAGTATACTAGTTAGACCAACTAGTATCTCTTTTGTTGGTAGAGGACAGTGGTGATAGTATACTAGTTAGACCAACTAGTGTCTTGGTGGTAGAGGACAGTAGTGATAGTACACTAGTTAGACCAACTAGAGTGTGTCTTGTCGGTAGAGGACAGTGGTGATAGTACACTAGTACACTAGTTAGACCAACTAGTGTGTGTCTTGTCGGTAGAGGACAGTGGTGATAGAACTCTAGTTAGACCAACTAGTGTGTGTCTTGTCGGTAGAGGACAGTAGTGATAGTACACTAGTTAGACCAACTAGTGTATGTCTTGTCGGTAGAGGACAGTGGTGATAGTACACTAGTTAGACCAACTAGTGTGTGTCTTGTCGGTAGAGGACAGTGGTGATAGTACACTAGTTAGACCAACTAGTGTGTGTCTTATCGGTAGAGGACAGTGGTGATAGTACACTAGTTAGACCAACTAGTGTGTGTCTTGTCGGTAGAGGACAGTAGAGATAGTATACTAGTTAGACCAACTAGTGTCTCTTTTGTTGGTAGAGGACAGTGGTGATAGTATACTAGTTAGACCAACTAGTGTCTCTTTTGTTGGTAGAGGACAGTGGTGATAGTATACTAGTTAGACCAACTAGTGTCTCTTTTGTTGGTAGAGGACAGTGGTGATAGTATACTAGTTAGACCAACTAGTGTCTCTTTTGTTGGTAGAGGACAGTGGTGATAGTATACTAGTTAGACCAACTAGTGTGTCTCTTGTCGGTAGAGGACAGTGGTGATAGTACACTAGTACACTAGTTAGACCAACTAGTGTATTGTCGGTATAATGTTAGAGAACTGATGACAATATACTAGTTAGACCAACTAGTGTGTCACTCTCTTTGGTATAATAGATAGATGTGTTGGTGTACTAACAAGACTAAATACTGTCTTTTTTTTTGGGTATCATAGTGGACAAAAGTGGTGGTATACTAGTTAGACCAACTAGTGTGTCTCATTGCTATAAATAGAGAAATGTGGTGGTGGTGGTGGTGGTGTTGATGCCTTTACCATATCTCTACTCACTACTATCAGAGTGGAGTTGGCTACCCAAAAGTGTGAGCCCTGTGAGGTGAAGTGGCTGTTGTAGCATGATATATACACCCTGCAGTCCATTTATTGGGAGTATACAAGCTATTTTAATTCAGATACCTTTTATTTGTTCTCTAGTTAAAGAAGGAACTGCATTTTTCTCAATATTATACCCAGATTCCCAAAACACTATTGTATCTGTTATATAATAAACATCATCATCATCATCATTTTTACGTCCGCTTTTCCCTGCTTGCAAGGGTGGGACGGGAACTGATTCTGGCTTGATTTCTACAGCTGGATGCCCTTCCTAACACCAACCTCATTTACAGTGAGTGCTGGGTGCTTTTTTGCCGTGGCACCTCTACGACCACTTTTCAGTGGAATGATAGGGGCCCCAGTCCCTATCATCTCATTTCTACAGCTGAGTAAACTGGAGCAATGTGAAATAAAGTGTCTTGCTCAAGGAAACAACACATCACCCGGTCTGAGAATTGAACTCACAACCTTTCGATTGCAAGGCCAATGCTCTAACCACTAAGCCATGTGCCTCCATATATTAAAACATCTATTTTAATATAATTGCCTTGAGTTGTTTTATGAACAATTTCGACTTCATGCCAGGAACTCCAAATAGAAGTTAGCAGCAGAAGAGGAAGTCTGAGAAAATCTTGAACAGAAGTGGTGGGAACTAATCTCAGAGTGTTGAACCTCACAGAGGAAATGATGAAAGAACACCACAGGTGGAGGAAAGCTATGTTGGAGAAGACTCATCCAATCCAAACAAGCATGGAATAGTGGATGTAAAAAGGATGTTGATGATTATGTTATTTTATATGGCTCTAAGTTATTTCTTTATTGAGTTCTGTGGCAATATTCTGCAAGAAAAATACATTCTTGCCATATTTTATGAAATATAATTTATAGTTTCAAGCAAAGGTCAAACATAAACTTGGTGATATAATTTGCTATAGATTGTATATATGGAAAGAGAAATGATTTAAATCACAGACATTTCAAATGAATATTTAAATCTCAAATCTTACATAGTTTGGTTTGCAGTTGTAACTTGGTTCAATTCAAATGTCTTTTATTTGTCCTCTGCTGGAAGAAGGTGTTGCTTACGTTTACAATATACACCCAATTACCAGAAATACAGAAAAGTCCTTAATATAAAGTATATTTTCTATTACAACTATATTATATAATGTAGTTTGCCTTGAGTTTTTTAGATTACTTAATTCTATATTAAAATATATTGCTCACAGCTATTTTTCTTATTGAGCTCTGATAAAATTCTGCAAACAGAAATATATTCTTGCAATTTGTTTAGTCATTTAAAATCTTTAGCTCCAAGTATTTAGTTAAACCAAAAATTTCTAATACTTTCTGATGATTGAAACCAGTAAAATTTGGTCACATTCTACTATCGATTTTTAACACTGGCATACATATAAAACATTTTCTGAGGGAGGGGAAATGTCAATTAAATTGATTCAGTATACTACTATTACTTATATCCTTGATTCCAAATAAAAATTTAATGGCAAAGCTAAACTTCAGAAATGCAAGGGACATAACTAAATATCACATTATGTCAATCTACTGTTTCATCATCATCGTTTAACATCCGTTTTTCTATGCTAGCATGGCTTAGATGAGTTGTCCTGTTTTATGCAAGTTGGGTCCGGTGACTGTATTTTGCTCATGCAGAACTGTTTCTGGCTTGGTTTCTACGACTGGATGCCCTTCCTAATGCCAACCACATTTACAGTGTGTGCTGATGCTTTTGTCATGATACTGTTTATATCTAATATTAATAATTGAAACAGATGTTTATAATAACCTGCTGTTTCTTTTAAAGTTTGCCATATTTAAAAAAAAGATTTTTGTCAATGTTTTCATGCAATTATTATTTTTATTTCCTAAATAACTTTTTATATCCTAAGATGGTTACAAACCATTGACTGGAAGTAGGCAAACAATGAAAGGGTTTAATTCTCTTCGAAACAATTACCACATATTCATAAGATGAACAAACTACATCATTTTGGTAGTATCTGGTTTGGAATAGGTGTATCATATTCTTGTGTACTATAAGAGGTGACTAAAAGGTTTGGCAGTAGGAAGGACATCCAGCTATAAGACATTGCTTCAGGAAGGACCTCATGATGAATATGATTAAGTCTGTCATGAGGCCTGGATGATTAACATCTACTTTAGCAGAGAAAATAGCCTTAAAACGCTTGTTGTCTACCAAATGAGTGAGATTTGTTCTGAACTCATTAAGTAACAATATAAAAATGTTTTATATAAGAAAATCAAAATACTTTAAAAAGAATTTGTTTCTTATGATTAATTTAATTATTCAATTAAACTTTAAAATTTGACTTATCATTTACTAATGTTTATTGACTTATTTGTTGAACTATTTACAATTGGGATTGTTGATGGTTTTTTTCTTCATGTCAGATTATGATGTCAAAAGGAATTGAAGTTTAGAACCATTAGTCCACATATCCAAGAAAATTTGGGAAAATGTTTGTGATTATGAAGTTCTATCTATTCCCGAGTCAATTGCTTCTGACATCTTAATTGGATATCCTAATTTACTGAAGGACAAACAACTTTGTAAATATTTCAAAAACAACGTTAAGTAGCTGTAGAAATCTTAGACATTGAAAGTTGAGTTCAGGAGAGATTACATCCCTTAAACGTGCCATAAAACAAAATCTCCAGAGAAGTTCAGTATTATATTACAATGAGTCTAATTCTCAAAGACTACATTATTAACGAGCTAGCTCAATAGTCGTGTACATAATATATAATGAAAGGCCAATCTGCTTCTGAATGACACATTCTTCTAGAGAAAGACAAATTAATAGCCCAGGAAGAATATTTCTAGTTCATTCTCATCGTATATAATTAAAGACAAGCATGAAATGTTAACATTGTCCAATTAGTAATATATGTGCCACAAAAAGAGTCCAATGTGTTGCTAGTATAGAGCTATACATTGTTGTCATCGCAACACTCTCTTATGTTGGACAGAATTGTTGTATTATTATTGTATAACCCAGATCAGCTTTGATAAAACAGACCTGTGACATGCAACTATATAGAAAAACAACTTGACATATCTCA
Source organism: Eledone cirrhosa (assembly GCA_964016885.1). NCBI lineage: Eukaryota > Metazoa > Mollusca > Cephalopoda > Octopoda > Eledonidae > Eledone > Eledone cirrhosa. The sequence continues at coordinate 109,914,080 of OZ024745.1, forward strand.
CATATCTATTGTTTTAAATATACTAAGCTTCTGCCATGATAAAAACTATACTGCACAGACCAGGATAAAAGGATGAAATATATAGCATGCAGTGTAACAGTCTGGACATGTTTCACTTTCTCTACAGTACAGTCTATATTTTTATGTACATGGCCTAATAGTTAGAATGCTTGATGTATGATCGTAATGTTGTTGGTTTGATTCTTGTCTTGTGTATTTGAGCCAAACATTTTATTTTGTATTACTCCAGTACACTCAGCTGAGTTGAGTACCAGCAGTAACTGGGGAGTTAAACTTGTGAAAGACCAGCATCCTATCCAGGGAGAGTCTTGTACTTTCTGTCACTTAGCACCAAGGAAACCAGGGATAAGCTTTGGCCTGATGAGCCTCCGGCTTAAAACAGACCTTAACTAACTGTGGATTCTTGTGGCAGTCATAGCAGCCTGAGTTGTTGTTTCTTGGCATGTATTATTGATTATTAATTTAGGCAGAAGACAGAAAATGTTTGGGGAGAGCAAAGTTGATTAAATAAACCTCAGTACTTGACAGATACTTTATTTTAGTGATCCTAGATGGATAAAAAGCTAAGTTGACTTTGGCATAATTGGTACTCAGAATGTAAAGAGCCAGAAAAAATACCATAATGGCATTTTAACCAATGCTTTACCAATTCTTGCAATCTACCAATCTTTGTATGTGTTGTTAGTGTTATGCACCTCATCACAGTCTTTGGAGCAAATGAAGCTAATGCTATGGGTTAGAGAGTCTGGAGCTTACTGCACAACATCTTGCTGTTTGTCTCAATTCTAAGTAATCTCGTTTGAGAGGTTCACCATCTTAAGATCAATCATATCATTTCTTCAGAGCTCATGTTGAACAGATAAGCCTTTATTGTTCATTCAATAGATAGGACCATACCAGCATACTCACTTATTGTGTATACATCATCCAATATCTTTTTCAACTATTATTATTTTTATAAAAGTTAGCATGACACATCAAACAGGCTGTAGTCGTCTTAATTTTTCCAAACCTATACATCTAACACATTTGAGTTAACAAGGGAGCTTCTACATGTTTACTTGATATGCTAGAAATATCAGCCAAGTCTCTCATCAATCACACTACTACACTACTCTCATAAAGAAAAGAGACACATAGTATAACATGGTTCTAGATATACAACATCTGAACAATCAAATCGACAGGGTGGTCATATTTGGGACACCTTTAATCAGAGGTCTGCAAATCAGAGCTGTTCTGGGAGTAAACAACAATGACAATTTAGTATATTGGAAAGCCCACTTCATATGCTGTCTATTCAGTATGAATTAAATACTTTATTCTTACAGATTAAACTCATTTCCCAGTCAACCCCAAGATCTTAAGCTCTATGTTACTAAGTAACAATTTTGTTTTTACCACGTTAAACAGTTAACTGTGTCATTGCCATATTTCTAAATGAAATAAACTCTATTTTAATTAATTAAAGAAGAAGTTGGAGAGATTTACTAAGCATGAATTATTTCATTATTAAGATGGTATTTGTTATATAATTTAATACAGGGTTCTCATATAAAATTGTGTTGGAAGATTTCCATTAAAATGAATTTATTTTATTTCATAGAACCAAACGTTTTGAATGGGTTGATATAAAAAGGTTAAATTTAGATCTTTTTGTGCTGAACAGTTCTTATAGATTTAAGACTTTTCTGCAACTCTTTACCAGTTTCTGCATTGCAAACTAAGTCATCAGTGTATAAATGTTCTTATTAACCGGTTAAACCTATAATAATTGTTTCTACGTTTGGCACAAGGCCAGCAATTACCCAGTACATTACTGGTACTCTATTTTATCGACCCCGTAAGGATGAAAGGCACTGTTAACATCGGCGGGATAAGCATTACACTGACAATACTGAATTTATTTTAATCTACCCAGTTTCAAAAAGTATATCTTTCTAAGAGTTTTTAAAAACATGGCTTAGTGGTTAGAGCATTGGCCTTGCAATCGAAAGATTGTGAGTTCAATTCTCAGACCGGGTGATGTGTTGTTTCCTTGAGCAAGACACTTTATTTCACATTGCTCCAGTTTACTCAGCTGTAGAAATGAGATGATAGGGACTGGGGTCCCTATAATTCCACTGCAAAGTGGTCGTGTAGGTGCCATGGCAAAAAAGCACCCAGCACTCACTGTAAATGAGGTTGGTGTTAGGAAGGGCATCCAGCTGTAGAAATCAAGCCAGAATCAGTTCCCGTCCCACCCTTGCAAGCAGGGAAAAGCGGACGTAAAATGAAATGATGATGATGATGATTTATAGTATTTAAAAACCATTTGATTTTACACTAAAATCTCTGAACACAGCCAATATAGTCTGTGAAGTTGTTAGTGATAGGAAGAACACCCAGTTATAGAGAATTTGCCAAACAACGGGTTGGAAGTACTTTTCAGTTGTGTCAAAGATATGACAACCTCCATTTGGCTGAAACGTGTGAGAATATATGTAACGAAGATGACTTTCCCCATCTAAGAGATAGGTAATACCACTTGAATGGTGACAACCCATCCAACCTTTGCTAGCAGGGTGGGTGGGGGTGGACAGGGAGTGTTAAATAATAATTGTTTCTACGTTAGGCACAAGGCCAGCAATTACCCAGTGCATTACTGGTACTTTATTTTATCGACCCCGTAAGGATAAAAGGCAAAGTTAACCTCGACGGAATTTGATCTCAGATCATAAAGGGACGTAACTCTATGCTTCAAAGCATGGTGTCCGACTCTCTACCGATACTGCCAATCCACCGCCCAGTGTTAAATGATAATGATGATGAAAATAAATGCATTTAACAAATGAAGGTTCTAGTTTTTCAATTGATAGAATTATTTACTCAATGAATTTTAATGAGTTGCTGAGTATTCAACAGAAATGAATACTTTTAATATCATTCTCTAGAAATTATAACTTGACATTTTATGCAACAAGGCTGGGTCTTTAAATTACCATTGAATTACAAGTACACTCCAAATTATGTTATAGTTTAACCCTTTAGTATTTACATTACTCTATATAGACTATTGTAGTTTCATGGTAAAGGCTTTATCTCACATAATATCGAATCTATGAGATATTGATATTATTTATTTTGAGAACAATACCTTAACATAAATATGAGTGGCTGGTTACGGCTAGTTTGAACAGAAAGGGATGGGAGAATTCTGGCCAGATGCGGCTGGTTAAATGCTAAAAGGTTAAATAGCTGAGTATTCCAAAAATACTTGTATTTTTACTGTAATCTTCATGCAGTTAGTGTGTGTGTGTGTAGTTTTGAATTACAGCTATACTCCATTTGATGGGCTTCCATGCAGTTTCTGTCTACCAAATTTCATTTACAATGCCTGGATCTACATTTTAAAAATAATCTCTCAAAAAGAAATACTGGCCCCAAGCAAGTGATTTATGAACTGATTCAAGGAGCCTCTATTATAAAGACCTTCATAAAA
>OZ024745.1:109927581-109957581 GCA_964016885.1 Eledone cirrhosa
TCAGAAAGAAATAATAATTACTATTAAACAGAATACTTATTTCTAAATGAAAGCAAGCTAAATATTTACACATATATTCTCTAAATATTTATGTCTTTGAACTGCATCAAGGAAATTCAGAGAAATATCTGGAAAATCTCTTTTCTTTTCTTTTCTTTTCTTTTCTTTTCTTTCATTCTTGGTTAATTTTCTTCATCTGACTTGTAGAATATGTTGGTGAAGTGATCAAATAGGAATATATAGGTAGAATGTCAATTAAGTGCATCAAGACATGACATCTCATGGGGTTTGCACATATCATTTTAACCCAATCTTAGTTATCTGTTGGATAGTTGTCACAGACTGATGCAACAGAATGCTAAGTTGCTAATAAAAGAATCCTCATCACAAACCATGAGACAGTCTGCAGGGGAATTAACGATAAGATCTCTCAGAGCAATTATCTGCACAATGCTTTCTACTCCCTCTTCGAAGCTTGACAAGTTTAACCTGAAATAAGATGAAAAGGTGTAGTGGAAATTGGCTAAAAGCCAAAGCACTAACTCTAGTTAAAAGAAGAAAAATAAAAGACAGAAAAACAGAAACAAAGATATATAGAGTTTAAAAGACAGAGAGGCAGATACAAAGAAAAGAAAAACCAAAAACCACATAGAGCGATAGTAAGAAAAAGAGACAACTTGGAGATAACTTTGCTGTCTAACACTTTTACTGCAGCTGTCCAATGGAAAATTGGGCTGCTTTACTTTTAAGTAGAAATATTCTAAATGAATGAGAAATTCATGAAGGAACCTATCACATTTTCTAACCAGGCATTTCAGGGCATGTAGGCAGTGTGCCAATACCATCTTTAATAATATTAAAGCTTGTCTAATCCCAGAAAAAGCTACAGAATATTTTTGCATGCAACACTTTCTATTTAATGTAATTGGTTTTGGTTTAACGACTGAATATTAATTTCCATTTCCACTTTTTAGAATTATATTATTTTGATTGGAGTCACAGTTGGAAAGACCAAATGACACACAATATACTTTTGGGTAGATATATATATATATTTAATTTATATATTCGATTGTACTAATGGTAGTAAAGATTATGGCATGACATCTATTATAATATAAGGTTGACATCTTATATGATACAATATGATCTTGAACTAAAATTAAGTATCTATAAGTAACGTCCTGATTTTGAGATGCAATTTTTAGAAATTTTTATCCTAAGTTAAGAATGATTTCTACAGTTGAGAATGTTTTATAATCTGCCAGTGTCACCTGAATGGCCACCAAAGTTAAGGTCATCTATATATCTCTCTCTCATGTACACTCATAATGTACATCAAATGGAACAAAACCATCTAACCCATGCTAGTGTGGAAGATGTATGTTAAACGATGATGATGATAACATCATCATGGTTTAATGTCCATTTTCCATGAAGCATGGGTTAGATGAGCTATCTCATTGTGAGACAAGCCAGGTTGGATGACCATGTTTTGTTCATACAGAACTGATTTGGGGTTGGTTTCTATGGTTGGATGCCTTCCTAATGCCAAACACATTTACAGTGTGTATTGTGTGCTTTTGTCGTGACACCTACACTTTTGTTGTGTCACCAACATGACAACTTAAGTGTGGGCTGGGTGCTCATTGTAGTGACACCAAAACGACCACTTTAGAGTGTGTTCTGGGGACTTGGGTAGAGGAGATGCATGGGGAGGTAGATTTAGTGTCTTTTCGTAATCAAAGGTATTTTTCTTACAACAAGAGTGTTTTAAACAACCCACTGCCAAACTTGTATCATAATGAAGTACTGTTCCTGCAACAGGGATAGTACTACTGCTACTCACAGAAACATTGTAGACTACATCCATACAAAGTTCAATTGATTTAACCCCTTTGATACCAACCAGCCTGGCCAAAACTGGTTATGGCCCTAGAAACAAAATCACCCATTTTAAAGGGTTCCTATTTACATTATAATCTTCCAATATAATTTTATATAAGAGCCATATGTAAAGTTCCATCTTAGTAATGAAATAATTAATAATTTTAGTAAATCCCTCAAAATTCTTCATTAATTAAATAGCATGTATTTGTGGTAATGAAAGGGTTAACTCTTAGATCAGATCCCTGATAAATCTGCAAGCTATATCTCTCTTTGTTTACATTAAAATCTCAAATTTTAAGCTACTTATATTTTCCTATTTGCTCTCTTCACTTATTCGTTGTTGTCCTTATCAATATTCATTGTATTTATGCCTACCCACCAATCTAACTGCAGGTTTTCTACTGCATATTATAAATTGTGAAAAATATCACACCAAGTGTGCATTTGTGCAACATCAACTGTCTGCAGCTTGTCATAGATAAACAAAGGATAAATTTGCTTTATTAAAAATAGTTAAATAAATAAATAAATAAATATTTCTTGAAAGAGTTTATCACTCTCTTATAAAACAAAAATAAATGAGTAAAATTCATTATGGCTAGTATAACCTTTAAATGTCAATATATTTTATTGCATGCAGTTTCATGCAAATGCACACGAAGACAAATATACAAAAACAATTATTTGCAATAGGGAGTACCACCAGGAACAATCCTATTTGGACACCAAATATGTTTGTGTTATATTAAACCATATTTGAAAGACTGAGTACACATTTATTTGGAACCATATTCTATAAAGGTAAACTCAAAATGTATATATGACTGTATATACACAAATCACACACAATATTACTGAAATATATCTTTCAATACTTCCATTCATTGTTTGTTATGACCATTAACATGTTGCAATGGCAACATTTGAGAAAATATGATTGTGACAGTCAGAATTTAGGTCTGACTAAATTTACATGGCATTAATATTAGCCTTATCACATAGAAAATGTCTTAGGGAAAGATACACAAAATGATGAACCCTTTTGATACCAAACCATCTGAAACTGCTCAGGATTTATGGAACAGAACTACCCATTTAAAAATGTTTATACTTATATTAAACATGTCTAGATGCCTGAGTGGAGTTGCTATGAAACCAGCTTGATCCATGAAGCAGAAAACACAATAGGAGCAGTAACAAAAGAAGTGAGAGGCATAGTGAATCTGTGGCCTAGAGACACTTCATACCAATCAATCAAGTGGTCTTTCTTTGGATGTGATCAACGTGTATAGCAGCTGCATTAAACCACATATGGTAGCAGTATTCCTTTTGAGTTTTGTCAAGAGTTAATTGTTGTTGAATTGAGGGCTGAAGTACTTTTTGGCTTTGAAAATGAAGAAAATATTTCCTTTTTAGTTTTGTGGAGGACAAAACCAAATTCTGAAGCAGACCTGAGTTGATAGAGTATGTGTTATAGGGAGCTACATTAACACATGTCACAATAGTGAAATTTGACAGGAAGCCACCAATTGAAAAGACTATACTAGAGGAACTTAATGAACATCTGGTTGTATTAAACCAGTGAACAGATTACATCTATCACCTTTGTACAGGTATATTCCATTTGACAGACTTCTACATGGTAACTGTCTACCTAATTTCTTTCAAAAGGCCTGGGTGAACTCAGGGTTATGATAGAAAGTATTTAATCAAAGTGTCAAGTGATGGGATTGAAACCAGAACCACTTCAAGGCAAAACCAACTCCTAACCATATTGCCATGTCTGCTGTTAAAATTATCTTCAATTCATTTCTGTATAACGTTCTTCTAATTTAAACCATTTGATAGCAAAATGCCTGAAACTACCCCTGGTTCTACAATATAAAACTATTTATTTCAAAGTGTTTACTTTTATCTAAAAACCTTTCATCTTAATTTCATGCAAGAACTTTTGTTATGTTTCAAACACGAGATTAATAATGGAAATATTTGTGATATTCCTAAATGGCTCAAAATTCTTGATTATTTAAAAAATTATTTGAAGATCATAGACAGTCTGTTTCTTTAGAAATATGGTAATGAAAGGGTTAAACACCTCTGGTCTTTCTCTGTTAATTTTCATGGGTTTTATTCTCAATTATACAAACATTTGTTTCTCTTTTTACTCTATTTCTGATTTGTATCATTTGTTAATATCTAATTATATCTATTTATATACACACAAATTCAACTTGCATTATAAATGGTATTTCTCATTTATGTAAATATTATTTCGACTTATTCCAATTACATTGCCAATGAACCTTCATATTATGTAATTATCTTAACAAATCAGATTAAATGAAATATTTACTGGAAATAAATATAAATAATAATATTTACATATTAAGAAGCATGGAATGATTAAAATAAGTCACCAAAAGTTCAAACAAATTGCTATACATATTTTATATAGATATGTGTGTGTATGTGTGTGTATGAGTGTGTCTATAGTGTATGTATGTATTCAAATAATGCTATTTAGATTTTATATGTGTAAATAAACAGTGGTTGAGTCAAGTCTTCATTAAACACAGATTCATAGACATATTTTATATAGATATGTGTGTGTATGTGTTATGTATGTGTGTGTGTATGTGTATGAGTGTGTCTATAGTGTATGTGTATGAATATATATAAATGCATGTATGTATGTATACAAATAACAGAAAAGAATGCTATGTAGATTTTATATGTGTAAATAAACAGTTGTTGAGTCAAGTCTTCATTAAACACAGATTCATAGACATATTTTATATAGATATGTGTGTGTATGTGTTGTGTATGTGTGTGTGTCTATGTGTATGAGTGTGTCTATAGTGTAAGTGTATGAATATATATAAATATATAAATGCATGTATGTATGTATACAAATAACAGAAAAGAATGCTATTTAGATTTTATATGTGTAAATAAACAGTGGTTGAGTCAAGTCTTCATTAAACACAGATTCATAGACATAAAACCAATTTGATGTTATGAATCTTTGAACAAAGAATATTTGAGTTAACAAGATATATATATGTACATAGGCGATGAATTGGCAGAGTCGTTAGAACGTCAGATAGAGTGCTTTGCAGTATTCATTTATACTCTCTGCTCTCTGAGTTCAAATCCCACCAAGGTCAACTTTACTTTTGATCTACTAATGGTTGGTAAAAAAAGTACCAGTCAAATTCTGGGGTCAATTCTTCCTCTATATCGTTTTCTCACTTCCTTTCTCTCACTCACTCTCTCTATCCTTCTCTGGAAGAAATCTGTATTCAGGCCTGGAGATATGGGCCCCACCAGGTTTTTAAAAGAATGCCCTAGAAGCGCCGTATATAAATATGGTGCCCCTACAATTCCTCAAGAGTTATGGATCCATGCCATACCATATCATACATGCACATACACAGATATTCATTTTTATTTGATAAAATGTACATAAACGAAGTATCTATAATTAAAATAAGAATACAAATTATAAAATACAAACACTATTTTATATTGTATTTTCATGTTTACATTTTACTTGGTAAATATCATTAAAACACTTTCGAAGAGGCGACAGAAAATTATCTTTTCAACAATTCTCTTCCTTACACACCAAAGATTCCCAAACCTTTTGGGCCACCACCCCCTTATGGCCTTGTAATGTCCTCAGTGCCCCCCCTCTCCCTCCATTTCCAGAGAGACCTGCCTACACGCAAATTGTAAATAATATATAATAAATAAAATCGCTAATTTATATAGAATAGATGATATAATATATACTATGTATAAATAAATATTATATATTTTCTATTTTACTATATCTATATATATATGTATTATTTGATATTTAATATACTATTATATCATCTCTACCGGCCCCAGTGACCCCTGGACCTTCTCAACGCCCCCTCCCTCCCCGGGGTGCAGTAGCATCCACTTTGATATACACAAACATATGAGGACTTCAGTTTTACTTTGTCACTGTTCATCATTCTCATTTACTTATACACAATCCAACAATCTCTCAACCTTTAACTCTAAACCATTCTGCTGTACTCTAAATATACTATACTCCAAATCTGTACTACCATCTTTGAGTTTCTTTCACTACTCAGGTCTATCAGTGTAGTTTCCATAAATTCAAATATGCCTGAAATCTGGTCTACTGCACACACATGTCATCTCTCACTCAAGAGAACTTTGATGAGAGTAATGCTATATGGCACAAGGAGTAAACAAATTAAGTTAATTATTTTCCCAACTACAATACTGTAAATGTGGTTGGTGTTAGGAAGGGCATCCAGCTGTAAAACCCTGGCCAAATTTATAGTCTCATCAGAACAAGGTATGGCATGGCCAATCCTGGCCAGGCATGTCTTTTGATGCGGATGACCCATCTGACCCATGCAAGCATGGAAAAATGGATATTAAACAGTGATGATTATAATGATGATGAATGATCCAGCTCCATAACCTGGTACACTTTTAATAATGTTAAGTGGCAAATGAGATGCAAATCTCTTACTGGATATGATGCTGGTCCATTTCACACTATATTTCTCAGATACAAACATCACACATATTCTTTTAGGTATCTACTAAAAGGAAACACCACCTCTCTTTCACAACAAATTTGGACAACAAAAGATGATTTTAATACAAACTTTAAAATAATATGGTCAGTGGTAGAATTTGCCAAACAGTATTCTGAGAAATCTGAATTGTACTGCTTATGTTGCTGTAAAAACATTCTTCATTTTGGCATCTATTGTCAACTATTTGAAATCAAGGAATGAACTAAGTTTGAAATGTCAAAAAATAGGTTTATTATAAAAAAAAACAAAAAACAAACAATATATTCTAGCTACACAAGGCTGAATATACTGCAGCTATATAGGTGCAATTTCTTTGAAATTCTTTGATATTTTTATTTCTATTTTTTTGAATTTCCATGAAGTTCTATATATATATCCTATTCCATGAATATTTAGAGATCAAAGGCCTACTCTTATCTATGTGCTGTTGAAAGGCATTTCACAAGAGATTGAAAACTAATGGTAAACTGTCTTGTGTTCTCTTGTCTTTTTTACAATATTGAAAAAAGAACTAGAATCTGTCTACTGAATCTTGGGTACAATTTTCACATTTTCTCTTCATTATATTTCATTGTATTTTGTTTATTTTTTAAAACCCTGATCAGTTGTTTTCTCCTATCCTGTCAATATATGTATCACACACACACGCACGCACATATATATATGTGTGTGGGTGCGTGTGTAAGTATGAATGTGTATGTGTGTATATATATATATATATATATATCCTCTTCACCATTTCTGTTCTCCCTCTCCTTCATATTATTACAATTTGCTTTCAATTTCTACATTCTGTAACTGACTGTATTCTCCTCTCCTTCTTCATAGCTCCATCTCTCTCTCTCTCTTATATATAAAACTCTTTTACCTGATCCTAGCTAAGTGTGCTTAAAAAATATTTCACAAGAGACTGAGACCTATGAGAAAACTGATTTCTCCCTCTCTTATAATTGGTAAATGAACTAATTTTTCCCCAGACTCTTGTATACATTTTAAATTTATGCTTAATTTTATTATATGAGAATTTTTTTTCAACACACAGACGTATGTGTAGATGTGTGTGCATTTGTAGATTGTGCACACGGGTGTAGTGAATGTTAGATGCTGTTTTCTGTAGTTTGTCTTCACCTCTTCCTTCCTCAGTCATCTCTAGTGTGTGTGACGTCATCACCCCTTCCTTCCTCAGTCAACTTTAGTGTGTGACGTCATCACCCCTTCCTCCATCAGTCATCTCTAATGCATGACATCATTACCGCTTCCTTCCCAGTCATCTCTAGTGTGTGACGTCATCACCCCTTCCTTCCTCAGTGATCTCTAATGTGTGACGTCATCACCCCTTCCTTCATCAGTCATCTCTAGTGTGTGACGTCATCACCCCTTCCTTCCTCAGTGATCTCTAATGTGTGACGTCATCACCCCTTCCTTCATCAGTCATCTCTAGTGTGTGACGTCATCACCCCTTCCTTCCCAGTCATTCTGTGTGACGTAATCATCCCTTCCTTCCCCAGTCAACTCTAGTGTGTGACGTCATCAATCCTTCCTTCCTCAATCATCTCTAGTGTGTGACGTCATCAATCCTTCCTTCCTCAATCATCTCTAGTGTATGACGTCATCATCCCTTCCTTCCCAGTCATCTCTAGTGTGTGACGTCATCACCCATTCCTTCCCCAGTCATCTCTGGTGTGTGACGTCATCACCCCTTCCCCAGTCATCACTAGTGTGTGACGTCACCACCCCTTCCTTCCCCAGTCATCTCTATTGTGTGACGTCGTCACCCCTCTTCCTCAGTCATCTCTAGTGTGTGTGATGTCATCACCCCTTCCTTCCTCAGTCATCTCTAGTGTATGACGTCATCACAACAATTCTTTTTCCATCTTTTAAGGGTATTCACCCTATTTTATAAGCTATCTTTATAGCATTTTTGTGTTTGAGTATATATATGTGTATATATATATATATGTATATATATATGTATATATATATATATATATATTTGCTCTACGGTTCTTATATATTTGATATATATCCTTATCGAGCCCTCTTTGGATTTTAGTCTTCTAATTTATTATTATTACTATATATATATATATATATATATATATGTATATATATATATATAGTTTTGCGAGGTTTTTGATATGAAATCGTGTGTCGAAACAAATATTGTTATACTTGGGGAGGGTCATATTGTTGTAATAATATTGCCAGAATTAATAACAGAACACACTCACTGTTTGGTTGGTTTTCGCTTCTGTATCTTTTATATCAGTTAATTTATTCAGTCCTCAATGTTTACCAATGACTGACCAACGGTCAAAAATACAGATATAATATAGACACAAACACATATATATAGTCTTACAAAGTTCTTTCGTTGCACATCTGCAACAACGTCAGTTTCCTCCTGTTGCACATCAGCTATTATGTTTCCTCCTGTTGTATTGTATGTCTACGCCATCTTTATTTAATCTGTTTATTTATTTATTTATTTTTGTCTTCTTCTCTGCATTTGCGTGTGTGTATAGTGTTTGATGTGTGTTTGTGTGACTGTGTTTTGGTTATTGTATTCTATCTTAGTTTATTAGTGTGTGCTTATATGTGTTTGTTGTTATTGTGCTTGTGTATGTATGTATTTATTTATTTATTTATTTATTTATATTTCTCTTAGGTCAGTATTGTTTGGTTTGGGTGTTGTTGTTATTCCATTCATTTTTTCTGTTTAGCTTTGGCCTTCTAAGTTCTATTTCACTGGCCTCTCTGATTTGCCTATCTGCTGGGTCATTCCTATGTTTAGATATTATTTTAATTTCTATGTTGTCTATGTTACAGTTGTGTTGTTGTCTGGCATGTTCATATAGTACTGAACCGTTTTTCCGTCCTTTTAGTTCCCCCCCAGTGTTGGTCTACCCTTTCACCTATGCTACGAGCTGTCTCACCTATGTATGGTGTTGTCATGTTTCTGCAAGTACCCTCTGTACATCTTATGCTATAGACTACTTTTTAGTTTTACATTTTGTCCGGGGGGTTTACTTTACATATAATACATTTCCTATTAGTACAGTGGGTTTTCTTAAAAGGGTAAGTTTTGCTGATCAGTGATTTTATGGTGGTTCCTGGCTTTTCTACCACATTAATCTTTAAGTGGGTCTTTCTCAGGGCCTTTCTACACTGGTTAGCTAATTTCCCTCCAGGGGTAGCGTCCATGAACATGACACTCTGGTATCTCTGGTTGTCATACTATGAGGTGGCTTTCCCAATCGTATGTTTAGTCCTATCTAAGCTATTCCATGATTTGCTCCTGTATAATGGGCAAATTCCTTTCATGTCCAGTTCTATGAGGGTCTTATACTTCTCCGTGGCTCCTTCGTATACTCTGATTCTGTCTCTTTGGTTGTAGCCAGAGAACTGCATGCGGTTGATGAAGTGTTGGATGTGTCTTTCCATTTCTGTTGGGTCGCACATGCGGGACACATTCTTCATCACTCGTACCAAGTCTGCAATCAGAATATTAAACTTAGCACTACTGGACATTGCTGAGTTTTTGAGTATCAGGCATTTGGAGGACATGGGTTTAGCGTAGTGTGAGTGGAGAATTTGGACTCTCTCGTCTATAGTGTTAATCCAGAGTACCGTGTCTAATACAGTCTAATAAACTAAGATAGAATACAATAACCAAAACACAGTCACCCAAACACGAACACACATCAAACACTATACACACATGCAAACGCATGCGCAGAGAAGAAGACAAAAATAAATAAATAAATAAACAGATTAAATAAAGATGGCGTAGACATACAATACAACATGAGGAAACATAATAGTACCACTGACGATGTTGCAGATGTGCAACGAAAGAACTTTGTTTGTGTCTATATTATATCTGTATTTTTGACCGTTGGTCAGTCAATGGTAAACATTGAGGACCGAATAAATTAACTGATATAAAAGATACAGAAGCGAAAACCAACCAAACAGTGAGTGTGTTCTGTTATTAATTCTGGTAATATTATTACAACAATATGACCTTCCCCAAGTATAACTAATATATATATATATATATATAAAGTATATATATATATATATATATATATAGTTATACTTGGCAAGAAGGTATACAGTGCTGACGATAGCTAATAAGCTTGAAGCGAGTACATCGTTCCTTTGTCAGTGTGGAACAAAAGGGCTTTGATGATTGCTAAACACTGTACGGCTTAATTCGGGCTGTTTGTTTACAAACAAACCGAGCATTATAATAAATGTTAAGTAAACCCATACGTACATATATATATATATATGTGTGCATGTATGTATATATACAAACATACTACTATACGTCTGTATACATATATATATATGTATGTACGTATACATACTTATATTTAAGTAACAGCCATACTAAGAGTGAGAAATGAAATTTTGTTTCAATTTTTCAATATATATATATGTATATATTCTTGTATATATGTATATGTACATATGTATATATATATATATATGTATATATATATATATGTATATATTCTTGTATATATGTATATATATATATATGTATATGTATATATTCTTGTATATATGTATATATATATATATATATATGCATATGTATATATTCTTGTATATATGTATATATATATATATATATATATATATATATATGTATATATATGTAGGAGGTGAGTTTTATTGTAGTACAATAAAGCAATGCAGATATCGGATAAGAAGCACTCTACAGTTTGTAGGACTGGAGTATACATAATATATAAGAACAAAAGAACTCCTTTAACCATCTTTTGTTCTTATATATATGTATATATATATATGCATATGTATATATTCTTGTATATATATATATATATGTATATATATATATATATGCATATGTATATATTCTTGTATATATGTATATATATATATGTATATATATATATGCATACGTATATAATCTTGCATATATGTATATATATATATATTGTATATATGTATATATATATTGTATATATGTATATATTCTTGTATATATGTATATATATATATATATGTCTATATTGTATATATGTATATATGTATATATTCTTGTATATATGTATATATATATATATATATGTATATGTATATATTCTTATGTATATGTATATATTCTTGTATATATGTATATATATATATATATGCATATGTATATATTCTTGTATATATGTATATATATATATATATATATTCTTGTATATATATATATATATATATATATATATATGCATATGTATATATTCTTGTATATATGTATATATATATATATATATGTATATATTCTTGTATATATGTATATATATATATATATGTATATATTCTTGTATATATGTATATATATATATATGTATATATATATGCATACGTATATAATCTTTTATATATGTATATATATATTGTATATATGTATATATATATTGTATATATGTATATATTCTTGTATATATGTATATATATATATATATATATATATATATATATATATGTATATATTGTATATATGTATATATTCTTGTATATATGTATATATATATATATATATATATATGCATATGTATATATTCTTGTATATATGTATATATATATATATATATATATATATATGCATCCCAAAAGTCAGCTCAAAAGTGACACAGAGGAGACTGAGGTTAGCTGGACATGCTCACCGACATCCAGAGTTGACATTGCACTCAGTGCTCCTTTGGGAGCCCCTACATGGACACACTGGAAGAGGAAGACCAAGGTTGACGTATGTTGATGCCCTAAGGACAGACACTGGTCTGTTGGAGACGCAGGACATGGCAGCGATAATGAGGGACAGAGACCGCTGGAGAGAACTCGTCCATGGATCTCGGGAATTTTACCCGCCTTAGATAGATAGATATATATATATGCATATGTATATAATCTTTTATATATGTATATATATATTGTATATATGTATATATATATGTATATGTATATATTCTTGTATATATGTATATATATATATATATATATATATATATATATATATATATATAGACACATGTATATATATATATGTATATATTTTTGTATATATATGTATATGTATATATTCTTGTATATATATATATACACATGTATATGTATATACACATGTATATATGTATATATGTATATATGTATATATATATATATATACATATGTATATATATATATTTAATATATATACAGAAATATAATATCTAACAAAACAAAACAGAGTTGTTATCTTTAAATCTGTGACAAAACATCAATATATTTTATTGAAATGTAATCCGTAACTTCCACAAAACAGTTTGAGGAAATTCTTCAATCACTTCATGTTTATAGTCAATGTAAAAAGAGAAAGAGAAAGAATTATACAGAGAGAGAGAGAGATATATATATATATATATAGAGAGAGAGAGAGAGGGGAGTGATGTAGAAATGAGAAACATATTGGAAATTTAGAGAAGAAACTGGTTAAAGAGAGAGAAAGAGACATAAGATAAGAGTGAATGATAATTAAAGAGAGAGTAAAATCAAGAGTTAAAACAGTCACAGCCACTAGATTGAGACAGGGTGAGTGAGTGAGTGAGTGAGTGAGCGGGAAGGGGAAGGGGAGAGAGGGGGAGTGTGAGAGGAGGAGAGAGAGAGTGAGAGATCAAAGTAGAGTGCAAGAATGAGTTGGATCAAATTAGAAAGAGAATCAGATCAAAGTAGAAAGAGAGATAGGTGGGCATAGAGAGATAGATGTAGATAGAGAGAAATAAGAGGATGGAAAAAAAAAACTGAAGGAGTGTTAGAGAGAAAAAACATGAGATGGCTAGATAGATAGATAGATAGATGAATAGATAGATAGATAGATAGATTGATAGATAGATAGATAGATAGATAGATAGATAAAGAGTCAGTTCAAATTAGAAAGAGAGAGAAGGGGAGAATATATTAATAATAGTTGAGAGAAACAGAAACTATAGAAGATAGAGATAGTAAAAAAATATAGAGAGGGAGATAGAGAGAGGGAGAAACAAAGAGGGGGAGAGGGAGGAGTGATATAATATAGTATATTAGGAAAATGGAGAGAGGGGGAGGGGCCATGGCACTTGTAATTCAAAATCAATTCGTTGAATTGGTTCCTGAAAAGAAAACATTTAGTGAAGAACATTAGAAATTTTTTACTTATTTTATTTATTTTTTTTAACATTAGCAAAGCAATGTATAATTTTGCTGAATCGGAAGGAGTTTTCATTTATCAATAGCAAGAATCAAATTATATCCCTAACTTTGAGAAATTCATTGAACATAAGGAGCAAACATGTAATTTAGCTTTGAAGATATTCTATCTGACAATGGAGCTAGGCGCGAGCAAGAGTGGTATTTCTACAAATCACTGACTGACTGACTGACTGGTTGGTTGGCTGGCTGGTTGGTAGGATGGCTGGTAGATGGTTGGTTGGCTGGTTGGGTAGATGGTTGCCTGGATGGTTGGATGGTTAGATGGCTGATTGGCTGGCTGGTAGGATGGCTGGTAGATGGTTGCCTGGATGGTTGGATGGTTAGATGGCTGATTGGCTGGTTGGTTGGGTAGATGGTTGCCTGGATGGTTGGATGGTTAGATGGCTGATTGGCTGGCTGGTAGGCTGGATGGTTGGGTAGATGGTTGCATGGATGGTTGGATGGTTAGATGGTTAGATGGCTGATTGGCTGGATGGTTGGGTAGATGGTTGCCTGGATGGTTGGATGGTTAGATGGCTGATTGGCTGGATGGTAGGCTGGATAGTTGGGTAGATGGTTGCCTGGATGGTTGGATGGTTAGATGGCTGATTGGCTGGTTGGTAGGATGGTTGGGTAGATGGTTGCCTAGATGGTTGGATGGTTAGATGGCTGATTGGTTGGCTGGTAGGATGGTTGGGTAGATGGTTGCCTGGATGGTTGGATGGTTAGATGGCTGATTGGTTGGCTGGTAGGATGGTTGGGTAGATGGTTGCCTGGATGGTTGGATGGTTAGATGGCTGATTGGCTGGCTGGTAGGCTGGATGGTTGGGTAGATGGTTGCCTGGATGGTTGGATGGTTAGATGGCTGAGTGGCTGGCTGGTAGGTTGGTTGGGTAGATGGTTGCCTGGATGGTTGGATGGTTAGATGGCTGATTGGCTGAAACTGTCAGTTGAAAATTGAAAACTTGACTGTCACCACACATTATGAACCTGAAGATTCCGAAAGCATGAAAGTACATGTTCAATTAACACTTAACATTTAATATTCTATCATACTATTTCATTATAATACCATTATAAATTTTAAAGGATTGTAAATAAAATGAGTAAATCAGACAAAGTTGGAATTCCTCTTATTAATATATATATATATATATATATTATAAAAATTATATATATATAAAAATTATATATATATATATATATATATATATATATATATATATATATATATATGAAGGTGCATGGCTTAGTGGTTAGAGCATTGGGCTTGCACTCAAAAGGTTGTCTCGGACCGGGTGATGTGTTGTTTCCTTGAGCAAGACACTTTATTTCACATTGGTCCAGTTTACTCAGCTGTAGAAATGAGATGATAGGACTGGGGGGTCCCTATCATTCCACTGTAAAGTGGTCGTGAGGTGCCATGGTAAAAAAGCACCCAGCCAACACTGTAAAGTGGTCGTGGAGGTGCCACGGCTAAAAAGCACCAGCCCACACTGTAAAGTGGTCGTGGGGGTGCCACGGCTAAAAAGCACCCAGCCCACACTGTAAAGTGGTCGTGGAGGTGCCACGGCTAAAAAGCACCCAGCCCACACTGTAAAGTGGACGTGTAGGCGCCACGGGAAAAAAAGCACCCAGCACTCACTGTAAATGAGGTTGATGTTAGGAAGGGCATCCAGCTGTATAAATCAAGCCAGAATCAGGTCTAACCTATGCTAGCATGGAAGATAGACATTAAACGATGATGATGATATATATATCATCATCATCATCATCATTTTACTTCTGCTTTTCCCTGCTTGCAAGGGTGGGACAAGAACTGATTCTGGTTTGTTTTCTACAGCTGGATGCCCTTCCCAACACCAACCTCATTTACAGTGAGTGCTGGGTGCCTTTTTAGAAGAATGGTATTAGTACAGATAATAGTTGTTGAAATAACAAGAATGGCTTTTTGGTTTATATACAAAGGTTTACTTCATTGAAGTCAAAGAAAGGACAATAAACATATTACCACTAGTTGTGAAGGTTGACGATGTTATTAGTGTAGTTGGTTCATGAGGCTGTTGGTAGTAAAAAGAGTTGCTCTTAACATGTTCACTGGAGTAGGATGGTATTTTCACTCCACGTGTTGTGGGTGAAGGCTGAAGTGAAGAAGGCGTAGCCGCCTCCGTTCTCCAGGACTGCTGTGGGTAAAAGAGAGAGAACACTCTCGCTGTCTCAATATATAGTCCCCATGGGGACATAACTCCAATTACCTCCTGTTGTTGACACTAGGGGTCACTACAGTCCCCAAGGGATGTAACTCTCATGAGTTCTGGATTTCACCGCTAGGGGTCACTACACCTTTACAGTGTGAGCTGGGTGCTTTTTTGCCGTTGCACCTCCATGACCACTCATTTCTACAGCTGAGTAAACTGGAGCAATGTGAAATAATGTGTCTTGCTCAAGGAAACAACACATCACCCGGCCTGAGAATTAGACTCACAACCTTTCAATCGCAAGGCCAATGCTCTAACCACTAAGCCATGTGCCTCCATATATATATATATATATATATATATATATATTCTTTTTTGTGGTTAAGTAATTAGTCTTGTTACTCTGGAGTTTCACCTGTATAGTCACATGTACACAGGTGCTGTAAAAAAAGTGAGAGTAGTGAGGAATTCTATATGTACGTGGGGGCAGGGGTTACCAAGGCTGAGTTCTCAGCGACCTCTTCTTTATTATAGTCCTCCAGGTCATAACAGAGGAGTTTAAGATGCTGCAGAAACTACTGTATACTGAAGATCTGCTAATAAACATTCTGTGGAAGAACTTAGAATTGAAAATGTACAGTGTAAACCTAGCAAAGACCAAAGTTTTAGTAAATAGGAAAGAGGTCAAGACTTTAATTCCACCAGGGAAATGGCCATGTGCTATATATAGAAAAGATGTAGGTAGAAGCTCTATATGATATACACAATGTAAGGTGTGGGTACACAAGTGGTGTAGTGGGATTGTAGATTGTGGTAGGTGCATAAGATGAGTGGGCTGTAAGAGCATCAGTGAAATGATTTTCTTTCAATCTGGAAAGGGTAACATAGAAGTAGTTGATAGTTTCTGTTACTTAGATGGCCTAATTAGCAGTGGGGCAGATTGCTCTGAAGGCATAGTAGCTAGAAAAAAGTTTAGGGAGCAACTATAACTCTAAGAACAAAGGGATTTTCTCTATGTGTAAAGGGTAGATTGTATAGTTCCTGCATGAGAAGTGGAATGTTGCATGGCAATGAGATATGGATGGTGTTCGCTGAGGATATACAGAAGCTGGAGAGCAGTGAAATGAGCATGCTCCTTTGGATGTATAATGCATGAATGATGGGAGTGGATGAATTGAGAGAAAATCTGTGAATAAGAGGAAACAGATGTAATGTGCAAGTGAGAAGACTGCACTGGCATGGACATCTGATGATACTTATAGATAATGGCTGCTGGTGGAGAAGTGCTTGGAGATGCCAATGGAAGAAGTTGCAGTAGAGGAAGGCTGAGAAAATCATGGGCAGAAGTGGTTAGAGCTAATTACAAAATGCTGAATTCAACAAAGGAGAAACAATATGAGTGGAGGGGGGTCTCTGCTGGAAAGGACACATCTAATCCATATAAGCATGGAACATATTCTTCTATAGAATATGTATTTGGTATATATATATATACAATATACCATGATTCTTGCGTGATATATGGCTCTTTCTCTCTCTATATATATACATATAACTCTTTATTTGGTTATTATGGTTCAAGATAAAGTCTATTGAGCTTGCTTATTGAGAAACACAAAATTCTAAACATATTTGATATGTTTTGATTCATTATTTGTATATATATATATATATATATATATATATATATTATGTATCTCTTTCTAAATGAAAGAAAGTATGATAAGAGAGGGGAAGAAAGAGTAAAGAGATAGAAATATTGAGGGAGTGAAGAAGAGAGAGATGATACTTTCTGAGAAATCAGTGAATAGTCCATATTTTGTAATGAATATTTGCCACCTGAGGCTTAGTGAGTTAGAACAGAAAGCAAAACAAATAACAAAAAATCCCCCCAAAACATAGAAAAATGGGAATAGTATTAGGTGTTAATTAAGTGACCGATGTTACCAAGAAACAAAGGAAATAAAGAAGAAAAGTTAATAATAATAATAATAATTGAAGACAAAGTATTGAAGAAAATTTTAAAGATAAAGAAAAGAGAAAAATATATAGGCATCATCATCGTCATTGGAGTTTTGAATCAACTTTAAGAACAAAGGTAAATAGAAAATAAACATAAAAACAAAAATAAATATAAATCAAACAATGATATAATAATTAAAAGTAAAATGAATAAAAAAAAGAAAAAAAGTAATAAAAAAACAAAAAAAAAAGATAGATAGATAAATAGATAGCTATAGATAGAGAGATAGTAAAGGAGAGAGAAGTGAATAATAAAAGAGAAAGAATTACAGGAAGCTTAACAATATGAAAAAGTCAAGAGTTTAAAAAGAGAGAAAAAGGTTAAGTGGTTTTGTAAATTTGAAAGGTTCATGTTTTGGTGGTTGAATCTGTGAACCTGAACTTTATCACCCCTACTACTCCCTCCTCACCCTAACACGCCATCTATCCCCCCCCCCCCCCTCCCCACACCACTGGCTTTACTGATTTGTTTTATTTGCCAGGTTATCATTTACTTTTGTTTTAGTTTTGTTGCGTTATTAATTATTTATTATTTTTAGTTTTAATAGCTTTTTTTATTTTTTTAATTTTTTTTTTGTTTATTTTTTTGGTTTGTTTGTTCTTTTTTTGTTTTGGTTTGTTTTGTTTTCAGGGAGTTCTTTTCAGACAACCAATTAATTACAGTTTGGAAGTGAAGTTCATTAGAGAAAACCTGTAACCTTGGTAGAGTATCAGTTTGTTTAGAAACATCAGATCTCCGAGAAAATATCTTTTTGAATGTGCGTGTGTATTTGTTTATCATAAATGTATGCATTTGTGTGTGTGTGTCTGCATATGTGTGTGCATGTGTATGAGAAAATATCTTTTTGAATGTGTTTGTTTATTATAAATGTATGCCATTTGAGTGTGTGTGTGTTTATGCATCTGTGTGTGTGTGTGCATGTGTATGAAAAAATATCTTTTTGAATGTGTGTTTGTATTTGTTTATTATAAATGTATGCATTTGTGTGTGTGTGTTTGTGCATCTGTGTGTGTGCATGTGTATATGTATGAGAAAATATCTTTTTGAATGTGTGTGTATTTGTTTATTATAAATGTATGCATGTGTGTGTGTGTGTGTGAGAAAATATCATTTTGAATGTGTGTGTATTTATTTATTTATTTATTATTGTATGCATTTTTGTGTGAATGTGAATGTATGTGTGTGTAAGTTGTAAATGTGCCTGACTATGTGTAATTATGATTTGTATATGTGTTTGGTATGTTGTTGGAAGGAAGAAGAGGGGAAGGTAATTCAATGAAGGAAAAAATAAAGATATTTGCAATCAATCAGTAATCAAAGACAATCCACCCGTGACCATGACAACATTTAAGATTTTTTTTCTTCAAATATATGGCAATGGCTGGCAAACTTGGAAGAGCATTGGACAAAACAATTTGAGATCAAATCTGACCTTGGTCAACTTTCTTTTTCTCCTTCCAAGGTGACAATAATACTGGAGTTAAAATATAACAAACTATGCCCCTGAAGGTAACACCCCAGCATGGCCCCAGACCAATGACTGAAATCAGTAAAAGACTAAAATAGTGTAAAATAGTTGTGTAGGTATCATGACAAAAAGCACCCAGCACACACTGTAAAGTAGTCATGTAGGTGTCACAACAAAAAGCACCCAGCACACATTGTAAATTGGTTGTGTAGGTGTCGCAACTAAAAGCACCCAGCACACACTGTAAAGTAGTCATGTAGGTGTCACAACAAAAAGCACCCAGCACACATTGTAAATTGGTTGTGTAGGTGTCGCAACTAAAAGCACCCAGCACACACTGTAAAGTAGTCATGTAGGTGTCACAACAAAAACCACCCAACACACACTGTAAAGTAGTTGTGTAGGTGTCACAACTAAAAGCACCCAGCACACACTGTAAAGTAGTCATGTAGGTGTCACAACAAAAAGCACCCAGCACACATTGTAAATTGGTTGTGTAGGTGTCGCAACTAAAAGCACCCAGCACACACTGTAAAGTAGTCATGTAGGTGTCACAACAAAAAGCACCCAGCACACATTGTAAATTGGTTGTGTAGGTGTCGCAACTAAAAGCACCCAGCACACACTGTAAAGTAGTCATGTAGGTGTCACAACAAAAAGCACCCAGCACACATTGTAAATTGGTTGTGTAGGTGTCGCAACTAAAAGCACCCAGCACACACTGTAAAGTAGTCATGTAGGTGTCACAACAAAAACCACCCAACACACACTGTAAAGTAGTTGTGTAGGTGTCACAACTAAAAGCACCCAGCACACACTGTAAAGTAGTCATGTAGGTGTCACAACAAAAAGCACCCAGCACACATTGTAAATTGGTTGTGTAGGTGTCACAACTAAAAGCACCCAGCACACACTGTAAAGTAGTCATGTAGGTGTCACAACAAAAACCACCCAACACACACTGTAAAGTAGTTGTGTAGGTGTCACAACTAAAAGCACCCAGCACACACTGTAAAGTAGTCATGTAGGTGTCACAACAAAAACCACCCAACACACACTGTAAAGTAGTTGTGTAGGTGTCACAACTAAGAGCACCCAGCACACACTGTAAAGTAGTCATGTAGGTGTCACAACAAAAACCACCCAACACACACTGTAAAGTAGTTGTGTAGGTGTCACAACTAAAAGCACCCAGCACACACTGTAAAGTAGTCATGTAGGTGTCACAACAAAAACCACCCAACACACACTGTAAAGTGGTTGTGTAGGTGTCACAACTAAAAGCACCCAGCACACACTGAAAATGTGGTTGGTATTAGGAAGGGTATCCAGCTGTAGAAATCTAGCCAGAAACAGTTGTGTATGAGCAGGACACAGTCACCTGACCTAACTTGCCTCAAATGGGACAACCTATCTAACCCATGCTAGTGTGGAAAGTGGACGTTAAACGACGAAAATGATGATGATATGGATGCCATTATCTCATTTGTCCTGCCTACCCCTTTTTTTCAAGTTAGTAGTCTATGATTGGCTGCTACCTCTAGTAGGTTGGATGACTATGTAGAAGCACACATGTTCAGTCATTTGTGTTGGTATTGTTGTTGATTAGTGTTGATCAAACAGACCCATAATCAAAGGTGTTCCAGCCATGACAATCCCATCATATATTTTTCTTTTTTTGTTATAGTAAATTTAGAACTGCATTTTTTAACCATTTTGATATCAAACCTTCTGAAACTGCCCTGGAATTGTGATACAAAACTGCTCATTCTTAAATGATTATACCTATATTAAAATCTTCCATCATAATTTTATCTAAGAAATATTTGTTGAGTAAAGTTCTAAATATCAACTTACTAATGAAATTTTTTATTATTTTTAAAATAAACTGATAAACATAGGCAGTGTATTTCCTTTAAAAATATGGTAATTAGGGGGCTATTTTGCCCCAGATCAAGCTCTAATAGAAATTCATGTCAAGTATGTCCAGTGCTCAAAGAATTTCATATTATGACAATGCCGTCTTTATACACCTCATTATCGAATATGCCCTTCTTGAGATTTGATGAAGATTTAGCTGATATTTCTAGAAGGGTAGAATAACTACTCATCATTGACTTAAGTTGTTGTTGTTTAGCTCAATGTCAATTGATTGAGCAAACATATGGTCAAAGACGTTCCAACTGTGGCCATCCCATTTTTAACTTATATCGATTGAAACAATGTAAACTTTTTCTTCATCTTCTGTTATGGAAGTAATATAAAGAATGCCATGCAAATCCAGTAAAATGGTTTTAATCCTTTGGTGAACCAAATCAAAGACTTGGGTTCAATTCGTGGATGAGGACTTAATGTTTGTAACAATTACTATAACAATAACAACATTTTAACCTATCTATAAGTATAGTATGTCGAAGGAAGTGCTGTATTCTTCTGAAAGACAGAATGCAATGGTTGCAGTGGGAATTGGGAAATGATTCTTAAATCATAATAAATTAAATAGGTTCCCATTAAATTAAATAGGTTCCCATTATAGAATATTGGGTGGTGGATTGGCAGTACCAGTAGAGGGTCGGACGCCATGCTTTGCAGCATAGAGTTACGTCCCTTTGTGATCTGAGTTCAAATCCCGCCGGGGTTAACTTTGCCTTTCATCCTTACGGTGTCGATAAAATAAAGTACCAGTAATGTACTGATATAATTGCTGGCCTTGTGCCAAAAGTAGAAACAATTATAGAATATTATATCAACAGGAACTAAATGAACCATTCTCTAGACTTATTCTCATAAACTTGAAATAGGTAATTATTCCTTGGGGCTGAATTCAGTAGAGCAAAGTGAGATAATACATTTAGAGAACTACAAACCATGTTGACAAAAAAAAAAGCATTTACCCCTCAGTGCCAATGTAATATGATTAAATATAACATTTACCAGAAACATGAACTATAACTTGGATTCGTGAGTACTAAAAACAGAAGACCATTGATAGTTCACAGAAAACTGAATAGAGAGGGTTACAAGCTGAGAAAACATCTGGATATCATAGGTAACTAGTAAGAGATATGACTGCTTTGAATAGTCATATGATGCTAACGGATAACACATGACAGGTAAGTGAAGTATGACTTTGGGGCAAGTTAAACTAGAACATAGAAAATTTAGACTTCACAGCTGGAATGATATAGGATAGAGTTATATGAAAATATGTTTGTGCAGAATTAAGCCAATGTATGGCAGTGTGGAAAAGCAGATTCTTAATTGATGATGATGATGATGATGATGATGCTGAAGGAGGAGGTGGTGGTGACGAAGTTGAGAAGGATGATGATTATGGAGGTGATGATGGTGATTATGGTGGTGATGTTGAGGAGGTTGAGAAGGATGATGGTGATGATGGAGGTGATGATGTTGATTATGGTGGTGATGTTGAGGAGGTTGAGAAGGATGATGGTGATGATGGTGATTATGGTGGTGATGTTGAGGAGGTTGAGAAGGATGATGATGGAGGTGATGGTGATTATGGTGGTGATGTTGAGGAGGTTGAGAAGGATGATGATGATGATGATGATGGAGGTGATGATGTTGAGGAGGTTGAGAAGGATGATGGTGATGATGTTGATTATGGTGGTGATGTTGAGGAGGTTGAGAAGGATGATGATGGAGGTGATGGTGATTATGGTGGTGATGTTGAGGAGGTTGAGAAGGATGATGATGATGGTGATTATGGTGGTGATGTTGAGGAGGTTGAGAAGGATGATGATGATGATGGAGGTGATGGTGATTATGGTGGTGATGGTGAGGAGGTTGAGAAGGATGATGATGGAGGTGATGGTGATTATGGTGGTGATGTTGAGGAGGTTGAGAAGGATGATGATGATGGTGATTATGGTGGTGATGTTGAGGAGGTTGAGAAGGATGATGATGATGATGGAGGTGATGGTGATTATGGTGGTGATGGTGAGGAGGTTGAAAATGGTGATGGTGATAGTGGTGGTGATGAAGATTACAACAACAGCGGCAACAACAATATAAAGACAAATCATCCAATACTGCAACACAGTCTATTTAAGCTAAAGTATTGTCATATTAAAGTAGTTTATATAAAACAACCCCACATAACTCACAATTCTATAGCGAAAGCCAATATAGTTATATACATCAAGCCAACTATTATATAAAGACATAATTTCTTTAAAATTGGTTTAATATTCCATGGATACTTAATTTTTACCTAAGTAATTTTACCAGAAAATTGTTTGAAAATTCACTTTTTAGCTTGATTGCAGCATAGCTAATTAATAAGTGATAAGAAGTCATTTTCTCTTTGTGTGTGTGTGCATGTGTGTGTGTGTGTGTGTGTGTGTGTGTGTGTGTGTGTGTGTGTGTGTGTGTGTGTGTACAGTCATGCATATGTGATGGTATGTAGGTTTATCTCAACATGCAGATATTGGCAAAAATGCATAAATTCTTAGAATTCTTTTGAAATTTCACTGCTGATGAACACTTAAAAGGGGTAGTGTTATATGCTGATAAGAAGGACATTAAATACAATGCCATCATCTGTGTGATTAATAATTATGAAACGAAACAGTAGATTGACAAACACTTATAGTGATGTTGAAATGTCTCTCCTGCATTTTCTAGTCTAAATGTTCAGAATTTGATAAAGTCAAGTTGAAAGGTAAGACACACTCAGTGAGCAGGTTTGTGCAAAGCTTGGTAATAGGCCCACCAAAGCTGGTAATAAGCACATAACAGATGTGAAATGTAGGCTCCAAAAGCTGGTAATAAGCACATAACAGATGTGAAATGTAGGCTCCCAAAGCTGGTAATAAGCACACAACAGATGTGAAATGTAGGCTCCCAAAGCTGGTAATAAGCACACAACAGATGTGAAATGTAGGCTCCCAAAGCTGGTAATAGGTCCATGCCAGATGTGAAATGTAGGCTCCCAAAGCTGGTAATAGGTCCATGCCAGATGTGAAATGTAGGCTCCCAAAGCTGGTAATAGGTCCATGCCAGATGTGAAATGTAGGCTCCCAAAGCTGGTAATAGGTCCATGCCAGATGTGAAATGTAGGCTCCCAAAGCTGCTAATAAGCCCATGCCAGATGTGGAATGTAAGTTTCCAAAGCTGGTAGTAGGCCCATGCCAGATGTGAAATCTAGGCCCCTGAAGCTGGTAACAGACACATGCTTGATGTGAAATGTAGGCTCCCAAAGCTGGTAATAGTCCCATATTTGATGTGAAATGTAGGCTCCCAAAGCTGGTAATAGCTCCATGCTTGGTGTGAAATGTAAGTTTTCAAAGCTGGTAATAGGCCCATATTTGATGTGAAATGTAGGCTCCCAAAACTGGCAATAACTCCATGCTTGGTGTGAAATGTAGGCTCTCAAAGCTGGTAATAGCCCCATGCTTGGTGTGAAATGTAGGCTCCCAAAGCTGGTAATAGGCCCATGCTTGATGTAAAATGTAAGCTCTGTTTCAAACTGCACATTATGTGTTCAAATAGTCAAAGCTAAATATACATGACTTATGTATGGATTACACATATAAACATGGTCTACATATAAGTAACAAAATAGAATACAAGAACTAAAACTTTAGGGTGGGTCTTGTCCTACCCACTTCTGCTTTGCTTTGTAAATGAGAAAGGCCTCTCCACGTTGTAGTGTTTATGTTGTTGCTAATCAGTGGTTAAAGCAATTTTCATTATGTTACTTAACATATGTCTTTTGGCTAAAGCTAAAGATCAATATTCCAGACTTTTATTAGACCCTCATATTGTTAATTAGAGTTCTACTAAACAAGTACATTTTATAATGTATTAAGATATCTGGTGTTAAAACAGAATATTTAGTGAAGTTACTTAACATTTGACATCTCAGGATTTTGATGACTTAGAGTCAAAGACATATCGAAAAATCCCTTTTGTAATCATCATCATTTTAACATTCATTTTCTCCATGCTGCCATAGGGCTGGCTGAATCTGCAATACATCACTTAATCCATCTCAATCCTGGAGTGTTTCATCTATGAGGCATAGCATTCTCAAACCTGATTTAATTACATCATCTCAAGTTGACCTCTAGCTATGGGTATCTTCCATCACTAAGCCACAGCATGTTTTCACTACTTGTAATAGCCATTCATGCAAGCTGTACAAAATACAGGCCATACATCAGCCAATATTTTGTGATGCTTAGGTGCTTCCTCAAATCACTCACATTCAGCCTTTCTCACAAGATTATATACAATATTCAATGGACCATATTTAACAAATTCTGTTTCAGTTAGTACAGATACTTCAAATTCAATGTTCATGCTTCACTACAGCTTCATACTTACATGTACATTATAATGTGGTATTCACATAGAGAAACTGTTGTCAATAATAATAGGAGTTTAACCAAATTTCTTTCATTGTCCTTAAACCAATGGCCCTATGTTATGATTATGTTGAAGCTATCTTTATATAACTCTGTACTTTTGTATCTCTTTTTCAATCTGTCAGTCATAAGTCTCTCTTTGATTGTATGCACTAATCATTCAGCATCAAGCTTCTTTATAGTGCCTGACTGCACATTTGAAAAATCTACTTCTAGATGCTATTGAGCTTTTGTGGCTCTTCCTACAAAAGAGCCACATAGTCTTGACCGTTTTCAGCTTGAGGTCTTTTGAATAAAATCTTGTTTGTAAGTTTTAACATTTTCCTGCACCTCCAGAGTAGAATGTTTTGTCCATATCAGATCATCAGCAACTGTTTGTAATAACATTCTGAGTACTCTCACTGTCGACACCATAGATTTGAGGGAAGCAGCCACTAATACCTTTATTACTACCTTTTCTCGGTTAGTACTAGTACAGCTTCTGTAAAGCCAAAGATCTCAGCAAAATCAAAACCTTTGGCCCTGTCTAGCACAAAAAAACCCAGAGCTATGTTGCTTATCTGTGGTTTTCATTTATTTTATATTGATGTGAACAAAAGTTTCCTGAACATGCCATTGTAAGCTGTGTTATCAGGACTCTATCTAATCTAGATTCTATTAAATCTGGTGTACTTCAAAGTTTAATTATGTCCCTATACTTCTTATTCTGTACATTAATAATCCTCTGCTATATTTATAACCACACACACTCCTATGCAATTGAAGCTACCTTTCACTTCTTGTAACTTTCTACCACATTCACATGTTACCTAGTAACATTGAGCCAGATTTGCACTAAAATTACCCTCCAACAAGAAAATGTTTCACCTACACCAACACTACATATAAAAGAAACAATCTAGGAACAGTATTTCCTTCATATTTAGAAGCAACTCACAATTAAAACCCTAAAAATCATTACAAATGGTAGAACATTCAATTGCCAATAATCTTTAATGGTAAAACAAAGATCTATAACTGTCAAAACTGCTTCCCAAAGACTAAGGTTTACCTTCAAAGGCAGAAAATACTTCAGCTCTGATCAGTTGCTGACACTCTACAATGCATAAGCAAGAGTCATATTGGAGTGCTTCTCATACACCTGGGACAATGCTGCAACTACACACATAAATATCCTAGATAACATCACTCTGATTAATCGACAAGATCTTAGACCTCATTCGTTTGCCGAGTGGGGTGGAACAACAATAACAATAACCCACCATCATGTAAAGGCCTGAACATTTTGTCAACATGGTTCCTTCTCCTTTCACTAAAACTAAAGAAAAAGAATGAAAAGACCACACTGGTGTCAATTTTGATTCATACCATATATAATCCAGCCATAGTAACCAAGCCAAAATCAGTTCTGTGTGAGCAAAACACAATCCTCTGACCTGGCTGTCTCACAATGGGACAACACCTCTAACCCATGTTAGCATGGAAAATGGACGTTAAACGATGATGATGACTTATATTGAACAGATGTGTACAAGGAAAAGAGACTTTGAGAATATTCACTTAATTTACTAAGGTATTTATGTAAATGATAAAGATATTGAAGCTTTGTAGTCTTAAATATATCTTAACATTGATTCTACTTTAAATTACTGAAAGATAGAATGCTTAAAACATGTAGAAATACTCCTGATAATACATCAACATTTGATGATGAGGTATGTAACCAGACCTGCCACTAGGATTTCTTGCTCAGGCAGATTCATAGCATTTTGGGTGACTATTCTAATTTGCAATAATTCTAAAATGGAGGTCTGAAATAAGCATATCACTGTAAATTTTTCTGAATCTGAGGATCCACTATTGAAAAGTAAGGCAACATTGCCATCCAGTGCCACAGCTCCTGGTGATGTGCTTGCATGTAACTTATATTAACCCATTAGCATTTACATTACTCCATATATGCTATTGTATTTTCACAGTAAAGACTTTACCTTACATAATTATCTCACATAATATTGAATCTATGAGATTTTGATATTATTATTTTTTTTTTTTTTAGTACAATACCTTAACGTTGATAACCATCTTAACATTGATAAGATGGTTATGTCTGGTTTGAACACATAGAGGTGAGAGAATTCTGGCCGGATATGGCCAGTTTAAATGGTAAGTTTAATGGTTTAAATGATAAGGCTCATGCAAGATAAATGTTGCTTCCTAATGACAAGAGTTAGGTAGTATAATGATCATCAGGATATTTTAACAATAGTTATATACCTAATATAAAATAACAGTAACAAGCATTTTATGGCCATCTTCCCTGCTAAAGCAGGAGTGAGCCATCTAAACTCTGTGAGAAGTTTCATACCCATTATGAGGTCCTTTTTAAGGCAATAATTTATGGCTGGGTACCTTTCTTAGTACCAACATTTTTGGGTTGTATCTATTCCAAATGAGATTGCCACCACACCACACCATCCCACCCCACAAAAAAAAAAACTCATAAATGTTAGCTAACTCCAGTTTACCAGGAAGAACTGTAGCAATAGATGCAACCATGGCAATATTTATTAGCAGTAGCAAATACTGTAAAACTTCAACTACATCATCACTATTGTTGTATCAATAATACCAACAACATTAACACCAGTAACAACAACAATATAAAAAAAAAACAAGCAGCGATATGGAAAAAAAAAAAAAACTGCCCTAAAAAAACTAACCATATGCAAAAAAATAAATAGATAATAAAAAAAAAAGTCTGAAACCATAAAACATCAACAACAAGAGGAAGCAGAAAGTAGTTAGCAACCAAAAGGGGACATAATAGTGAGCCTGAAATGCCAGGTGTCGCCAGTGTGGCTGTCTTGATAAATGTCCCCATCCTAGTGATGACCAAAACATTGAATATAGAGTTAAATATTTAAAAGATTATCTGTTCAAGTGTTAATTGGAAGTAATAAATATTTAATTTGACAATAGCTAACATCTGAGGTTTCATATGTGTATGTGTGTGTGTGTGTGTGTGTGTGTGAGTACGTGCATTTCTGTGTGTGTATCTGTGTGGGTATAAATGCTGCAGTGTTACACCACCCGGGTAGATATTTCTGTAGCCTTTACTATTTCTATAAACATACATACATAAATACATACATACATACACTTATATACATACATACATACATACATACATACATACATACATACATACACACATTTACATTCATATACACACACACACACATACCCACACATACACACACACATACATACATACACATACACACACATACATACATACACATATACATACACACATATACTCACACATACATACATATACTCATACATACATACATATATATATATATATACATATCTATATATGGCTATGTATGAGGTATGGGGGTATTTGAGGTGTGTTTCTATGCATATGAGTCCATGTACAAAAATTGGTTGTGTATAAACATGAGTATTACTGTGTGGTTATATGTAAATATGTGTGTAGGTGATATATATATATAGATATTTGTATGAATATGTTTGTATGAATATGTTTGTATATATATATATACAAACACATTCATACAAATGTATATATATATATATATATATACAAACATATTCATTCAAATATATATATATATATATACAAACATATTCATACAAATATATATATATATACAAACATATTCATATATATATATATATATATATATATATTTGTATGAATATGTTTGCATATATATATATATATATATATTTGTATGAATATGTTTGTATGAATATATATATATATATATATATATATATATATATATATATATATAATGTATAATAAACAATACAATATAATTACCTCATTACCAGAGGTTTCTCGAATAAGACGAATACGAAAGAAACGTCCTCATTCATTCATTGGACAAGGCAATATATATTCGTTCATCGGACATGGCAATATATATAATATATTGCCTTGTCCGACAAACGAATGAGGACATTTCTTTCGTATTCGTCTTATTCGGGAAACCTCTGGTAATGAGGTAATTATATTGCATTGTTTATTATACATTAAATTTTGCTCTGGTACTTACATAGAGCACTCTTCACTCCTATGACTTTTTCAATTTTCAACGGAAACTTCAATACATATATATATATATATATATATATATATTCATACAAACA
>OZ024745.1:109962581-109992581 GCA_964016885.1 Eledone cirrhosa
AAAAAAATATGAAGATGGCGTTAATGATGATCATCATCATCATATCAATGACAATGATGATGATGATGAGGAGGAAGAAGAGGGTGTTGGTGCTGATGGGTGAATGATGATGACAATGGTAATTATAGTAGATATAATTGTTTCTACTGTTTGGCACAAGGCCAGCAATTATCCCAGTGTATTACTGGTACTTTATTTTATCGACCCCGTAAGGATGAAAGGCAAAGTTAACCTCGGCGGGATTTGAACTCAGACCATAAAGGGCCGCAACTCCTTGCTGCAAAGCATGGCGTCCTACCCTCTACCGATACTGCCAATCCACCGCCTATATAGTAGATATAATAATTGTTTCTACTTTTGGCACAAGGCCACAATTAACCCCAGTGTATTACTGGTACTTTATTTTATCGACCCCCGTAAGGATGAAAGGCAAAGTTTACCTTGGCGGGATTTGAACTCAGAATGGTGTATATATAGTAGATATAATAATAGTAGGTCGATACAGGTGGTGCTGGTGGGGATGGTGTGATGGTAAAAATTATCCAGTGGTGATGGTGAGTACTTGTGTGTATGTGTGTATATGTGTGATTGTATGTGTATGTGTGCTTGTGTGTATATGTGTGCTTGTGTGTATATGTGTGCTTGTGTGTATGTGTGTGCTTGTGTGTGTGTGTGTGTGTATGTGGCCATGGTGATCTTGCTGTTGATGTTAGGGATAGTGGTAGAATAAGTGGTGATGGTGGTGGTAGGTGATGTAATTGTGAGATATATATATATATAAAGTTATGTTGGTACCACAACATCCAGTCCGAAACAAATGAGGTTGTGTAGGTAACACGGTAAAAACCTCCCAATCCACACTGTAAACGGGGTTGGTGTTAGAAAGGGCATCCAGCCGTAGAAAACCCGCCAGACAGTCCTATATGAGCAAGACAACCCATCTTGCCTCAAGTGGGAAAATTCCCGTCCAAACCCATGCTAGCGTGGAAGATGGACGTTAAACGATGATGATGATGATGATGAAGGAATGGCAATGGTGGTGATGGATTAAAAAAGGAAACAAACTCTTAACTTCTGAAGGATTGTAGGTGTGCCGTCTTCGGTCATTTAAACCTGGTAGATCTCATCCACCCCCAGATCTGAAGAAGGATGATTTCTAGATAGATAGACAAGTATTCATTTCATTTTACGTCCACTGTTCCCTGCTTGCAAGGGTGGGACGGGAACTGATTCTGGTTTGATTTCTACAGCTGGATGCCCTTCGTAACACCAACATCATTTACAGTGAGTGCTGGGTGCTTTTTTGCCGTGGCACCTACACGACCACACAGGGACCCCAGTCCATACCAATGCAACCGCCTCTCCTGTACACAGCATTTGATTCCTCTTATGCTCAGTCTCTCTCTCAATTCATTTATGCTTTGCCGTTCGCATATATTACTATTACACATCTATCGGAGCATGCAGACTTCGTTTCTTTCTAATCTATGCAAGTCTTCTACAGACAGCACCCAGGTCTCACTACCATGTAACATTGCTGTTCGTATACACTCATCATACAGTCTACTTTTCATTTTGAGGGGAAAGCGTTTTGCAGCTAGCAGTGGCAGTAGCTCCCTGAACTTCTTCCATCCCATTCTTACCCTAGTTATTGTACTTTCCAAACACCCACCTCCGCTGCTAATTCGGTCACCTAGGTACAGAAGCTGTCTACTGTTTCTACAGAGCCCTCCCAGAGTTTGGTGGTACTTGTTTCCTGTGGCTCTTTGCTGCTTGCATCCCAGCACAGCTGCTACATGTGAAGCCTACATTCTTAGTTAAGCTTCCTGAGATCCCGCTACATCTCTTGTGTACCCATTATTTGCATTTGAGGCAGAGAATGGAGTTCCTACCTACACCTTTCCTACATACTGAGCAAGGCCATTTCCCTGAGGGGATTTGGGTTCTGTTTTCTCGTCTACTTACAAGGAACTTAGTCTTTGTCAGGTTGACCCTGAGACCCTTTCTCTCTAGTCCCTGCTTCCAAGTTTGGAATTTCTTCTCTAGTTCTACCATAGATTCAGCTATAAGTGCGAGGTCATCTGCATACAGGAGTTCCCATGGGCATCCGGTCTTAGACTCCTCCGTTATTGCCTGCAGAACTATGATGAACAGGAGAGAGCTAAGAACAGAGCCCTGGTGGACACCGACCTGTACGCTAAATTCCTCGCTATACTCATTGCTAATCCTAACTTTGCTGACTGCTACCCTATACATGGCTTGTACAGCTTTCCCAAGCCATTCATCTACTCCTAGTTTTCTAAGAGCCCACCAGATTATAGCATGGGGAACTCTGTCAAAGGCTTTCTCGAGATCGATGAATGCCAGGTAGAGTGGCTTACTTTTAGCTAGGTACTTTTCCTGTAACTGCCTCACAAGGAAGAGGGCACCAGTGGTGCCTCTTCCTGACACAAACCCAAATTGCATCTCATCTAGTTTCACCCGGTCCCTAATCAACTGTGCTATAACTCTTTCTGTTACTTTCATGACCTGGTCCATCAGCTTTATACCTCTATAGTTTCCTCTATCTAGTGCATCACCTTTGCCTTTGTAGCAATTGACAATGATGCTACTGCACCAATCCTTTGGTATGACACCTTCTAGTATTATCTGGTTAACAATATGTGTGGTTATGGTGTGACCTACCGACCCAGATGCCTTCAGAATCTCGGCAGCTACATCCAATGGACAAGTTGCCTTCCCTGTCTTCATATCTTTGATTGCCTTACTTACTACACTGCTGCTGACTTGTACTGCTGGCCCCTCTATAGGGTCTACTTGGGGTAGGGTCTCTTCTTCTCACGCATTCTCCTCATTTAGTAATCTATCATAATGGCTCTTCCACGCATCTTTCTTCTCAGCACTTGTGAGGGCAAGCTCACCTTTATCATTCCAGATACACTTCTCTCCAATGACATCACAATTCTCTCTGACACACTGCCTCTCAATCTTGACCACCTCCAGTTTCTGGTCCTCGCGTTGCAAAACATGCTTGAATTTTCTATCCTCCGCTTCCCTCCTAGCTTCTCTCCTGGTCTCTATGTAATGTACCCTGCTTCCCCTGTTCTTCCATTCTTTCCATGCCTGTCTCTTGGCCTTAACTGTCTCATCTACCTTATTGTTCCACCACCAAGTCACTCTCCTCCTGCCTGTGGTCTTACTCCAGCTACAAATCTCATCCATCGCCTTTAGTAAGTTATTTTTTAGGAACTCCCAGTGCTCTTCTACATTGAATGTCTCTATCTGTTCTTCTTTACTGTCATAGGCGTTGAGAAAAATATCTTTAAATCTGTTACTGGCTGAGGGGTCTTTCAGCTTCCAGATCTTTCTTCTCCGGGTTGGCTTCTGTTTCCCGGTTCGTCTAGTTCCGACTGTGAGGTTGCTGATAACTAAGCTATGTTGGGAGGTACATTCCTCACTAGGGAAGGCATTTGTGTTTACGACCGTCCATCTGTCACGTCCTCTGATGAGAATAAAATCTATCTGACTAGAATGCTCCCCTGATCTATAAGTGATCAGGTGGTTGTCGGGTTTTTTGAAGTTTGTGTTACATATCGACATGTCATTGGTGTCGCAGAATTCTAGAAGCCTGAAGCTTTCTTCATTTCTTGTGCCAACCCCATGGCCTCCATGGACTCTATAGAAGCCATCACGGTGTTTACCTACGTGTCCATTAAAATCTCCTGCAATGATTAGGAAGTCATTGTCGTTTGTTAGAGCAGTAGTGTGCATTAGGGACTCGTAAAACCTATCCTTAAGTTTGTCTGGCAACCCCGATTGAGGTGTGTAAGCTGATATTATTGTGGTAATTGTTTTATTCAGGACTAGTCTGAGTTTAATGATTCTTGCATTCACCTTGTTCACTGAGATTACCTTATCTACCCACTTGTCAGCTAGTAGGATACCTACACCACCCATCCCAACATAATTTCCACCCAGAAAAAAAATACAAATATATATATACACATATATATATACACATATATATATATACATATATATATACATACATATATATATACATACACACACACACACATATATATATATATGAAAACCAATGAGGTATACATGTTAACAAGCTTATGTGTTTGTAGAAGCCAACAGTTCAACACAGACCAATGGGAAAACAAAATAAAATAAAATAAAAAGGGAAAAAAAAAAAAGAAAAACTACCAACCAACCAACCAGCCAACCAGCCAACCAACCAACCAAACAAGAATTCAATTAAAATTCACTCAGATGGAAAATTCAAATGAAACTGTCAATATCTGATTGTTTTGTCATCTTGTAAACTCTTAAATCAGCGACTAGACACTTGGCAAGATATATAAGGGGAATTCAGCAATAACTAGAGTGGCAATAACAACAACAATGTCCAAAGGAATAAAGTAGTATATGCAACAGAAACAATATAAATAACAACAACTTTGTGGTGTGTGCAGGTATTATTATTATTTTTTGAGGCAGTTATATTTTTATATATTTTATATTTTATATTTTTTTCAATGTTAATTGTTTTTGTTATTCTGTAATTTACTTGATTTTATTGTAACTCCCCTCCACTCTCTACTGTCCCTGTCTTTGTATTGTACCCTATATGTCGGCCCTTGTGGCCTATAGATGAAATCATTATTGTGGATTGGCAGTATCGGTAGAGGGTCGGGCGCCATGCTTTCCAGCATAGTTACGTCCCTTTACGATCTGAGTTCAAATCCCGCCGAGGTTGACTTTGCCTTTCATCCTTACGGGGTCGATAAAATAAAGTACCAGTAATGCACTGGGTAATTGCTGGCCTTGTGCCTAAAGTAGAAACAATTATTATTATTATTATTAAGAGCGGTGGATTGGCAGTACCGATAGAGGGTCAGACAGCATGCTTTGCAGGATAGAGTTATGGACCTTTACGTTCTGAGTTCAAATCCCACCGAGGTTAGCTTTGCCTTTCATCTTTATGGGATTGATAAAATAAAGTACCAGTAATACACTGGGGTCGATTTAACCAACTTTCCCCTTCGCCAAATTGCTGGCTTTGTTCCTATAGTAGAAACCATTATCATCATTATTATTATCAAAGCACCAGTAATGCACTGGGGTAATTGCTGGCCTTGTGCCGAAAGTAGAAACAATTATTATTATTATTATAGTAGTCATAGTATTTATAATAGTAGCAGTAGTAGTAGTGTAATAGAAGTAGTAGTAAAAATGCACTCAAAACTAAAAAAAAAAAAATCATAAATATATATATATAAAATAAAAAAACAAATACACCATGCCCCTCAATAATGAGACTACTAATAATAAGTGATGCTGTAAGAAAAACAGCCACAAAGTCAGCGGCTGGCTGCAAAAACATTGATCATTTTAGTTAGAACAACAACAATAATAAATGTATCAACTAACATCATAACAACTGCAGTAATAATATGAAGAGCTGTTAATGAATTAGCAAGGGAGCTTCTTACAGAATCTCTTAATGTGTTTGATGTTGTACCGAAATGAGTCTCAGTGATTATTAGAATGAGGATGAGAACAACATGTACCAGAGTTTAACCCTTTACATTACTCTATATTTACTATTATATTTTCACGGTAAAGACTTTATGTCACATAATTATCTCACATAATATCGAATCTATGAGATTTTGATGTTATTTATTTTGAGAACAATACTTTAACATCTGCATGAATGGCCGGTTACAGCCAGTTTGAACAGAAAGAGGCGAGAGAATTCTGGCCAGACACGGCCAGTTTAAATGCTAAAGTGTTAAAATTTATGATAGAATAATCTCAGCAATGAGGACATCTAAAATCTGTCTCGAAACTGGGGGTTTATCAGATAAGTGTTTATCCCAGTGTCTGTGGCGTGAAGCGACTGAGAGTACACGATTCCCCCCTCGACAGGACACCAGTCCATCACAAGGTTAAGCCCCCAGCTACTGCTGGCACTCATTTTCATACTGGAGCAACGTGAAATGAAGTGTTTTGCTCAAGAATAAAACACACATCCCAGTCCAGGAATCGAACCCATGACATTATGAATGAAAGTCCAATACACTTACCATTTAACCATGTGCTTCCAATGAGGACATAGGCTAGACTAAACAAATGATGTTATCATCTAACCCTTTTGGTACCAAAAAGTCTGAAATCATCCCTGGGGCTATGATATAAAAGTAGTATTTACTTTAACATGCTTTTTTTCTTGTGTCACCAGCACAACTCCCTTACAGGGTGGACTAGGTGCCTTTTGTCATGTCACCAGAATGATCACTTTACTGAGTAGATTGGGTACTGTCGTCTGTCATGTTACCAGCATCACCATCTTACAGACTGGTCTGGGTGCTTTTGTTGTTGTTGCACCAGATTGTCATGCAGGATGGTGAACTGTGCTATTTTGTCATATGACAGTAGTATCTAGGGAAAGCAGATGTGGAGCATGTCCAGCTTTTCATGCTTGTATGCATGGGTTGGACAAGACATGAGAGGCGCATCAGGAGTGTGGAAGGTAGGAATGGATATGTGTATCCAAGTTGGACATGGACAAGTTGAGTGGGATATTTAACTGGGGAAGGAGGGTTGTTAAGGCTGGGGAGGGTAAATATGGGAGGAATAGGGAGAAAATTGATGTAGTCTAGTGTCCTTTACAGATTTGTGTCATCCTGTGCTTATGAGAAAGTGAATCTTCTGCAATACAGCCAGAGATCTATTTAAATTAAAATCTTCCAACATAATTTGATACAAGAACCAATTAAGTTATGTTACAAATATCACACTAATAATGAATAGTTAATTATTTTGGTAAATAACTCTAAATTCTTCATTAATTAATTAAAATACAGTTTATTTCATTAGAAATATGGTAACAAACAAGTTAATTGACGGCGTTCTGCTGAGGTTGCTATACTATTATGGTTCAGTCTTCCAATAAAAGATAGTTCAAATCAGTATATTGGTTCAATTCTCCAGTTGTAAGGAATATCATGTTGGAAGCAGTGTACTATAAAATATCTCTGATATAAACAAGCTATGATAATGATATAACAACCAATATAATTACTATATAAAACAAAATCTAAATTTACTAACAAACCAATAACATCAAGACAATGTTTCAACAACTTTTAAACCATTGAG
This sequence comes from Eledone cirrhosa, assembly GCA_964016885.1. Classification (NCBI taxonomy): domain Eukaryota; kingdom Metazoa; phylum Mollusca; class Cephalopoda; order Octopoda; family Eledonidae; genus Eledone; species Eledone cirrhosa. The sequence goes on from OZ024745.1 coordinate 109,969,758, forward strand.
GCACATTTGTAAGAGAATCCTAGTAAAGATTACATAGATTTAACACTTTAGCATTTAAACTGGCCATATCCGGCCAGAATTCTCTCACCTCTTCCTGTTCAAACTGGCTGTAATCAGCCACTTATACTTATGTTAAGGTATTGTTCTCAAAATAAATAACATCAAAATCTCATAGATTGATATTATGTGAGATAATTATGTGAAGTAAAGCCTTTACCATGAAAATATAATAGTAAATATAGAGTAATATAAATACTAATGGGTTAACCACAGATATTACAGCTATTTTATTGTGCATCATCATTTACCATGTATTTTTTATGCTAACAAAACGAGTCATTACAGACTAAGTTAGCACCCAAGCAGAGCTTCTGATCTCTCTGGTGTGATGGAAGCCTGCATGATGCTCATATATGTTCCCACACTCGACAAGGTGACATAAACACAACGGAATCTTTCTATGGTTAGATGCCCTTCCTATCACCAACCATGTTACAGAGTTCATCAGGTGCAGTTATCAGTTTAAATGCTAAAGGGTTAAAGATATGTCTATATTTTGTGCTGAGCAGTCAATGCTGATATGCAAAGTTTAGCATTTAAAAACATGAATAATGTAAGAACTGAATAACAAACAGCATTGGTTTATTTCAATTAGGAATAGATTCTATTGGGAAAAACATTAGACTGGGTTTTGGATCTGTCAACTGAAAGGAGGAGGGTTTCACTTAAGGAAAACAAAGATGGTAATATATAAAGTAACAAATGTTTCTGAATACAGAAAAGAAGGATAGAAGCAGTGAGTGGAGAGAAATGAGAAATATGAAAGAAGGAGAGTAAGATAAAAGGAGGGAAGAGTACAGAAGTCATAAGAGAAGGAAGAAGAGTAAGATAAGGGAATAGTAAAAGAAGCCATAAGAGAAGGAGGGAGAGTAGGTTAAAAGGAATGAAGAGTAAAAGAAGGAGGGAAAGTAAGATAAAAGGAGGGAAGGGTAAACAAAAGTTATGAGAGAGAGAGGGAGATAAAGTGAAGAGGTGAGAGGGGTAAAAGAAGCCATGAGAGAAGGAGGGAGAGTAAGTTAAGAGGAGGTAAGGGTAAAAGAAGGAGGGAGAGTAAATTAAAAGAAGGGAAGGGTAAAAGAAAAAGGAATAAAGAAATGGGACAGTCATCTTTCATCTTGATATTTCCAAACCAATTAAACATTTTTCTGGTGAAGTAAAATACAAAATTATGGAAAGTAACCCAACAACTCTTCTCTTTTACTTTAGACATACACACACAAACACACATACAAAAACACACATACACAAACACACTGCACAGATATAAACACATGCACATACACACACACACATGCGCACTTCACATATAAACACACCCACCCACACACATAGACAAACACACATACACACACACAAACACGTATACACAAATACACTGCACATATATACACGCCCACTCACACATATACACATAAACAAACATACACACACACACACACATACACATGATGCATGCAATCTTTTGAGATTTTTTTTTTTTTTTCAAGTTTTCTATAATTCTGCATTTTACAATAATTTTATTTTTTTGTCTTCTATTTTGTGATTTTTTTTTTTTTAATTCTTACTATTTCCACCATGACAATCCCAAACCAGATTAGAAACAATCAAGAAAAAAAATGAATAATAATAATAATAATAATAATAATAATAATAATAATAATAATAATAAATAAATAAAAATATCTATACAAATGAGAAAGATAACATATAATATATGAAAAAAAAAGAAGAAAATTTTAGGCAAAAAATATTTTACTTTACTTACTAATCTATATATTTATTTATCTTCAAATATTGAATATTTTTCTTATACTTTTTCTTATCTTTCAATATATCACTCATTTTCTATTGCATTTAGAAACGAATGCTTGAAAGAATAAAAATAAATACGCAAATGTCTGTAATGTGTGATATCCTCAACATTAATGTCTTCTGTCTCCAATAACATTTGCAGGTCATCTGTCAGGGAATAAAAAATAAAAGCTGCATTTTTTCCTGGAATATTATACACAGAAATATATATGGCTACAAAATGTTAGAACAAAACATATATCGTAATTATATTGTAATCCATAGCACTAAAAAAGTGTTTTTTTCCCCAAGTGAAATTTTTCCCTATCATCAAAATAGATGGACTGCAAGATGAAAGTTTCAAATTCAAACACCCCCAAAAATGTTTGTGTAAGAATCAAAACAAAATATCAAATTGAGAAAAGGAAGTGTTAGGCATGGTGAGGCGCTGCCACAAGACAATATATGTGTAGATTTATAAAAGATTTAATCGATATTACACAAAACAGGTGTGTAGTAGCCAATGAGTTAATAAAAAGAATTACATAGAAATGGATGATTACATGTATATTTCTGTCTCTCTGTTATATATATATATATATATAGGAAAAAAATGTTTAACCCCGACGGCAGAGCTCAAGCCGTCTCGACGGCTATTTCTGGACTCAAATAGCCATCCAGAAATAGCCGTCGAAACGGCTTGAGCTCTGCCGTCGGGGTTAAACATTTTCCTATTAACCATTCTACTACCTTAAGTATTGAGTACTCTGGTGCGTTATGGTCCATCTGGTTCCTTACCACACTTCCTTCGTTTTATATATATATATATATATATATATATATATATATATATATATATATATGCGCATCATTTTTATACACATCTTTTACAAGGATATAAAGTTATTCAATTGATGGAGAGACAATTCTCAGATATACACACACAAACAATTCGGATTATTTGAATTGTACATTTTTCTACTTAAAATATACTAGTAAATTTATAACTATGGCATCTATTAAATAAAATGTGTCTAATATTTTCAATGAGTCATATACTCTTATCATCACTACTACCATCATTCTCAGCATTGCTTTAATAAATAATTTTCGATGTTTTACAATTTAGTGGTATTTCAAATGTGAAAGATAACCAAAATCACAACAAATTCTATTTATTTGCCATCAAAGTTCCTCTGTTATCAAATGATAAAAATTTGTATTATATAATAGTTATATAATTTAATCAAACATATGTAATTTAATGCTGGGTGCCTTTGTCATCCTGTACATCGAATAAGCAGTAAATTAGTAGAGTCACTAGAGGATTGGATATAATGCTTTGCAGTATTTCTTTCACCTCTATGTGCTGAGTTCAAATCTCACTGATGTCAACTTTGAATTTCATCTTTTCCAGGCTGGTAAATAAGGTACTAGCCCAGTACTGGATTTGATACTTCCTCTATCTCACTTTCTCTCTCCCACGCTATCTCCCCTTTTCTTTGGAAGAGGTCGACTTTGTTCAAACCTAGAGAGGGATTGGCTCTGTCAAGTTTAAATATCCAAAATGGCAACTCCATTATTCCACCAGAAGCTTAGAACCTATGGATGGATGGCATACAACAGAAACAAAACCTGTTTTATTAGCCAAGTAGAATGAGTATTTGAGTAATGTGTTTTACCCTTTCATTACCATATTTCTAATGAAAGACACAATTGATTTTGAAAATAAAACCTTTTATGAGATATTTAGTAAAATAACTTTTTTGTGATCAAATTGATCTTTAGAACTTACATAAATTTTGATGGAATGTTTTAATATAAGGAGGAATGGATGGAGAATTTTGTATTACAGAACTAGGGTAGTTTCATACAGGTTGGTATTAAAAGGGTTAACAAAACCTCAATTATAATATCTATGACATATTGGTTTGAGGGAGTTAAAGGGGATGTTCCTAAACTTGATCAGAACCTTCATGTGAAAGATCTAAAACATTGAAACTCAATCAGCACCAACTTCTGCCAGCTATATGGTATCATCATCATCATCATCATCATTATCATCACCATCCTCATCATCATCATCATTATCATCATCATCATCATCATCATCATCATCACCATCACCATCACCACCATCACCATCACCATCATCACCATCACCATCACCACCATCACCATCACCATCACCATCATCATCATCACCATTATCATCATTTAATGTCCACTTTCCCTGTTAGCAAAGGTGATGGAAGAATAGTCAAATATAATCAAATATGAACAAAGAAATCATATGGATTGTTCCCATATTTAAGATGATATAGCTATTTCCTAATAATTTTAAAGCTATTGATATTTATATTGTTGATGTGGAAGAAATAGTGTAAAGCAGAGTTTCTAAAACTTATGGGGCCACCGTCCCACTCACATCCACTTAATACCCTCAGCACCCCCACCCCTGTTTGCAATGCAAATTGTAAATAATATATAATAAATAGAATCATTAATTTATAAATAATATAATATATACTATGTATAAATAAATATATATTTTTTTATTTTACTATATTTATATATAATATATATATCATTTGATATTTAATATACTATTATATCATCTTTATTGCCTCCTTACGCTCCAGTTCCCCCTGGACCTTCTCAATGCCACTTTGAGAGCCTCTAGTGTAAAGTACTTGTCAAGTACTGGGGTCAATTAAATCAACTAATCCCCACCTCTCAAATTGCTTGCCTAGTAGAAACAATTATGATCAAGATGTACTTAAAAGATGTGGTATTTTGATCTTAAAGCTTGTACAGTCCTTGTATAGGAATAATTGTTACACTGAGCAGCTAAAGTATCTCTATCAAACTTCTCTTCCTGTTTCTTGTTGCTTTTTGTTTAACAATAGATTCATCCTAACCAAACAACAGACCTATAATCTAAGACTCTCTGGTCATAACCAACCTGTCTTATTTTCAGATATAGTCAATCTAAGAATACATTATCCACTAAGGCCTTCCTTTTTCAAAAAAGTAGTGTGTGATTACAGTGAGATTTGGTTTATATTTAAAGTGGGCTAAGTAATCATATAAAATTTTCTGTATTGGCTTATTGCTAGAGTTATTATTGTTGCTGTTGGTGTTAGTGGTGGAAGAGGATGTCATCATCATCATCATCATGGTGGTGATGGTGATGGGGTTCATATCAATAATCTGGCTGCTCTTCTTAAAGCCCTAATGTTTAATTATTGCAAGGATTTGATATCAATACCGATATTATTAAGATTGTATGATTTATGGGTTGGTTGATGCCTCTCACTTGCAATGTACTTTTTTTTTCTTTTTTTTCATATTTTCTTCCTTCTCACAATACTTAACTTTAGTTAAACGAATATCTAGAGAGAATTATCAGAATTTATTGCAAAGAATGAGGCACAAAGAAATCCAGAGACTCAATCTTTGGTGATACAACAGGGTTAATAATAAATAAGTGATATGATTTATTGCATTTTGATATTGTTGTCGTTATAATTACTCTTTTTGATGTCAGTACTACTACTACTATTGTATTAGACACTACTGTTCCTCTAATTGATGGCTTTTGATGTTGGGAAACATAGTGGCTCTGAGGTTAAGGTGAAGGATTACTGATTCAGTGGTCATGTGTTTCAGCTTTGATACATCCATTATGTTTAGATTGTAGGTAAGAGACATTATACTTCTAACCACTGTTAGTGTTTATATTTCACATTTTTATGATTCGTTGCTCTGAATAAGCTACTGAAACCTCCTTTATATGCTGAGTGACAAATTTTTGAAAAGTCATGCAACACATGATGATCATCATCATCATTATCATAACAAGGTTTCTACTTTAGGCACAAAGTAGGGCGGTGATTTGGCAGTATCGGTAGAGCGTCGGACATGCTTTCCAGCATAGTTACGTCCCTTTATGATCTGAGTTCAAATCCCGCCGAGGTTAACTTTGCCTTTCATCCATACAGAGGTCGATAAAATAAAGTACCAGTAATGTACTGGGTAATTGCTGGCCTTGTGCCTAAAATAGAAACAATTATCATAACAAGGTGAAATATATATAGGAGAACAGAAGAAATATTATTGTTGGGGGTCGATAAAATAAAGTATCAGTAATGCACTGGGATAATTGCTGGTCTTGTGCCAAAAGTAGAAACAGTTATTTTTATTAGTAATAGTAAGGCTGGTGGATTGGCTGAATCGGTAGAGTGTCGGACAAAATGCTTTGCAGTATTTAGTTATGGCTCTTTACATTCTGAATTCAAATTGCGCCGAGGTTAGCTTTGCCTTTCATCTTTAAGGAGGGGGGGGTGATAAAATAAAGTACCAGTCACACACTGGGGTTGATTTCATCGACTTTTCCCTCACCCTTCAAATTGCTGGCCTTGTGCCTAAAGTAGAAACAATTATTAATAGTATCTGTAGGGTGGTTGAATGGCAGAGCATCGACAACATGCTTTTCGGCATATAGTTACGTCCCTTTATGTTCTGAGTTCAATTCTCAGCGAGGTAAAAAAAATAAAGTACCAGTAACACACTGGGTCAATTTAATCGACTTTCTATTTTCCCAATATTGTTGGTCTTGTGCCCAAATCAGGGTGAATTGGCAATATCGGTAGAGGGTCGGACGCCATGCTTTGACGCATAGAGTTACGGCCCTTGCCATTCTGAGTTCAAATCCCACCGAGGTTAACTTTGCCTTTCATCCTTTCATCCTTACAGGGTCGATAAAATAAAGTACCAGTAATACACTGACCAATTGCTGGCCTTGTGCCAAAAGTAGAAACAATTATTAGTAGTGTCTATCAAGTACTAGGATTGATTTAACTGACTAATCAACCCCTCAAATTTATGGCCTTGTGTTCAGGGGCATAATTGTGGTAGATAGAATACCAAACAAATATGTTAGCAGTATTTACTTACATTCATTTGCACTTGCAAAATCCATGGAAATTTTATATTTTATAAATGATATTCTTAATGCTTAAATTTATAAATCACACTGTTTCATTATGTTAAATGTCTGAATTATTGTGTGTCTTTGATTTTGTATCATAATTAAGGTTGTGTAAAGCATAATATACAAACATGTCTCATTCAGTATCAGTAGAGGGTCAGACGCCATGCTTTGCAGCAAAGAGTTATGGCCGTTTATGGTCTGAGTTCAAATCCTGTTGAAGTTAGCTTTACCTTTCATCTTTACAGGGTCAATAAAATAAAGTACCAGTAATGCACTGGGGTAAATTTAATCCACTCTCCACTCCCCAAAGATTGACAGCCTTGTGCCTAAATCTGGTGACGAAAGAATTAATCAAGGCTGACGTAAAGCTAAAGAACAATACATGTTTACAGTGATATAGAGAGATGGTAGGTTCTCAGTTGGGATCAAAGATGTGTATCTGAACTCCTACATGAGTATCCCATTTTTTGACCAACTGAACTCCTACATGAGTATCCAGTTGTTTGACCAACTGAACGCCTACATGAGTATCCAGTTGTTTGACCAACTGAACTCCTACATGAGTATCCAGTTGTTTGACCAACTGAACTCCTACATGAGTATCCAGTTGTTTGACCAACTGAACTCCTACATGAGTATCCAGTTGTTTGACCAACTGAACTCCTACATGAATATCCCATTTTTTGACCAACTGAACTCCTACATGAGTATCCAGTTGTTTGACCAACTGAACTCCTACATGAGTATCCAGTTGTTTGACCAACTGAACTCCTACATGAGTATCCAGTTGTTTGACCAACTGAACTCCTACATGAATATCCCATTTTTTGACCGACTGAACTCCTACATGAGTATCCAGTTGTTTGACCAACTGAACTCCTACATGAGTATCCAGTTGTTTGACCGACTGAACTACTACATGTGTATCCAGTTGTTTGACCGACTGAACTACTACATGTGTATCCAGTTGTTTGACCAACCAAATTTCTACATGTGAAATTAATATGTAAGTGTGTGATTCTACCATTGACATATGAACCCATACCACATTTCTCAGGCTGAATCAGTGTGATACATAATAATAAGGCAGGTACAATCCAGAGTGAGAGGGAGGTAATCAATTCTAGTTCTAGAGTGGTACCTTATTTATGGACCTTTGAATTCCAGGTACAATCCAGAGAGAGAAGGATCAGCACTAGGTCTAGAGTAGCACTTTATTTATTGACACCAAAAGGATGAAAGACAAAGTAGAGAGATTTGAAACCAGGAAAAAGAGAACTGGAATGAATTGCCTTATAAATAGGGGTACAAGTAGATGTGACTCAGTAGATTAAACCATTAGTTTGTACTGATGCTCTGTTTCTATTGGTTATAGCCTAATTTAAAAAAAAAATGTTATTCATATAATAGGTTTTAAATGGATTGTCATTATATTATAATCACAGCTTCCATATTAACATCAGTATAAAAACTGGTAATAATGTTGTTATTGTTGTTGTCATCATCATTGATAGTTGGTGCCATCATTGATTTTTATCAATATTCTCATAAAATAAAATGAAAAAAATATTTTTTTTAAATGAACATATAAAATGAAAAGAAAATATTGTGCTGACCTGTAAAGATACAGAAAAATAAATTTTCAAAAATAAAATCTAACAAAAACCCCCAAATCATAAAGGATGAATAATTTGTCTGGTTTTTAAATGGAGAATTGCTGTCAAGTGCCATGCATTTAGCTCTGCCTGTTCCAAATCTTTAATGATGCAACAGATAAGAGAAAATTTAAATAGCTTCCCATTTCCCTTAATGATCATTACTTCTCCATATAATGTATAGTGCTGTAGTGGCACACTCTTTAACTATCATGTTAAACACTTCTCAGGAAAAACAAGTACCTAATATACAAAAAATGAATATTTATACCTCCATTGAGAAATATACATACATATATATACATATGGATATATATGCACACACTTATATATATATTATATATTAAAGTTTTCACACCAACATAGCTGTATACACTTAAGTATGTGTGTTTTCTCCCTCTCTCTCTCTCTCTCTCTCTCTCTCTCTCTCTCTCTCTCTCTCTCTCTCTCTCTCTCTCTCTCTCTCTCTCTCTCTCTCTCTCTCTATCTTTATATATATATATATATATAAAGTCAAATATTAAACAATGATATGTATATACACAAACACACATACATATTATAAAAACATTCATATATAGTATATATATATATATATATATGAATATGCACATATATTTACATATATATAAATGCTTGGAATATATACATGTATGTATGTATAATCACCATCATCATTTAAAATCTGCTTTCCATGCTTGCAAGAAATGAATAGGTTGTCACAGGTTAAGACGAGACAGCTTTGAGAATTTTGTTTTCTTCACACATTCCAATTTTAGCATGTTTATTGTGACTGGCTACCTTTCATAACACCGACGATTATATCGACTATATCGAGTGCTTTTTACTGAAGCACCAGCACAAGAAAGTTTACAGCAAACCTCATTACATTACTAGTTCCACAATAAGATATATATATATATACATATATATATATAAATATATATATATATATAAGCATAAATGAACTAAGAAAAAAATTAGAAATAAGAGGGATCAGATGTTGTTTACTCGAGAGAAGGCTACGTTGGTATGGTCACGTGATGCGTATGAAAGACGACAGCTGTATAACAAAGTGCAGGGCAATAAAGATAGACGGTAGCCACGGAGTAGGCAGACCCAGAAAAACCTGGGACGACATGATAAATTCCGACCTCACACGCTTACACCTCTCCAAGACAATGTCACTGGACCGAGACCTTTGGCGGTACTCAGTAATAGAGAAGACCCGCCTTACCTAAATACAAAGTAAAACCTACTACAGTCAGTAGGCATCTCTAACAAAACACATCCCCCCCCACCCCATCCACACCGCCCCTTTCAATGTAAAGTTATGTTGGTGCCACAAATGAGATCGTGTAGGCCGAAACAAATGAGATCGTGTAGGTGTCACGACAAAAAAACACACAGTCCACGCTGTAATGTGGCCGTGTAGGCAACACGGTAAAAACCTCCCAGCCCCACACTGTAAATGTGGTTGGTGTTAGGAAGGGCATCCAGCTGTAGAAAACCCGCCAGACAGTCCTATGCAAGCAAGACAATCACTCTTGCCTCAAGTGGGAAAACCCCCGTCCAAACCCATGCAAGCGTGGAACACGGACGTTAAACGTTGATGATGATGATGATGATATATATATATATAAATATAACGACGGAGGTGTGGTAAGGAACCAGATGGACCACAACGCACCAAAGTACTCAATACTTAAGGTAGTAGAGTGGGTAATAGGAAAATGTTTGACTCCGATGGCAGAGCTCAAGCCATTTCGACAGCTATTTCTGGACTGAAATAGCCGTCGAAATGGCTTGAGCTCTGCCGTCGGGGTCAAGCATTTTCCTATATACATATATATATCTATATCAAGATCCAGGATCTTGAAATCACTCATGGAGGAGGAACCCCTCCCTGGATCCCTTCCACTCAGTTCTGTCCCTTGCCAGTCTTGGCCATGAGGGTCCCAGGTGGTTGGGGAAGTTGTCTCGCCATCTTTGACAGAAACAAGTTCTTACATAGTTTAATTACAATTGTTTCCAAACAAAACATTTCTATAAACACAGAACTAGGTAAATGCACTCATAATATTAATGATAGTAATAAGAATATAAACAAGAGGAATAGTGTAAATACTTTATGCTTGTTAGTGTTTAAAAAGATTTGCATCTCCTCAGAAAATTAAGCAATTGCATCAAAGAAAAGCGAGTATTGAGAAGAGACATGTTGATATTTTAGCAATGATATATATATATATATATATATATATCACTGTCTTTTACCGTTTTTTACGTCCGCTCTTCCACGTTAGCATGGGTTAGACGGCTTGTCCTGTTGTGGGCAGTGTCCGGTCAGCTGACGCTGTCTTGCTCATACGGGAACTGAACCTGGCTTGATTTCTACAGCTGGATGCCCTTCCTAACACCAACCTCATTTACAGTGAGTGCTGGGTGCTTTTTTGCCATGGCTCCTCCATGACCACTTTGCAGTGGAATGATGGGGGACCCCAGTCGCTATCATCTCATTTCTACAGCTGAGTAAACTGGAGCAATGTGAAATAAAGTGTCTTGCTCAAGAAAACAATACATCACCTGGTCCGAGAATTGAACTCACAACCGTTCGATTGCAAGCCCAATGCTCTAACTACTAAGCCAGGTGCCTTCCTATATATATATATAAGCCATGCGCCTTCATATATATATAGTTTATTGACAAAGACTGTTGATATTAACTCAACGGTCCGCAGCCAATGTTTAGCTCACTCAATAAATCTGCCAAGTTGCAGTAATGCAACTGCAATCAGTAGATCAGAGTGCATACATTTTAGTTAATAGCAGGGACAGTGGGTGTATTTTGGTAGAGATAAAAGTAAATATATATATATCTATAAAGAGAGAGAGAGGGGGGGAGCTTGGTGCACAGAGTTCTGTGTTACCACTTACACTTTACTGCTAGTCAAAAGTAGCAATATGAAAATTGGAGTACCAATCTCTGAAAATACAGCTTTGAATAACAATTACTCCACTCTACTTCAGTGTATAGAATCATAATACACTTAATTGTGTTAACACATAACTAGTCTTTGCTCTTATATGTATGTATATAAACTTAAGAAAATTAACAAAAGGACAAGACAAGGAACTTAAACAAAACAAAATAAAAACAATTTTTTAAGGGGAAACCTTAATAAATTATTTTAAAAAAATAAATATACAAATGAAGGACACAGAATGGTCATCGGCCATTGAGATGGACTTGGGCATTTTTGGTACTGCTGGTCCATCCTGGGTCACAGCATCTGACACAAGCCAAATGCTGTCCAAAGGAGTGAAAGACGAAAGACAAATAGTAATTTATAACAATTAAGCTACAAACATATATGATTTTGTGGGACATTTGGGAAATTGTCATGTGCCTCACATGGGATGTGAAACCTGAGTGAAACAAAGAACAAAAAAATGGAAGAAAAATAGAAAGAAAGAAAAAAGCAAGAAGAAAGTAAGATATTGTGTTGTACACAATGTCACATAAAAACATCTGCACCCAGTTCATCTTTGATACATTTTATTTAACTTAATATCACTGAAGTAGACTTTCTTGTTTACATCTTAACAGAATCCATAATTTCAATATTATCTAACAAAATATATTGGTTATCAGATTAATTAATGTCCATTAGAACTGCAAATAATCAATTCTTGCCTTGTCTAATGTGTGTATGTGTATTCAGGCTAATGTGTACATGTGAAAGAATCTGTGTATATGAGAATGTGAGAATCTGTGTTGTTGCTGCAATATAAAGTTAAGAGACTGTGCAGAACTCTCATTGGCTGATGACTCCCTACAAACATTCAGATTTACATATATGATGATGAATTTACACAAAATATATTATAGAAAAGAAATAAGAAATATTCAAAAAACAAAAAAAAAAGGCATCCAGCCCACACTGTAAAATGTCACGACAAAAAGTGCCCAGCTCACACTGTAAAGTGGTCATGTAGGTGTCACAACAAAAAGTGCCCAGCTCACACTGTAAAGTGGTCATGTAGGTAACACAACAAAAAGTGCCCAGCTCACATTGTAAAGTGGTCATGTAGGTATCACAACAAAAAGTGCCCAGCTCACATTGTAAAGTGATCATGTAGGTATCATGACAAAAAGTGCCCAGCTCACACTGTAAAGTGGTCATGTAAGTATCACGACAAAAAGCACCCAGCCTACACTGTAAAGTGGTCATGTAGGTGTCACAACAAAAAGTACCTAGCCCACGCTGTAAATGTGGTTGTCGTTAGGAAGGGCATCCAGCTGTAGAAACCTAACCAGAAACAGTTCTATATGAGCAAGACACCTGGCCCGACTTGCCTCTAATGGGACAACCCATCTAACCCATGCTAGTGTGGAAAATGGACATTAAACGATGATGATGATGATGATGATAACATTAATACAAAACTATCTAGTACACAAGCAAGAATAGATGTAATTTTTTTTATTATTGTACTGTATGAACAACTGTCAAGACATTGAATGTATTCAGTTGTGATTAAGCATACCATGCTCCTGTGTGATGTATGAGGTGAGAGAAAGGGTTGAAATCAGGAAAGTCTGCCAAGCAAAACCTATATACCATAAAAATAGACAAATTTGACAAATTTGACAATTGCTGCCAAATGTAGACAAATTTGACAATTTTGACACTAGACAAATTTGACAATTGCTGCCAAATGTTCACCAGAAAATTAATAAGGACTTCTTAACGTTCTCCACCACCAAAGTCAACACAACTTACTAGAACTCTTCTTCTTCTCCCACTTATTCCTGAAAGGGTCGTGGGGTCAGAGTCCTCAAACACTCCTTGCAGTGGGTCCTGTCAGAAGCAACCATCTCCAACTGATCGAGCTGGATTCCCAAGTGAGACCAGCCAAGCTCATGGATGTTATCCAACCATCTTGCTCAGGGTCTACCCCTGGGTCTCTTGCCAGTTGGTTTTGCCCATAAAATTTGTCCAGCGATTCTTTTCTGAGACATTCTAATCACATGCCCATAATATCGAAGCTATGATCTCTTAATTTGGAGAAGTAGTGGCTCCACCTGGAGTGACTTGCTGATCTTTCACCTACGCACTTTATCGACTTACTATAAAGCTTTGAACTATTAAATAATACCAGCCAGCAGTGAAGTCATTCTTCTCTTCTTTCAAATATATCTTACTATATCAAAGAATTTCCTTCATTTACCACTATATATATATATATATATATATATATATATATATATATGAGAGAGAGAGACATACATACATATATATATATATATATATAGGAGAATATTCAAAACCCTGGCGGTGTTATGGTCCACCTGGTTCCTTACCACACTTCCTTCGTTATATATATATATATATATAAGAGAGAGAGAGAGAGAGACATATATATATAGAGAGAGAGAGAGTGAGAGACTGATTGACCAAGCTCTTCTATGAAGACAAAACCAACAAAATAGGAATACAATGTAGACAAGTATATTTTTAAATGATCAGCCGCTTCTCCAAATATGTTCTTGAAATTTACCTTACAGAGGGAAAAAAAGTTGATTCAATTTCATTTTGTGAAGGAAAGTCATGAACTTGAAATTAAACTGCCAATGAAAAAACTATCTTTATATATAAGAAAGAAATAGATACATAGATAAAGAGACATAGATTGATATATAGAGTGATACATAAGTATAGTAAGACAGTTTTAGAGCTGATGATTTCAGTGGTCGAAAGGTTTAATTTACAAACAAAGTTATGAGAAATTATGAGAAATATATCTAAAGAAAAAAAATCAATATTTCATGAAACATAAATTTAATACATTTTTCTTCCTAGCCACAATATCATTAACACTCATAAATATATGTATGTATGTAAATGAATGTACACTTACATTTACATACATATCATATATATATATATATAAGTACACATACATGCACTCTGACAAATACACACACACATATTTTTAATATAAATACACACACATACTCATATTTGGACACACATACATACAGATATATAAGTACACATCCATGCATGCACACAAATACACACCCACATACACACACATATTTTTAATATAAATATCTATCACACACTCTCATATCTATCTATATATATATATATATTCCTGGTCTAATACAAATACGCACACACACACACACATATAAATATATATGTATATATGGACACACATATATACAAGTACACATTCCTGTTCTAATATAAATACACACACACACATATAAATATATATGTATATATGGACACACATATATACAAGTACACATTCCTGCTCTAATACAAATACGCACACACATATATTTTTAATATTTCCATAGGGACGTTCATTCTTTATGTGAACTTCATAGCTTGACTTATTAATAATCCTATAATTCAGTTTTATTAAACAGTTCTTGTGCATATTTCGGTGACAAAGCCTGGCATTTGCTTCAAAGAATAAGCTTTGTTTCACATTTCCAAATATTAATTTTCCAATTGAAAAGTAATTTTTAAATTAGAAAAATTAAATGAAAGACAAGCATTAAATTTGAAATTTTTAAATTAGAGCAATGTGCAGATTATATTAAACCTGTATTTTGTCTTATTTTAA
Source organism: Eledone cirrhosa (assembly GCA_964016885.1). Taxonomy (NCBI): domain Eukaryota; kingdom Metazoa; phylum Mollusca; class Cephalopoda; order Octopoda; family Eledonidae; genus Eledone; species Eledone cirrhosa. Next base: position 109,984,905 of record OZ024745.1, read on the forward strand.
AACAAAAACTTCTTTTGCTGTTGTTACTCTTCTGTTAACACTTTTGGAGCAGAAGGCATGCCCTGTGGAAGTAGGGTTCTACTGAAACATGCTGATTGAACATAGTTGCTTTAACCCTTTAGCATTTAAACCTGCCATATCCTACCATAATTCTCTCATCTCTTTTGCTCAAATTGGTCGTAATTGGCTGCTCATACTAATGTTAAGGTATTATTTTCAAAATAAATATCAAAATCTTGTAGATTCGTTAGTATGTAATATAATATGTGAGATAAAGCCTTTTCTGTTGAAAATGCAATAGTATATATAGAGTAATGTGAATGCTAAATGGTTAACTGTTACTAGAATGACAAAATAATAATTCAAATATGATAGTGCTATGTCCTTTAGAATATATATATCATCATCATCATCACCGTTTAACGTCCATTTTCCCACGTTAGCATGGGTTAGACGAGTTATCCTGTTGTGAGCAATGCCAGGTCAGGTGGCTATGTCTTGCTCATACAGAACTGATTTGGGCTTGGTTTCTACAGCTGGATGCTCTTCCTATTGTCAACATCATTTACAGTGTGGACTGGGTGCTTTTTGTTGTGACACCTACATGACCCCTTTACAGTGTGGGCTGAAAGCTTCACTGGATGTATACTTCATATATATATATATAATGACTGATAAGTTTCAGAAAAGTGGTCCAATGCTGTAGAAATATATAAAGGGCAAAGGATCATAAATAAAACAAAACAAAGTAATGTTTTTACCCAGTATATTTCGACATAATATTTTGGGCTATCATCATCTTTTCAAATGTAAAAACGAAAAGGGCTTGTTTAGTTTTGAATTGTTTCCATTTTTACATTTGAAAAGAGGATGAAATCCCTGAAATATTATGTTTAAATGTTTTGGGTTAAACATTACATTGTGTTGTTTTTTATCATCCTTTGCCCTCTATATATTTCTGCCACAGTGCACCAGCTTTCTAGAATGTGCCAGTCATTTATTGCATACCTCACAATGGTTCATATTAACTATACTACTTTATATATATTCAAAATCCAGGGCCTTCTCATTCCTGTTTGAGGAACCTCTCTCTGGTTGACCTCCACCACCTCCTATCTCTGGCCATATTAGACAATGTGAGACTGAGGTATTGGGTCAGATTGTCATGGCATCTTGCTTTTGGCCACCTTCTGGTGTTCACCCTGTCACTTTAATAGTGCATGTGGTGTCACTGTGAAGAGAGACATAACCAGACCATCTATTTTTAGAACCATTAAGCAATAAGAAGTTTTGAATTTGTAAATTAGAACCTTCAACGTTTTTTTTTTAATCTAATGTCGGCCATATAAATGCTTGAGATGGACAATTTTGTATAACACCATCCCACATAAAACGTGTCCATCTCCACAAAATGAGGCAAGGATAAGTGGAGCAGCCTTTTTAAGTGCTAATTTATTTTGTAGGGTGGCTCTTTTGGTCTGCTGCATTGTATAATGTGGTGGGGAAAGCAAGCACAGACCACCTCCAGTGACACAAACTTTAGCTCCAGCTCTGACTAGGATATTACTAAACTGATACATCTCCAAGAGAATTTCTATCAATATTTAAGATTAATTCACCTGGAGAAGTCATTAGTGGTTACTAAGAATACTAAGTGGAGATGAATGGCTTGTGAGACCTATGCAAGCCATCAATCGAGATGCTGTCAGTGAGGTGAGAGTTAGCAATGTATTCAGCTCAGTTCTTAGCCTCCTTCAGTGACAGATAACTCTCCAAACCATAACTGAGGAGTTTAAGACCACTTGTTGTAAATTCCAATGATTTAGTTCTCATAGATGAATCTGTTAAAGAATTAGAGGGGTAAAATCAAAATTTCAGTAAAACTAGCAAAAACAAACAATTTAGCTAGCAGAAAAAAAAAAAGACGGAACTCTATTGCCATTTGACAAGTGGCCACCATGCATGATATGCTGAAAAAAAGCAGTGAGGAATTCTATACCATGTACAAGAGGGACTATGGAATCACAAACAGGCTTACAGTGGAGGACTCCATATGTAGTGGACATAATACATGTATAATTATTTGTTAGAACATTCATGAAGAATATTCTTTCAAATACTCAAAGTGCTCCAGAGAAGTAATTGATAGTTTCTGTTAACTAGATCATCTAATTAATGGTGGAAGAGAAGGATGTTCAGAAAGTATAGTAGCAAGTGTAAGAACAGAGAGGACAATTTTCAGAGGGCTGCTCCCTCTGCAATAAAGAAATTAATTCTTTAAATGAAAAGTTGGTTGTATGATACTTGTGTATGAAGTGCAATGTTGCATGGTATTGAAATATGGGCTCTAAATAGAGAGAATGTATTAAGGTTAGGAAGACATGGAGATGAGCTAACTCTACTGGATGTGTTATATTACTATGTATGAACAATGGAGCACAATGAACTGAGCGAAAGACTAGTTATGAAATATAGTCGACAAAAAAGATGTCTGAGTTGATGTGGATATGTCATACATATGAAGGATGGCAGTTGGGTAAAACACTGCTTAGTGATCTAAAAGGAAAGTAGCTGTGAAAGAAAAAGACCAAGGAAGATATGTGAAGAATTTTTTTTTTTTTCAAACAAAAACAGAGGTTTATTTTTAAAATAAAATTTAGTAAGAAAAAATAGAAAAAAGGGGAAACAAAAGGAAAGAAAGAATAGGGAAATATAGAAAAGAAGAAAAAGAACGGAAAGGGGAGAGGATGGCAAGAACTCTGGTGTCCGCAGAAGAGAGAGGAGGGGTGAAGGGGAGGGGGCTTTGGCCTAGGGCAAGGGGGAAGAAGTGGTGAGCACCACTGACAAGATGGCAAAAACATTCCCCCAGACAATGGCAAGTGACACCTGCTGCAAGACAATCTCAGAAGGCTTGAACTCATGAAAAATATGACAAACGATGCAACAAGTGGTAAGCTGGTGTACTGGAAAGAAACTTTACAATTCTACAAGCATAAGAAAAAAGGATATTAAATTATATATATATTCTATTTTCACAATATATATTTTGAGAAGAAAACATTTCTTTCATTTTTTAGAAATTAACTGGAGAATAATGCTGAAAGTACAAAAGTGGAGGTGGCAGCAGTGGTAGTGGTGTTAGTGGTGGTGGTGATGGTGGTGGTGTTGGGCGTGTTGGTTTGTGTAGTGATGAAAGGGAAAACTAGTGGTTATTGCCATGAGTTGTCCTTTAAATATTTTTTATGCTGTTTTGGGGGAATTTTTTTTTTTTTTTTTATGTTTTATGTTTTATGTTTTCTTTTTAAATTTTGTCATCATACTCCAGCAGACATCATGATATGCATGATTCTTTTAAGACCCAACACTACCACTACCCTGGTTATTTTGATTGCTATCCATGTTGTTTGGTAATGGGTGATGTGTAATGCTATTAGCAATGCTGGTGATGGCAGTATTTTGATGATTTTATTTAATGTTGATGATAATAATTTTCCTATACGTTGTTAGTGAACAATCTATCGAGAGGTGGCTTTAGTGTCAGAATTTTGGTGCTGAGAATAATAGAATAAATAAAAGCAGAATTATAAAGTAAAAAAGAAAACAACACAACAAAAAGAAAAGAAAGAAAACATCTTTTCAACTAACTATACTGCATTTTGCACTTATTCTGATGGTTCATATGCATATATAACTGTATAACAGGTGGAAGATTTACCAGTGTAAACATATACCACAGCAGCCATGATCTTGTTTACAAACTGCCCTATTAAGAAGTTGCTATGGTGACATGAGAGTGGCATAAAAGTGTAAGTTTTTGTATATACGTATGTGCGTACACAGACATATATGTGCATACATACATATATATACACACATACATACAATATACACACACACACACACACACACACACACACACACACACACACACACATATATATATATATATATATATATATATATATGAAAAACAATTTTTCTTTTATTCTAAATATTAACTCCAATATAATCATTTCAAGAGAGAGAATGATGTATATATGTATATATATATATGTATTTGTTATATATGTATATATGTATTAAATATATATACATACATATATATGTGCATACATATATATACACACATAACATACATACACAATTATTTACATTCTCTCATTAGATAGTTAGGTGCCTAAAGTTTATATTACAAGCAAGATTTCTCTTTTTTGTTTGCTTATTATATGAGTTGGGTCACTGTTAAACCTTTAGAAACACTTGGAAAAATAAAAGAAATAATAAAAATAAGAAATAATCTAAATCTGTTTGTTCTTTTGCTTATCAAAGAATCAAAATACATTTATCGATTTAACAGCCTAAACTCTATTGTAACACGCTTCTTCTAGTCTATGAGAACAAAACCTGAGCTATGTATGAACTAAAGGCATTCAATGATTTTAATTGTGTCCAAAAAGATATTTCTTTTCGTTTCGTTTTTCATCTTTATATTTATTTTATTTCATTTACTATTTATTGTTGTTTGGCTTATTTATTACTGGGACACCATCTTTAAAAATTAGGCTCTGAATAAAATAAAGATAGAAACAGGCCTACAGCATTCACGTGGAAACAAAATTGTGATCTCTTCACCCTTAAATCATTGCATCCAGCATTCAACAAAAAAAAAGTCACCATTTGATTCAGTATTTGTGACAGCATTTTATTACCAGGACAATTTTAAGATGATGAAATCACCGAAAGCAGTGAATTTCTGTTTTATTATTACTGTTTCTCTAAGTCTGTAAGAAAGTAATAAAAGCTTACAGATAATCTGGTTGCTCCATCTATTCTGTTAAGTTTGTATTTATTTTATACTTTTATACTAAACATGATATAAGATGTGCCATAGCTAGTCCTGAAAACTAAAGATAAGGGTTATTTTTAACTTTGGTTTCTCTTATATATTTTTAATGTTTTTGTCACCTTAACTCTTTTAATGCTTCAACTGCAAACAGTCTGTATAAAAAATAAAAATCTAAAAAAGTAGCAAGTTTTATCAAAATTCATAAGTTATTCTCATATCTACAACCATGACAACACCAATAGCTCAGCTTCTTTTTCAATTTCATCACTAAACAAGAAGCAGGCATAGAGTCGATTAATTGAAGTAGGAAAGAAAACTTGTCTCATCTTTCCTCCATCTACTAAGAAGCAATGCTGAATCAGTTTCAAAGCTATACATTACTAAACTAAAGGAAAGTTTAGTCATTTGAAAACTAAATGCTTGAATTTAGTTTTTAATGTAAATCAAGAAAAAAATGTTATGTCCTTCCTCTAATACACACACATATATCATCACCATCGTTTAACGTTTATCTTCCATGCTAGCATGGGTTATCCCATTTAGAAGCAAGTTGGGTCAGGTGACCGTGTCTTGCTCATATAAGACTGTTTCTGGCTGGTTTTCAAAGGTTGGATGCCCTTCCTAGCGCCAACCACATTTACAGTCTGTGCTGGCTGTTTTTAGCTGTGTCATTTACACGATCACTTTACAGTGAGGGCTGGGTATTTTTGGCTATGTCATTTACACGACCCCTTTACAGTGTAGGCTGGGTTCTTTTATATATATATATAAGGAAAAAATAATAAAAAAACACACCTTATAATATATATAAAAAAGAGAGGACTTTATAACATGAGTTTAGCGAGCTTGCTTTCTCTTATGTTATCATAAACATATTTTGAGTTGTTCTTTCTTTGTTTTTCGACTGTTTTTCTACTGAGTGAACCAAGTGTATTTTATCATGGTACCAACCTTGACCAGTTTTCTAAGTCTAGCTGCTCTTCCTCGCACCAACCACTTTACAAAGTGTATAAGATGCATTTATCATGTATGTCACCAACACTAGGGAGGTAGGTTGTCATGTCTTTGATACAACTGGAGTCCTGGTGGCCCTCTTTGCTTAAACTTTAATCTGTTATTTTAATAAATATTTGCTCTATGGTTTTATATATTTTGATATATATATTTTCCTTGTCGAGCTGTCTTCGGATTTTAGTTTTCACATTTATTATTATTACTATATATATATATGGAAATTTCCTCTCCAAAGCACAGGCCTGGGCAAGTTTTTTTTTATAGAAAACTGGTAACCATTCATGCATACAATTGTCCCCACACCATAGCACTGATGTTGTCCAACAGAAAGACAAAGGCCGATACAGCTTGGCACCAGTGAAATTGCAGGTGAATTCAGAGCACAGATATACTGCAAGCTGTCACATCTGACAACCTAACAATTCTGTTAATCTTATGCCCTAAATTAGTATTTTATTTAACATCCCTAAAAGAAGAAAAAGGCAAAGTTGACCTTCTGGGATTTGAATTTAGAAATCAGGGAGCCAAATCAAGTACCGTGAAACATTTAATCACACATTCTAACAGGTCTGCAAATCTGATTCCTTTTAAATGTGTGTGTACGTGCATGTGTGTGTATGTGTGTGTGTGTGTGTGTGCTTTGATCAGTTAAGAATGTTTTAACAAATTTTGCATTAATTACAACTTGATAAGACCATATTGTTTTCATCTAGAAATACGTGAAATGTGAAATATCTTGAATGTGGACAAAATGTAGTCTTTATTGTGTTCTTATCTTGCCATGTATATACAAAACATTAATCACGAAGAGGTCCAATATGACTAGAACATGTCCAGATTTGTCTCTGATTTATCAAACATCAGACCCACTCCTCACTATTTGCCTTTATTCAATGTTTAATGCAGGGGTTGGTAACTTCTTTGCACGGGTCGGATTGAGTATTAATGATGGATAACAGGCCGGACGAAGGCCATAAAAGAATAATTATGGAAAATTACACAAGCTAAAATTTAGTCATGAGTGTTGACTATACTTAAAAATAATTTGTATTAACCACAGATGAATGTAGTAATGCGACGAATTTTTAATTATGTTTTTGCTGTCAAAGCGTTCACATTTGGTTGGTGGTGGACATTAGGTAGAGTAAATCAGAAGATTTGTATTCGAAAGTCTCGTCTTTCATATTACAATAAATTAAAATTTTAAATAAACAACTCATTGGGCATCAGTTCTCGCGGGCTGGTCAAAATCCATTAGCAAGCCACATCTGGCCCACGGGCCGTAGGTTGCCGACCCCTGGTTTTATGTATTTAGAATTTCAATTTGACTTCCTTGCTTTCTTGACAAAACTTTCATTAATGTTAAGGGCGGTAGATTGGTAGTATCGGTAGAGGGTCGGACGCCATGCGTTAACGCATGGAGTTACGGCCCTTGCTATTCTGAGTTCAAATCCCACTGAGGTTAACTTTGCCTTTCATCCTTACGGGGTTGATAAAATAAAGTACCAGTAATGTACTGGGTAATTGCTGGCCTTGTGCCAAAAGTAGAAACAATTAATGTTGGAAAATGTTGTTCACTTCATTAAATGTGTAATTTTAATTAATTTTAAAAGTTTGGGTGTAGTTAAGTCTATTAAGTATGTTAACTACCACATAACTAGAAACATTTTCTAATATGCAGTTAATGTGGGGTGGTAAATACATATATACATATACACCAGGTCCAAACACAATGGAACCAAACTCCCACTGTCACTACCTCCATCTCTCCTGCTCTACCCATCTCTCACTATTGTGAGCAAATGGGGGCCCATGCA
>OZ024745.1:109997581-110030081 GCA_964016885.1 Eledone cirrhosa
GTTGTATTCTGAGAAAATGTTCCAAGTTGAGAAATATTCCGATTTTGATATTTGTTTTCATTTATTGATGAAGTATTATTTGATTTAATAACGACGCCAAACTTTGGCACATGGCCATATATTTCAGGGAATGGAACAGTCGATTAAATAATACCTCACCACGTCATACCACCATTTCAGTTGTTGGATTCTGCTTATTTTATCGACTTTGGAAAGATGAGAGGCAAAGTCGATCCAAGTGGGATTTGAACTCAGAACATAGATGGATGTAATGTTTTACCTATTCAACCATCGACTGTCATTTATTTCATATAATAATAATAGTACTTAATGGAGTGATATATTTTTTTTTTTTTTTTAAGTTTCTCTTATTCATCTGCAGCTTTCATCATCATCATCATCATCATTTTACGTCCGCTTTTTCCCTGCTTGCAAGGGTGGGACGGGAACTGATTCTGGCTTGATTTCTACAGCTGGATGCCCTTCCTAACACCAACCTCATTTACAGTGAGTGCTGAGTGCTTTTTTTGCCGTGGCACCTCCACGACCACTTTGCAGTGGAATGATAGTTTCATCATCATCATCTTTGTCACATTCAATAGCTTCACTGTATACAAACCTGTAAAGTGGTCATGTAAGAGTCATGACAAAAAGCACCCAACCCACACTGTAAAGTGGTTGTGTAAAAGATATGGCAAAATGCACCCAGCACACACTGTAAATATGGTTAGCGTTAGGAAGGGCATCCAGCCATAGAAAACCAGCCAGAAACAGTCCTATATGAGCGAGACATGGTCACCCGACCACACTTGCTTCTATATGGGACAAACCTGTCTAACCCATGCCAGCGTGAAAGATAGACATTAAACGATGATAATGATGACGAATATATATATATATATATATATTACTCTTTTACTCTTTTACCTGTCCCAGCCATCCGGCTGAGGCCATGCTGGGGCACCGCCCTTATATATGTATATATATATATATATATATCAGTTCTGTATGAGCAAGGCATGGTTAACTGACCTGGCATTGCTCACAACAGAACAACTCATATAACCCAGGCTAGCATGGGAAAATGGACACTAAATGGCGATGATGATGATGAAACTATATATATATATATGACCTTACCCAATTACACCTCTCAAAGACAATGACACACGACCGTGACTTCCGGCGTCACGCAGTAATACAGAGTACCCGACCTCCCATGGGTACAAGCTGAAGCATATAGACAATATGCCCCCCCCCCCCACCGCAAGGTGGTCGTGGAGGTGCCACGGCAAAAAAAGCACCCAGCCCACACTGTAAAGTGGACGTGTAGGCGCCACGAAAAAGCACCCAGCACTCACTGTAAATTAGGTTGGTGTTAGGAAGGGCATCCAGCTGTAGAAATCAAGCCAGATCAGTTCCTGTATGAGCAAGGCATGGTCAGCCAACCAGACACTGCCCACAACAGGACAACCCGTCTAACCCATGCTAGCATGGAAGAACGGACGTAAAACGGTGATGATGATGATGATGATGACACACACACACAAATAGAGTTTCACAGATTGAGTATGATGAATGGGGATATTCTCAGCACACAACCCAGTCCAGGAATTAAACTCATAGCATTACATTTGTAAGTCCAACACCCTTACCACTAGGTCACACACCTCCACGTTTGCTTGGTACCCATGTGGTTTTAGGTTAAATCCCATTAGACAGCCACTTACAAGATGGTTTTCTGCCATTGCCTTGTCTCAACCAAATCCTTGTTAGTAAATTATAGTGGATAGAAGCTGTGTGAAAGCCTATCAAAGGAATCATTTCAGGTTTAATCTGTTGCCCAGTTAAACACCAACGTCTATATTTAGCAGAGTCTACTCTGTTGCAATCATTCAGACCAAATCTAAAGATAACTTCCTGTCCCTCAAACTAATCCTGTAGGCCCTGAATAGCATCATGGGCACTTCTTATCTTCTGACTGAGCTATTAAAAATAAACCAACGTATATGAATTAGTTTGATCTTTTATACCTAAGTGTTAGTAGCAGTGTTAATTTGTAAAAGTAAATATGTCTGAGTAAATTTACACTATTTTATTATAGCAACACAGAAGCTGAGTGGTAGACCCTTAAAGCTAAAACTGAATGGTCAATTTCAACTATCATTGCAAGATGTTTGTCATTCTAATGCTTAGTAAAGTCTGGCAAGTATACACTGTTAGAGGTAGTTCTAAGAGTTATAAAGCTGACACTTACCTATATCAAGATATATCAGTAAATAAGAAAGATTTCATAAATCATTTAATACATTTGGGCTATCAAGTGAATATATATATATATATATATATATATATATATATATATATATATATCAATTTATGATCCTTGTAAATAGTTTACTAAAACAAGAGTTATTTATATCTTTATAAGAACTTTTTCCTTTCTAAATGGATATTGGACAGTATTTTCCATATCCCCCGATGAACTGTAACATAGAGCAGATGAGCTTTATAATAGACAACAAAAGTTTGGTTAAATCCATCAGGAATTTAAGAAAATTGATGGATAGAGCAAACAGGATGACTGAAAAGTTTCTTGCAGTTTGTCTGTTGACTAATATTTCTAATTGAAGATACATACTGTTTCTGTCAAAATAGCAATCCTCTTATTATATAACTGTAGAGAATAGTCAATAGTTGGGATTTGGGACTGCAGTGTTGTCTACTATTATGAATCATGTCACAGACTTCTTAATAATGAATTCAGGAACTTAGTAGTTAGTAACATCAATATTGCAGAAATGCTTATTAACTTTTAGAGAATAGAACGATATATAAAAAGATTAAAGGAAATTGAATTTTCTAAGGTTTCTTTTTATTATTATTTAGAGGAGATTGGCAGTGGATTAGCAGTATCGGTAGAGGGTTAGACAACATGCTTTGCAGCAAAGAGTTACGGCCCTTTATGGTCTGAGTTCAAATCCCGTCGAGGTTAACTTTGCCTTTCATCCTTACGGGGGTCGATAAAATAAAGTAATGCACTGGGATAATTGCTGGCCTTGTGCCAAATGTAGAAATAATTATTATTTAGAGGAGAAAAAGGGGCATGCATGAATCTTTTCAGATACTCCAAGGCTGGTGTGAAGAAAGGGGGCTGTTATCCCCAGACCAGTGCCCTGATCTGAATGTTTACAATATAGTTATTTATCTCTGCTAAAGACATTTTAGTATCAACAGGTGGTATTGTAAAAGAGGTGATACATTAAGTCTGCCATCTTCTCAAATCTTGCCTGTAAATTATAGCAAAGTTTACTGATTATCAAATAGCTTGGCATTGAAATATTGAGTGAGACCAAATGATGAAGTGAAAATATATAGAGAAGGATATAAAAAGAGAAGAGATACATGGAGACTGCAGGTTCTTTTATTTAAAAAGAAAACCAAAAATCAAGTTTTTAAAAATTCAAATATATTTTAAAGATTTTGTTTCTTATATTCACAATCATGAGGCTGCAAGTTCAATTTCTGGACCAGATGGTGTATTATGTCCTTGAGCAAATCGCTTTATTTCATGTTGCTCTTTCTGCCATGAGTTGTGACCAATAGATGGTATCAGCAATGGAAAGACCAATGGAAATATTGTTTCCTTGGTTTGATTCGATGAGTTCCACCCCAGTCAATAAATGAATGAGGCCTGGGATCTTGACAATCATTAAATAAAAAATTAAAAAAACATAACACTAGCATATGAATGGTGGTGTGTTGGATATATTATATTGTGGTGGTTGTTCTGGCTCTCTGCTCTGAGTTCAAATCCTAACGAGGTCAACTTTACCTTTTATCCATTCAAGGTCCATAAAATAAAGTACAAGTCCTTAGTGATGGATTAGTGGAATTGTGAAAGTGTCAAATGTGATGCCTTGCAATGTCTATAGTATTATGTGGTCAATTTCTGTATAGTGATTCAAATCCCACTGATGGCCAGGCTAATTCATCCAACCATAGGATCAAAACTGATTATGAAAGCTGCATCAGATGGAAGAGGCTTGTAGCTATCTGCTACTGCAGTCAAACAATGGTGATGACTAGCATACAAAACTAAAGCAGACACTTTTTCAAAATCATCTTTATTCTAATTCATCATCTTAAAAGAAACTAATCTTTACATGCAATCTATATTTATCAAGTACTAGCGTCACTGTCAACTGATACAACAGTGAATAAATTGGTATTGGAAAAATACCATCATCATCATCATCACCGTTTTTCCAACTACTTTTCCATGGTTTTAAGGGGACTTTTTGAGACAATGTTTTATGAACAGATGCCTCTTGTGATGCCAAACCTTTTGGCCTCCTCTTACACTATGCAGAGATATAGAGTACCTACACTAGAAATCAGGATACAAATAGTAAATATATTGAAATTATATAACAGTAACACTTTTGATATCAAACTACTTGAAACCTCATTGGATTTATAATAGAAAACTATTTATGTAAAAATGTTTGTGCTTAAGTTAAATCTTTCTATCATAATCTTATTTAAGAAATTTTTGTTAAGTAATGTTCTAAGAATCAGTTAACCAATAAAAAAGTTAGTTATTTTATTAAATTACTCCAAATATTTGAATATACAGTGAAATTCCATTACAATGAAATTTACAGGATATAAAGAAACATTTGTTGTAACGAAAAATTCTTTATAACAAGATTGACCGAAACAAATCGAGTATTTGTTTGATATTACCTCGTATTTAAAAATGAAACAATAAATGGATTAAAATATACCTACAATATGACTATATCATGCAATAAAATATAAATATATATTTCAAATATGTTCAAATATGTTTCTTTCATTTGTTTTCTGTCATATTATTAACTTGCATAAAAAACCCAAGGATTGAAACAAATTTTGTTATACTAACAAAATCGTTATTAATGGTATTCGTTATAACAGAATTTTATTTGTATTCAAAATTAATTGAAATGCATTGACAGTGTATTTCATTAAAAATACAGCAATGAAAGGCATAAGGAAACCTAGGAGGGAATTATACAACCTACATAGATTTGATAAGTAGTAACCTATGTCTATTACTATAGAACCACTTACATGTATTTCCTTTTTTCTTAAATTTAGAAATTAATAGCATACAAATAATGATTTCTACTATAAGCACAACAAGCCAAGCAATTTTGGAGGAGGGGAAAGTCGATTAAATTGACCCCAGTGTATTACTGGTACTTTATTTTATTGATCCTGTAAGGATGAGAGGCAAGGCTAACCATGGCAGGATTTGAACTCAGAACGCAAAGGGCCGTAACTCTATGCTGCTAAATATGTTGTCTGGCGCTCTACTGATACTGCCAATCCAAGCTTACAAAAAAGTTCAACATCGTCATCTGCTTGACAAAAGCAATCGCTTTAACCCTTTAGCATTTCCATTACTCTATATATACTATTATATTTTCATGGTAAAGGCTTTATCTCGCATAATTATCTCACATAATATCGAATCTATGAGATTTTAAAAGTATTTATTTTGAGAACAATACCTTAACATCAGTTTGAGCGACCAGTTACAGCCAGTTTCAACAGAAAGAGGTAGAGAATTCTACCAGTTTGAACTGGTAAAGGGTTAATTTTATAGATTATACAAATATTACCAAATAGAATTAAAATTCTAGCTCCGACATAGCTGTATATAAGTATGTGAATTTTGTATATCTAATGATATATCGTATGTTTAATAGATAAACATTTGGAAAACCTTCTAGCTATGAATAATGAACAAGCTGATGGATAGCACCATCTAGCAGATTACAGCAGAAGCAGCAGGGGGGGGGGAATAATAATGATCTCTTTAATAGTTATTTATTTATTTTATAATAAAGATTTCTACTATAGGCACAAGGCCAGCAATTTGGGGGGAGGGGAAAGTTGATTAAATCGACCCTAGTGCATTACTAGTGCTTTACTTAACGACCCCATAAGGATAAAATGCAAAGCTAACCTTGACAGGATTTGAACTCAGAATGTAAAGCGATGTAACTCTATAAATAATAATAATATTCATAATAATTGTTTCTACTTTTGGCACAAGGCCAGCAATTATCCCAAGGTATTACTGGTACTTTATTTTATCGACCCCATAAGGATGAAAGGCAAAGTTAACCTCGGCGGGATTTGACCTCAGATCATAAAGGGCCGTTACTCTTTGCTGCAAAGCATGGCGTCCGACCCTCTACTGATACTGCCAATCCACCGCCCTCATAATAATGATAAGTGAACTAAAACAGGAACGAGCCTATAGATATCTAGGGATTAATGAAGGCCAAGGTATTCACCATGCCAAAATGAAAGAGAGAATCAGGAAGGAATGCTGTCTTGAAAACAGAGCATAACTCAAGAAAGAAATCATTTGCCATAAATGTGCTTACAATCAGAGTTGTCACATACAGTTTCAATATTATAAATTAGAACATTAATGAAATTAAGAGAAAGGACACAAAAATCAGGAAACTTTTTACCTCTAATAGAATACATCACCCAAAAGCAGATGTGGATCACCTGTATCTCCCTAGACAAAATGGAAGTAGAGAAATGATCCAACTCAAGCTGTCATCCAAGATATTGACCATTGGACTCGATCAGTACCATAAAACCAAAGATGACTGGATGATGAAAATGGATACAGTTCACAAAATGAAGAGGAGGTTACATTCAGTCACAAAGGTAAGTAGGAAGCTTGCAGAAGAATTGGGAATACAGTTTGAAAATGATGGCAATTCAGCAATTAAAGCTGCAAAGTATATCTGTGTTGGCAAAACATGAAGGCTAACAGAGACTGTGCACTAAATTGGAGCAAAAACCACTACATTGGACACTATGTTCTTTGTAGCAAAGAACCTGATGTAGATCAGACTCTTTACCATCAGTGGCTGTGGAATTCTTTTACTCACGACCCTTTAAACTTAAAAAAGAAGAAAAAAGTTAACATCTAATTAACTTCTTCAATGTGAATCCATTATTTATATTATCTATTGTTACTTACTCAGTATCAACACGACTAACCCTTTCATAAGTCAACAAATATTCATTAATGTGCCAACACAAATACATTGATTAATAAAGACACAAATATGAGATGAACTAGGCACTAAGTTTACACATATTCCACAAGCTGGGCAAACTTTATTGGTATTGCAATTAAACTAGCCTTTCTGGATACAGAAATGATTGAGCATAAAAATATCGTGAAGTGATCTATGAAATCAAAGATTTCTTTTAAATATTGCATGATGAAATAAAAGAAGAAAGTTATCATCCAATAATGGCAGGTAAGTTGTCTATGTTTATTAATATTATTTTGTTTTAAAATTTCAATTTCTGCACGCCATTACACACCAATATATCTATAGAAAGAAATACAAAAATATGCATAGTTTTACATATACAAACACATAGATACTCATAGTCCCCTCCACCACCACTTATGTGTATATATAATCTGTGTATGTATGTGTGTGTGTGTGCAAATTCTTTATATATAAATATACATATATACGTATATATATATCATCATTATCATCATCATCATTCAACGTCCATTTTCCCTGATATAAATATATATATATATATATACATATATACATATACACACATACATATATACCCTGTGATATTGTATAAATTTTTAAACAAAGCCAATCAACCATTTTATTTGACTTCTATATTCCACTTTAATTAAAATTTTATGGATGTAGCTGCTCCTGGCTTTTTTCTTTCTTTCTTTCTTTTTTTTTTTGAGAATAGAAAATCATATGATGAAAATATTATTTTGAAAGAAAGGGTCTTTCTTCTCTTCTATCCATAATTCATATGCAGATTAGAAAAAGATGGCTGATCAAAGGTACCACTTCCTGCCTGGGAAACAGAATTCAAATAACATCTTTTTAAAATTAGTGAATAGTATTTGCTGGGGCAGAGAAGAAAATATTTAAATATTGTAGAACGCTATCTTGATATTAAAAATACTCTTTACTTCCTGAGTCAATGAGAGGGCCTCTTTATATCCACACACATTTCAAGAAATAGCTAAATCTCTCTCACATAATACCCTAATATCTTAAAAGGGGTTGGACACATTGGTATAATATGATCCTAGTTACACTGTATTGAAAACAAAACATCTAAGATGGTGATGGCTGGAATGCTTTTATTTTAAGTTTGCCTGATCATAGCAATATGAGTTGAACAATAATTCTTTATTCCTGTTTGGGTTTAATCCTTCTTCCTAATTTAACTATTTCTATCATATGACTTCAGTGTCACCTTCTAAATATTCATAATGAGTGAATGAGAGAGCACTGACATGCTAGAAATAGCAACCAGATCTCCTTCAAATTGCACTTTAGGAAAAATTCCTCTGATATATTTGTCCTGAATAAAAGATGGGATGGGATGGTCACAGCGGGAATATGTTTGATCATATGTCTGCTGCACGATATTTGGTCTACAGTTAAACAATTACAACAATATAAGGATTTTTTAGATATATACACTGAAAAATAATAAAATCCTCTTTTATGACATAAATGTCACTATCATGATTTTTCTCTTGTTCATAATTGCAAGTTGCAAAGAGAAATTTAAATTAGTTCCCAGGCTTAATTCACTGAGAACCAAACAGCAATTGTGTCTAATGGGAATTACTAAAATATTGAATAATGATATTGCTTTTGTTAATGAAATCTCCCCCACATCCACACAAAAAAGACAATAATGTGTAAATTCCTGACTGGAATTTTTTGACCTACATAACAAGGAGAGTAACTGGAAAATAATTCTAATCACTAAATATTTTAATGTAACAAAACAAAAAGAAATTAAATTTTAAAAAAATCAGTTTCTATATGAAAAAAATATTTTTCAGCATTACAAAAGAAAATTTATAATAGTAGCAAGACTAACAACAAAGGCAGATTCCACTTCCATCAAAATAAATGCTACTAATAAGATCTGTATAGTCTCTCATAACCTTCCTTGTAAACTCTGCTATGACACAGTTTTGGGAGTTTGCAGATATTTTAACTTTATTCCATTAAACCTTTATACATTAAGTGTATCTTCCTTTGGTCACTGTCAGTGACATTGATTTCTGAGTCAAATTATATTTCTTTAATTGTACTGAAGATCAGAATACTATTGTGGCATCCAAGACAGTGATTTTACTATGCATCAGAGACCTTACATCACTTTAAATAAATACCATTAGACTAATCAATATAAAAACGATCACCAACATGAGCTAACCAGTGACACAAATATGTTTCATTCTTACACTGCTTTTTTCCTACTACTACAATGGCCTATACTCCTTGGAGTTAGCGGAACAAGGGTAGTTAGCCCATTTGACTCACTCATCATCATCATCATCACCACCACCATTTAACGTCCATTTTCCATGCTTACATGGGTGGTCCACATCATGAGACAAGTCTAACCTGATTGACCGCACCATACCTTGCTCAAAGACAACTGCAAATTTGGCCAGGATTTTTACAGTTTGATGTATTTCCTATCACCAAAGACATTTAATGTGTGGAACTAGATGGCCCTTTTATGAGGAGGGACCAGCCAGTTGGCTACACCATACCCTGCTCACTGCAAAGCCATAGTTTGGGAGCTGCACATATATATATATATATATATACAAAAAGTACCCAGCCCACACTGTAAAGTGGTCGGGTAGATGTCATAACAAAAAGCACCCAGTACTCACTCTAAATGTGGTTGGTATTAGGAAGAGCATCTAGAAACCAAGCCCAAATCAGTTCTGTATGAGCAAGTCATGGACATCTGACCTGGCATTTCTCACAACAGGACATCTCATCTAACCCATGCTAGCATGGGCAAATGGACATTAAATGGTGATGATGATGATGATGATATATATATATGTGTGTGTGTGTGTAAAATATCTTTAAAAAGAACCTTACATTTCTTATAGACAATGTTGATTAGACCGACACTCTTTTTGATTACCTGGAATCAGATCAGAATAAACTCTCTGCAAGGAATAATTCCAGTGTCTTCTTCATTTTCAATAAAGCCCATTACTACATATGTAGCAAACCTGGAGGCTAGGTTTAGCACATTGCCCAGTTTAACAGCAGACGGTCTTTGGTTGTCCTTAACAAAATACACATTGATGCAAGTATTCAGACCAGATCCTCTGTTTTTTCTCACTCCTTATTTTCACTGCAGACATCATTATCATAATCATCATCATCTAGTGTCTACTTTCCCTGCCGTTAAAGGTTCGACATTGATCTATAAATGTTCCAGCTGGATATTGGAGGCACATGGCTTAGAGGTTAGAGCATTGGGCTTGCAATCGAAAGCTTGTGAGTTCAATTCTCAGACTGGGTGATGTGTTGTTTCCTTGAGCAAGATTCTTTTTTTCACATTGCTCCAGTTTACTCAGCTCTAGAAATGAGATGATAGGACTGGAGTCCCTATCATTCCACTGCAAAGTGGTCGTGGAGGTGCCACGGCAAAAAAGTACCCAGCCCACACTGTAAAGTGGACATGTAGGCGCCACGGAAAAAAAGCACACAGCACTTACTGTAAATGAGGTTGGTGTTAGGACGGGCACCCAGCTGTAGAAATCAAGCCAGAATCAGTTCCCGTCCCACCCTTGCAAGCAGGGAAAAGCGGACGTAAAATGATGATGATGATGATGATGATGTATCTACTAGTCAAGCAGGAATTGAAAATCTGATGGGCACACCCACTTCTTCCTCTAAGTAAATTAAAACGGTTTTGTATTAATATTAGAAAGTTTGAAATGAGTTCATCATCATCATCATCATTATCGTTTAACATCTATCTTCCACACTAGCATGGGTTAGATGGAGTTGTTAATAAAAAATCATAGTTTTTCTGTGCTATTAATCTATTCTTTAGAATGTTTATTTACAATATTAGAATGTATATTTACTGTATCAGTGGTCAAGTGGATGGGATCAATGTTACACATAGTTTAGAAATAAAGGTTTCTATTTGAAAGGGGTGGTGTGGATGGGGTGGGGGTAGTGGGACGGGGGTGTATTTTGTTAGAGGTGCCTACTGACTGTAGGTTTCGTTTTGTACTTAGGCAAGGCAGGTCTTCTGTATGACTGTGTAGCGCCAAAGATCTCGGTCCAGTGACATTGGCTTGGAGAGGTGTAAGTGTGTGAGGTCGGAATTTATCAAGTCATCCCAGGTTTTTCTGGGTCTGCCTACTCCGTGGCTACAGTCTATTTTTATCGCCCCGCACTTTTTTATACAGCTGTCGTCTTTCATGCGCATCATGTGACCATACCAACGTAGTCTTCTCTCGAGTAAACAACATCTGATCCCTCTTATTCCTAATTTCTCCCTTAGTTCGTTTATGTATACATCCAAAATAAAGACACCTGGGGATGATCACAAATCAAACCATTAGTGTATACATACACAAACATATATGTATACACACATTAATAGACTGGAAAATTACAATCTTATCCTAATTATCTTCACTGTAGTCTAATTGCAGAAGACATAGAATTCTGGAATGTCAAGCACTCATGAAAATAACTTTTAGTAAAATCAGGTATATATTATAGATAAGGTAGAAATATATGTATTTCCAACTCAAACCACTTATCAGGTAATGGGCTTCTGTTCATAAGGAGTTTAACATCACATGGATGAAGGATCACAGTCAGAGTTATATATTCAATGTTGAGGCTTGGCAGATAAGACTTATTTATAGAAAAGTGCTAATATGCTTGGTGGAGTAAGCCAGGAATTTTAATTACTTAAAATTACACCTATAGTTATGAGAGCAAAAAAAATCATTTTATTGTCTGATTCTTGTCAAAAAATTACAATTAATTGAATATTTTTTGAGTAATTTTGTGGAGAATATTGTGACATCATTGATGAAGCATGATCTTACCGTATTGCCAGATGTTAAAATATCTTGAGAAAATATAGGATTTCCAATACTGAATGACTGAGGAATGAAGATGATTGCTGGAACACTTTTAACTCCTTTGTTACATCTTAAAATGCCACCTGATTCCATGACAAAAACTGTCCATTTACATACTAAAAGCTTCCATCATAATTTCATGGAAAAAATATTCATGTTCCAAACATCATCTTCGTAATGAAAAAGTTGGCTCTTTTGCTAAATTCCAACAAATTTTTGATTACTTTCAAGATTAATTGATATACATTGGCAGACTATTTTATTAGGTATATGGTGACAAAAGGATTGAATTATCTTCTACAGGCACTTAGCTTTTAATGCTAAGTTCATATCTTCTTAGGGGTGGCGAATTGGCAGTGTGGTTAAAATGACAGATATAATTCTTTGTGGTATTTATTCCAGCTCTCTCTGCTCTGAGTTTAAACCTGCTGAGGTAAACTTTTCTTTTCACCCTTTTGAGATCAATAAATAAATTATCAGTTCAGAATTGAGTAGATATTCTCTCTCTGGAAGAAATTGGCTGTGTCCCAGCCTGGAGAAGAGATGGGCTTTGCCAGGTTTAAAAGGTCCAGGACATATTGTATGTCATTACAGTGCCCCTACAATTCCATAGGGAGTTACTGGTCTATATATATATATATACTCATATCTTCCTAACAAAACAATTGTTAATTTTCCGTCGATACTCCTTAAAGTATTGGATGAGTAATCTCAATCATTTCTCTGACATTCTATTAACTTCCCCTGATGAGAAACTTATTTATTGAATGATTCTTTCTATGTATTCCTTTTCATCTCTTTACATTTCCCCATTCTACACATGAACATTTTGAAACTTACTGCTGATTCATGTATGATATTTCATCCAAATAATAATGGTTTCTAACATTAGCATAAGGTGAAGCAGTTTTAGAGAAGATAAGTATAACTGATTAAATTTCCAGTAATTGACTGACACTTAATGCATTAAGTACAGTCATGTATGTGTTGATGAAAATCAAAAAGAATCTTTGTAGGATTTGAACTCAGAATACAAAGTGATGCCTCTATGTGGCACAAAGTATTTAGATATATCTAGATAACTGTTTCTACGGTAGGCACAAGGCCAGCAATTACCCAGTGTATTACTGGTACTTTATTTTATCGACCCTGTAAGGATGAAAGGCAAAGTTAACCTCGGCGGGATTTGAACTCAGAATGGCAAGGGCCGTAACTCTATGCATCAAAGCATGACGTCCGACCCTCTACCAATACTGCCAACCCTCCGCCTATATATATATAGATAACATAATGTACTCTGCTGTTCCTGTTCACTCAATGCAATTTTGTACAACTGTAATAATTTCTAACAAGGATTAGATTTCAAGATAGGAAGTAGAGGGAGGTAACTAGATACCAAAATGCTTTTTTTAATCACATTCTAACAATTTTACAATCCTCTATCATTTTCAGTTCATACTTAAACTAGGAATCAAACCATGTCACAAGGATGAAGGCTAAGGGCACTAATTACTAAATCTTATTGGGTGTAACAACAATGAATATTGTTTCTAATTGACACACATCATCGTCAGTCATCATCATTACCATTTAATGTCTATTTTCCATGCTTGCATAGGTGAGATAGTCTGGCCAGATTGGTGGTACTGGAGCTGTAAATTTGTCTGGGATTTTTACAACTGGATGTCCTTCCTGACACCAACCACATGGCAGCAAATTTAGAAGAAAAGTCAATTAAACCAACCCTAGTACTTGATTGGTACTTTATTTTTAAAATCCTAAAAGGATGAAAGGCAAAGCCAACTGCAGCCAGCTAAATTTGGATTTAAAACTTAGAGTCACGACTTAATACAGCAAAACATTTTTTCTGATGCTCTAATAATTCTGGATCTTTAGTGTCTAATACAATAGTTATTCTTTGACATACTTTTGATAAACCACTATATCATCATCATTTTATATCTGCTTTCTAGCTAATTACAATTCTTAATTATGTTATTTGTATCATATTTAGAATGATACCAAATTGTCCAAAACTATCCCTAGTTCTGATACAAAACATCCCTGTTTTAAAATGTCTATATCTAAATTGAAGCTACTCTTCATAATTCTATGTAGGAATATTTTGTTTTGTTCCAGACCACAGCTATTTTACTAAATCTCTCCGAGTACTTGGTTATTTTTAATTTATTTCAAAAGTAAAAGCAGTATATTTCCATAAAAATATGATACCAAAGGGGTTAATTCTCTATATTTGTAATAAAATTTATTTAATACGTTTTATAAAATAAAGTAATAAGATTTTTCTTCATGTTTTGTTATTCCTCATTAAAAATTACATACCATTTCTTAGAGAATTAAATAATTTTGAAGCAGCAGCCTGTTTTTGTAAAATATGCTTTTATCTCAGTTACCTAAAATTATATTTCAGGAAAAGAAATCTTAAAAGCTTCTAACTATTTGGAAAAGAAAAAGTCTTAAAATTTAAAAGATGGTCCAAAAATATATTTAAAACATCAAAAACTCAGAAATATTCCCAAGTTACACACAAAAAAAAAGGAAAATTTAATGAAAATAATTTTTAAAAATATGTATGTAAATATAATCAAAATAGAGTTTTTGTTTAATAGTTTTATCATTGCCCTTGTCATTTTTAAATGGCACTCATGAAAATGTTTTCTATGAGTCAAAGTAAATTCCTTAGTTTCTGTTAAACTTTGACACTTCTGACAGATAACAATTCTTATTTAATGGCTGTCTTCTTGATCATTGACTTTGTTCCTGATTTTGATTATCTCATTTCAAAGAATGATTTCTAACTGTCAATCTTTGTCGCAATTATGTGACACCGGATGTTTGTTACATAAAAGGAAGCATAATCATAAAGAACACATCATAATCACCATCATCAATATGATAAAGATGATAAAAACACTGATGACACAGATGTTAATAAAGTTGTTGATATTATTACTGTTATTGTTTGTTGTTGTTATGATGATGCTGTGGAATAAAATATTGATTATCACAAAACTAATATTGAAGAGCAAAAATGGGAAGGGGTAGAGAATGAATACTGTAGCAATGTTATTCCTCTGAGTAATTTTCTTCTTTTTTTTTTAAACATCACAGAGTTTAAGGAAATGGTACTATATTTATGCTCCTATTAAGGTTTTAACCCTTTCATAACAATATTTCTAATGTGTTTCAATTAATTTTGAAAATAAGTAGAAATCTGAAAGAATTTAGTAAAATATCTAATGCTTTTGTTACTAAAACTGTGTCTGGAGCATTACTTAATAAAAAATATCTTATATAAAATTATGAGGGAAGATTTTAAAATAAGTAAGAACACTTTAACCTGAATAGTTTCTTGATGTTTGGTATCAAAAAAGTTAAAGGTATAAACAAAGTAAATCCAATATTTACACAGAATCTCAGATTGTACTAGAGTACCAACTGCAATAGCTGAACGTATTAGTTGTAAAAGATATAGTTTTAGTGCAATAAAGCTACAGTAGAAACTGATTAAACACTTTGTAATAATCCATATGTCCAGCATTTCATATACAAATCATAAAAGTTGCTTGCTGCTATATTTTCATTATGCTCATATTACAATAACTTTTCTATTCAGTTTTGCTTTCTTGAAATAACTGTTTCTACTTTTTGGCACAAGGCCAGCAATTACCCAGTGCATTACTGGTACTTTATTTTATCGACCCCGTAAGGATGAAAGGCAAAGTCAACCTCAGCGGGATTTGAATTCAGATCGTTAAGGGACGTAACTATGCTGGAAAGCATGGCATCCGACCCTCTACCAATACTGCCAATCCACCGCTTTCTTGAAATAACATTAGTTGTTATTGTTGTTAATGGCGACGGTGGGTGTGATGGTATTTATTAGCTTCCTAGTCACTCTTGAATGAGAAAATCTACAATCAAAGGTATTCCAGCCATGATCATCCCATCTTTTATTCAGACATAGTGTATTTAGGTCTACATTATTTAATATGTCCTTCCTTTATGTTGTTGTTTAACCTTAGGTCAGTCAAGATCTAACGGAACTATGATTAAAAACATTCCATTTATGACCATCATATTTTTTTGTATATCAGGGACTAGATTTTCTAATAAATCCTTCCGTCTTTAAGATGGTTGTGTATAAAGGAGGTTTGTCTGCCATTTCTAACAGGTCACATGTCTATATAGAGGCTCTATTTTGCTGGGAAATTACTAGACACTTTTGATAGATGTGGCTGTAGTAGCAACATATGGATATGGCGAATAGTCAACAGACTGGTAAAAAAGAACAACACAATTAAAAGAAATATGGCAGGAAGTGAAGGATATCTGAAAAGAATGGTGAGAAATGTCTGAAGAAATGTTTGCAAAAATATGCATGCTTAACTATGAGACGTTTATGAATGTACATCTTTTAGGTTTGTAGGGATAATAGCTAAGTGTAATGAAATAGTAAAACTGATGTGAAGTCATTACAAAAGAAATACAGGGACAAGAAGGATTTGTTTTGCAGGTTTTTTTCATACGTTGAAAGGTTTTGATAGAGTTCTATGTGAAGTAGTGACATGAACATTTAGAGAGTTGGGAATAAAGGAATGGTTTGTTTGTACAATGATGACAGTATATGGGAAAGTGGATATAGTCATAAGGACAGAATACAAAAACAATGACAAGTTTAAAGGGAAGTTTGAGGTATATCAATGATCAGTATTAAGCCCAATACTATTTGTAGTTGTAATGGAGATACTGGCCTAAAGTGTAAGGGAGGGTTTACCACAGGAATTGTTGTATGCAGATGATCTGGTGTTAATAGCAGAGAGTGTGGCTGGACTGAAGGAAAAGATGAATAGATAGAAGCAATGTATGGAGAGAAAGGGTATGAATGTGAAAATTGTAAAGATGGTGATGGCAAGTGATAAAGATTTTGGTAAGATGGAAAGAACTGAAAAAAGGTCATGTGCAGGAAGGGTGATAGAGTGAACTCCATTAAATGTACAATATGTTCTGGGAAAGTACATAAGAAAATTAGCAGTATGAAGGGATTATTAAATAATGTGGAAGATACATTTAAGCTGGATCTCAGGAATGACGTAAAAACATTTTGTTACTTTGGAGACAGGCTGAAAGGAGAGGGTGAATGAGATTCTGTAACAGTTTCTAGAATAAAATGTACTGTATATATTTGGATTAGAGCAGCTGCTGTACACAAACATTCTAGATTATAGAAATGAAAGTGAGATCCAGTCAACTGGTAAAGCATCACTGATCCAGCATAATTGCTAATACACTAATATCTATATATATAAAACTGAGGATGTCTGTCTGTGAGTTTGAATCCATAAAACTCGAGAAGTACCCAACCGATGTTTTTCAAACTTTACATATGCATTACTTATGTTTCAGGGAGTATTATGCATATAAAATTCAACTTTTTGATCCCCTAGGGTCCGCATTAGGTGAAGAACTGCGTTTTTTCAGCTTTTTAGGGGTTTTCTGAGGCGTTACGTCAGACCAATTTCCTTGAAATTGTAACTATGTATTAGTCAGTCTCTTCTTCATACCGTGAGCAAAGAAAATCTAACTTTTTTATGGCCTAGGGCCCGCATTAGGTGAAAAACTTCATTTTTTTCAGCTTTTTAGGGCTTTTTTGAGGCGTTACATCTAAATCGCATTCACAGATATTTCCCTTGGAATATAAGTATTCGGTTTATTTTCTTTACATATTGTCCAGGCATGTAGTTTTTCCACGATTAGGTCTGTTGGCGGCCTGCGTTCCAAAATACCTTATCCCGTGCAACGCCGGGTACCACTGCTAGTACTTTATACATCTAAACCATCTACCAAAAAACAACAGTTTAGGCTTCCTCAAAAATTGCAATTTTATTCAACCATATTTCCCTTTCTCATCTTCAACTGTGCATTTGTTCAAACCTCCATCCCTAGAATTATAATACACTGGTATTTCCTCCTTGGTCATGTTTTTCTAATAGGCAGCAGTAGCTGAAGTTAAGAATCAACCATATTGAATTCACCAGTCAGGAAGGCTTGCAATGGCTATGGGCTGTTTTACCCCACTTCAGACTAAAATATAACAAATAAACAAACAGTGCCTTGGTTGAGATAGTTGATATCATTTGATTCCTCATATTCTAGCCTAAATTGTTTTATATCTATCCTTTGAGATCTAACTTCAATAAAAAGAAAAGATGGAGAGAAATCAGATTACCTTAAAAATGTGGTACAACAGAGTCCCAAAATCTAGTTTTAGATGGCGTGATAATACTGATATAAATAGTAAAGTATTTCCAAAGATGTGGATAATTTCTAGAAGGTAATAGTTCAAAATTTCAGTTTAAAAACGTCTATGTCTATAAAACAAGACATAGTATGAGATCTAATTTGTAGACTAAACAATTTTCTTCTCCATAACTAAATAAATGAGTGAAAACTGAAGAGAAGCACCTAAACATTTACACATGAAATGAAATTCAGTAAATGATTAAATACCTGTTCTGGTTTCCCTCAGATCTAAATATAAATTTGGTGTTTGTCCAGCCAATAAATCAAAGCTGGCGTGGCTGAGAATTTTGTGTAGTGGATTTAACTTCACCATTTTGCCAACAGTCCCAGTTTGTCTTATTTTTAATCTGCTACCTAGCTGTGTTACCATTTTTTAACAATGTCCGTATTGTCAAGTAAATGCTGTAAGAGCTAATCAATTTGAAATGGGAGGTGCTGGTTCAATGCCAATTCACATACAAGATTTACTTGACTTACCTGCTTGAGATCTATAAGTAATGAAGAGTTGCTTTGTAGTAAAAACATTTTACTGTTGCATAATAGTCTTAGGTAGTATGTTCTATGACATTTCTAAATATTTAGTTATTTCTCCAGCATAATAGAAATAACTTTAAAATGTCAAGGAAATTTTGTAGTTGAAACAAAAATAAATTTTGTGTTTCTCTATTCAAGGTAAGTAACTAAATTTCCTTCCAACAAAATCTCAATTAATAGCTTTGCTGTCTGAATGATGTTTGTTTTTATTAATAACACAGAGAAATAAAAGCAAAATCTAAGTCCTTATCGGATTTTCTAAGACTGAGTAGTGATATGGTTGCAGGATACTATTACAACCATTGGCAGTATGGGTAGAGCATCAGACAACATGCTTAGTGGCAATGAGTTATGGTCCTTTACGTTCTGAGTTCAAATCCCACCAAGGTTATCTTTGTCTTTCATCCTTATGGGGTCGATAAAATAAAGTACCAATAATGCACTGGGGCCGATATAATTGACTTTCTCTTTCCCTTTCCCCCAAAATTGTTGGTCTTGTGCCGAAACCATTATTACAAGTATCGGTAGAGGGTCGGACGCCATGCGTTGACACATAGATATACGGCCCTTGCCATTCTGAGTTCAAATTCCACCGAGGTTAACTTTGCCTTTCATCCTTACGGGGTCGATAAAATAAAGTACCAGTAATACACTGGGCAATTGCTGGCCTTGTGCCAAAAGTAGAAACAATTATTACAGCCATTTTTATTTAGTTTGTTATAAAATGAAGGAGTCTCTACTTGGTTGTCCCCTCAAACCACACTATAGAATTCGACTGTACCATTGCTCAAAGAATAGAAGGGATGGTCATGGCTTGAATGCCTTTAATGACAGTTGAATCAGCACTGACTTAGGGCTAAACAACAACAACAGGGAAAAATTGAGATAACAGCTCAGTTGAGCTTCTGAGAGTTGACTTGAGTAAGGATATGACCTGACTTTAGATGCTACCTTGTATGTTAGATATGTAAAGAGAACTTTAATCAATTGAGCAGTTGTGCTTTGAAATACATTTACAAAAGATTATCAATTGCAAGAGAGAGAGAGGGGTTGGCTTTGTGTTGTTCATGAGTTGGTGAGAATATGAATATTGTTCATGTTTATCCTTCATATGAATAACTTTTCTTTGTGTTAATAATCTTTATGAGGTTTAATTGTAACAGGTATTTAGGATTAGGAATTTAAATATCAAAGAGAGAGTATGATCTATAACTAGGGGAAAATTATAGAAAAAAACCCACTGCGCCTCTCCATTCTTAACCCAAAAGGTATTCCACAGAAAGATCAAATATGTTTATGTATATATGAATAGTTACACTTGCATTATTTTCCCTAATTATTAAATGCATTCTCTTGAGCTTTGATTTTTAACTACAAACTTCCTTCAAGACTAAATGTTTTCATATGCTAAATTTATTAATACATATCTAGCAGTAAACATTGAAAATTAATATTTTATAAAACATACATACGCATGCACATATATAAAAGGGAGGAGGATTCAAGGACATGCAATTTAAAAGTGGCAAGGTAATTAATAATTAACAAGCTGAGTAGAGGAATTTAATCAGGTAAATAGCACGAGAGACATATAGGTGATACGTTAGTTAATCAAAAGGATGGAATGTTCATTATAGTAAAACAACAGAAAGAACATACATCTAGCTCAAGGCTAGACTAGATTTTAGAAGCACTAAATATATTTTTCTTCTAATGTGGAGAAAGGAACAACATATATATATATATATATATATATATATAGTAGAACACTGGAGGGTTATATCTGTAGTAGTGGAGGACTCAGTCTATTGGACAAGTTTGGTAGAAGTAGTTCCACAACAGTTAATTCACCATTTCCGAAACCAATTTGTTTCACCTTAGACAGATCATCAGCTCAGTTTAAATGAAATGAAAGGCACATGGCTTAGTGGTTAGAGCATTGGCCTTGCAATCGAAAGGTTGTGAGTTCAATTCTCAGACTGGGTGATGTGTTGCTTCCTTGAGAAAGACACTTTATTTCACATTGCTCCAGTTTACTCAGCTGTAGAAATGAGATGATAGGGACTGGGGTCCCTATCATTCCACTGCAAAGTGGTCGTGGAGGTGCCACGGCAAAAAAAAAGCACCCACCACTCACTGTAAATGAGGTTGGTGTTAGGAAGGGCATCCAGCTGTAGAAATCAAGCCAGAATCAGTTCCCGTCGCACCCTTGCAAGCAGGGAAAAAGCGGACGTAAAATGAAATGATGAAATGATGATGATGAATCTCTTTTAAACCGAGCTGAGAAAGAGATTATGGGTAAATATATAAATTGTCATCTTTAAAAAAAAGTGAAATTTTTTTTGTTCATTTCATGTCTTATAAACAACCAAGCTTTATATTATTTTATTCTTAAAATTAAATGATTGAAAAAGAAAATGTATTTAAAGAAGAAAATTCCAATATCCAGTACTTTTCTATTCAGAAAATCTTGAAATCGTTAATCATAAACATAAATTCTATTTCAATCCTAACCAAGATTTATCCTCATATCAAGCTCAAACTTTGTCTTAATCCAAATTAAAACTCTAACAAAGCCTTAGAATCAATCCTGAAACCTAATAATAATGCTAAACCTAATAATAATGCTAAACCTATTAATAAACCTGACTGAAATTCAACAATAATCTATTATTTTGACATTATTTCCATCAATGGTTTTGATCTTGGCTATTTTCTCTATGATTAGTGTGAGACATGAAGTGTTTAAGTAGTAATCATTCTATATACAAAAGAGTAAAAGTGAATATTAATAAAATAAATTGCTTCACACAGAAAATAAATACATTTTCACATAACTTGTCTTTCTAAGTTGTTCGTCAATGATGAAAAGTTGAAAAGTTAATAAAGCCAAGAATAAAAATGTGTGTTATATGAGGAAAGAGATCTTCAACTATTTACCTTTAATTCTCATGCAATGTGCTAAATATTAGCCATACACATTCATTTTACACTTTAGAGGATCATCAAGGGTGATTTTCAGTGTAAATGGCTGTGTGAAGAGAAAGTGCTCAGTCACAGATATTTGGTGTCAATGCATCAAGGAGAAAGCATTGCTCTCAAGAATAGATATTTGCCATTAGGCATTTTATTATGCAGTGCATGCCACACTTGAATGCCTGCAATATTTCACTGAAAGCTGCCTTGGACAGTTTTCTCTTTATATTTGTTACCTTATTGGTTCTTCATGAACATCACTTTGACTGAAGTCTATAGAGATTACTCTTCATTTCACTTTTGGTAGGAAATGACACCCTATAAATGTAGTATGGAAAAATTACAGTACAATTCCAGAAAAATGCTGGTTGCAGGATTAGAATTTTTCCTCAAAATAGTATTAACCACTTGTATTATTTAACTAATTTGTATATATATATTTGCAAGCAAGGAAAAGTGGACATAAAATGATGATGATGATATATATATATATATATATAGGTATGTATGTATGTGTATATGTATGTATGTATCTATTGACACACACATACATATATATATATGAGTGTGTACATATGTATATGTATATATATATATTATACATGCATGCACACATGCATACTTACATATATGCACACACACACACACACACACACACACACACACACACACACACACACACACACACACACACATACACACATGCATACTTACATGCAAACAAATTCACACATGCATACATACACACATAATCACACACATATACTTACCTAATAATGCTGACAAACATTAAATTTTCACAACACATTCTTCTATATCAGCTTTACAAACTGTCTATGGTTGATGAATCTTTTTTTTTTCTTCTCGACAACTAAAATTTGTTTCAGCTTATGTATTACTGTACAAGTCAATGATAGTCAATGTTATAATTTGTTTATTCCATCAGATGCAACTCATTTTCCCCAACTGTGCTACAAAATTCAGGTAATTGCATTATTTCAGTCTGACACCAATTACTTTAACTGGTTCTACTAAGTCAAATAGCTCACGGTCAGGGTTTCAATTTTCTTAAGCCTCTCTTGGGTCCATTTCACTGAGTTAAATCCAATCAACCCTCTCAGCTACCACTTCTTTTTGGTTATGCTTAACTTTTCAAATGTACACATTTCAAACAAGTGCCTAAGTTTCTTTCAAAAGTAATTCAAGCAACATTACTAAACAGTCATGTTCTTTTCAGACCCTCTTACGACTTACAAGTAATAAGAGGTATAAGAAATAATCTATTTTGTGGTTTATTGTTATTTCGTGGTGCGAAACTGGACTTAGAAGAAAATTGGTTCAATAAAAACTTTACACATGTGCTAAATGTGGAAGAAGAAGGTACAAATGAAAACTTCTGGGAAAATATAATACAAAAATAATAAGGTTTCATTAAAATAAGATTATTTCAATTAGATCATAATAACTGTTTCTACTTTTGGTGCAAGGCCAGCAATTACCCCAGTGCATTACAGGTACTTTATTTTATCGACCCCCGTAAGGATGAAAGGCAAAGTTAACCTCGTCAGGATTAGAACTCAGAATGGCAAGGGTCGTAACTCTATGCTGGAAAGCATGACATCCGACCCTCTACCGATACTGCCAATCCACCACCCTTGATGTTAATAATAATAATTCTTTCTACTTTAGGCAAAAGGCCAACAATTACCCCAGTTTATTACTGGGGCTTTATTCTATAATAATAATAATAATAATGAAATTATTGTGTACAGTGCTCAGGTGCACTACAACTCATCAATGGTGCATGTATAGTACATAGAATAATGTACAAATGTCAGGAAAGTGAACGGTGTATAAGTCATGATATACATATGTGCCTGTATATAGAGGGATATCAGGTCTAGTGTTGGCGGATTTCAGGAACCATGGGGGTTTTAAAGGATGCAATGTCTCGGCAGCTAACAACTGATGCAGGTAGTTTGTTCCATACTTCAGCAAATCTGAGTGTGTAAAAATGTTTCTGAAAGTCATGGGAGCTGATATATATATATATATATATATATATATATATATATGCAGATACATACACCTGCAGATGTATGTGTGTGTGTGTACAGATATATACACACCTGACATACAAACATACATACAGTAACATAAACATCATTCATGATGATGCTTTGATGTTTTCTTATTTTATGTGTCATATAAACATTGTTTTTCAATTGCACCATTTTTAAAGCAGAGAAAAATACAATGATTATGTATTTCTAAAATATGTTAATGTTGTAAGAATTAACTCCAGCCTGGAATTAAAGCAGCATTTACATTATTCTATATATACTATTGTATTTTCGTGTTAAAGGCTTTATCTCACACGATTATCTCATAATATCAAATCTATGAGATTTTGATATTGTTTATTTTGAGAACAATACCTTAACATCAGTATGAGTAGCCAGTTATAGCCGATTTGAAGAGAAAGAAGTGATAGAAGTGATAGAATTCTGACCAGATACAGTTGAGGGGCGGGGGGGGGGGTTAGCAGGGAGGTGATTGAAAATCGATAATTTTTCTAGTTTGTCTACCTCGATTATTTTTAAAAACCAAAGTTAGTCATTTAGTTTACATATTTACCCCCAACTCCTAATATTTATTTTATAACATATTGGATTTCTAGTAATGCTTTTATAATGTATAAAGAAAATTAATTGTTACAGGGATGCTACCACTTGAAATAAAATTTTGCTGGAGATAGATTAGCAAAAGTTAATAAGTAGGTGGGGAATAAGAGCAGGGAAATTGGAAAAAAAACTGAAAAATTAATAAGCGAAGAGGAGGGGCATGTACATTCGAAACCCGAGAGTATATATGTGTATGGAGGCATATGGCTTAGTGGTTAGAGCATTGGACTTGCAATCGAAAGGTTGTGAGTTCAATTCTCAGACTGGGTGATGTGTTGTTTCCTTGAGCAAGACACTTTATTTCACATTGCTCTAGTTTACTCAGCTGTAGAAATAAGATAATAGGGACTGGGGTCCCTATCATTCCACTGCAAAGTGGTCATGTAGGTGCCACGGCAAAAAAAGCACCCAGCACTCACTGTAAATGAGGTTGGTGTTAGGAAGGGCATCCAGCTGTAGAAATCAAGCCAGTATCAGTTCCCGTCTCACCCTTGCAAGCAGGGAAAAAGCGGACGTAAAATGAAATGATGATGTATATATATATATATATTGTATACTAACACAGACCACATTCTTATAAAGCAGCATAAATCACATGCATATATATTGTGGAGTAGTATAGATCACATGCATATATTTTGTAGATATACAAGCACAGATTTCTCTCCATTACTTGGGGTGATAACTGAGCCATACAGATAATATTGATTTGAATGAGGCTACTGCCAACAGTATATTTCCTCTGTTTAATGTCTCCAGTGTTGCCAAGAAAGAATCCAATTTTATCTGGCTCAGATGGTTGTAGTAATCTCTATATTTTCTTTGCTTACAATGAAAAATTATTTTGTAAGAGCTTTGGGAATTGTCTTTGTATAGAAAGAAGTCATATATTTGTCAAGTTAAAATTCACATCATCTGTGTATATGTATGACTTTTTGCTGAAATCGTGCTATTAGTAGTTTTGTACAGTGCAACACTTAGATGTCTAGCTGAAGCTTCAAGATATACTATAAAGAAAATAAATGAAAACAAACTATTGGGTAAATTAATGCTAATTGTCATTCTCAAGCTAAAGCAATGAATGGCAATTAAGGAACAAAAGGCCAGGAAATAGCAGTAGAGTTTACTGTTTTGATTTGTATCAACTATGCACAACAAAGCATCAACAGAAGATGCCTAACTGTACCTAAATGCAGTCATTAAATCCTTAACTATCGCTCATGTTTATCTTAACTACAGGAACTATGAAGAAAGACACTAAAAATAAACATCTATTTAATGTCTGTTACCTCCTTCCCATTAAATGTCATCTGTCTTTTTACCATTCACATCTCTCTACACTTCTTTTTTTTGTTCAGATACTTCGGCATCACAAATGGCAACTAGCTGTATAACATTGCCTCAAAATGTACCACCCAATTCATGCCAGCATAGAAATGTAGGCATTAAAAATGATGAACTGGCAATGATGATATTAGTGTGAGGTGGATACAATGAAAACAAAATCCTGAAGATCATAATTTTCTAAATTAATAGTCCCTCTCCACTTTAGAGCATTCATACACACAGACATATATATGTATGTATAGTTAAGAAGTTTGCTTCACTACTACATGATTCTGGGCTTGATCACACTCTGTAATACCTTGTGTCTTCTATTATATAGTCTCAGGCCAACCAATGCTTTTTAAGTGAACTCAGTAGGAGAAAACTACAAGGAATCCTGTCATAATATATAATACATACATATATTTGTGTCTGTGCATGTGTGAAGTTGCATGCACCCACATACTGAAAGCAAGTAGTGACATTTTCTCATGTCCCTCATAAAAACACAACCCATAGCCCAGTGGTTCGACAAATATCAATGATGTGTATTGTACTTTAAAAAAACATAGATTGGTATTAGCAAAAACATCCTGCTGTCAAAAAACTGCCTCAAAAGGTTTTATCAAGTCCAAAACAGCACAGAAAAGTTGATGCAAAGACAATGATGGTTATATATATATGTAAACTTTTACATTTATACTACATTTCAATCTGTTTGATCACTAATCCTCATTAGGTACTGTGTTCCTGAATGTGTACAAAGTACAGGGTGGTCCGAAAGTGTTGTCACCGCCTACCAAAAAGTATATGTTCCCATCACAGTATCGTCTTCTTTGGAGGAGCTGGTTTGCCAAATCTTGCAGTGAAGTCATGTCGCACATCCTCCATGCTCTTGCCAGAATGCACACGATCATGTGTCCATACACTTGCAAGCAGCCTTTCTTCCAAAATGTAGGAGCTCGTGTCAGCCATCTGAAACAGAAAATTATATTATTATTACTAGCAGTGGTACCCGGCGTTGCACGGGATAAGATATTTTGGAACACGGGCCACCAACAGACCTAATCGTGGAAAAACTGCATGCCTGGACAATATGTAAAGAAAATAAACCGCAAAAAGCCCTAAAAAGCTGAAAAAATGAAGTTTTTCACCTAATGCGGGACCTAGGCCATAAAAAAATTGGATTTACTTTGCTCATGGTATGAAGAAGAGACTGACTAATACATAGTTACAATTTCAAGGAAATCGGTCTGACGTAACTTCTCAAAAAGACCCTAAAAAGCTGAAAAAACACAGTTTTTCACCTAATGCGGGCCCTAGGGGATCAAGAAAATGAATTTTTTTAATGTACATAATATGCCTTGAAATTTCGGGAAAATCCGCTAGACGTAACGCATCGAAAAAGCCCTAAAAAGCTGAAAAAGCGCAGTTTTTCACCTAATGCAGGCCCTGGGCATCAACAATTTTTTTATGTGCATAACACTCCCTGAAAAATAAGTAATACACATGTAAAGTTTGAAAAAAATCGGTTGGGTACTTCTCGAGTTTTAGGGATTCAAACTCACAGACACACAGACACACACACAGGCAGACATCCTCAGTTTTATATATATAGATTATTAAAACAAAAAATTAAAACAATATGTGACAAAGGGTGACAAGACTTTTGGACCACCCTGTACATGATGCAATTCAAAGACATTTGTGTCTTGGTCATTATGAATATTATTACTCATTGTTTAGAAATAATTGTTTTAATATTTGGCACATGTCAAGCAATTTGAAGGGGAAAGTCAATTAAAAGGACCCCAGTGTATTACTGGTACTACTGATACTGCCAATCCATTGCCCTTTGCTTAGAAATAATTGTTTCTACTTTTGGCACAAGGCCAGCAATTATCCCAGTGCATTACTGGTGCTTTATTTTATCTACCCCATAAAGATGAAAGGCAAAGTTAACCTTGGCAGGATTTGAACTCAGAATGTAATGGACCATAACTCTATGCTGCAAACCATGGTGTCTGACACTTTACCAATACTGCCAATCCACCACCCAGGCTGCAAGTTTTGATCCAATATAGTACTAGGTACACATCTAGGAATATGACATCTAATGATAATCAAAGATGAAACTTATCAAAACATAGGGTAGATGTAAATATTGTAAACATTCTCTGTAAATATGAGATTTGTAATAAAAAAAATGATAATCATATTTGTAATAATTAATCTCTGAAATTTACATATCTAATTAGATGCAACTAGCTTCCAATATAATTAGTATTCCTCAAGATACGACGTACATGACGACCTACATGACATAAGTAATACACATGTAAAGTTTGAAAAAAATTGGTTGGGTACTTCTCGAATTTTAGGGATTCAAACTCACAGACACACACAGACATTCTCAGTTTTATAGGCCAGCAATTACCCAGTACATTACTGGTACTTTATTTTATCGACCCCGTGAGGATGAAAGGCAAAGTTAACCTCGGCGGTATTTGAACTCAGACCGTAAAGGGACGTAACTCCATGCTATGAAGCATGGTGTCCGACTCTCTACAGATTCTGCCAATCTACCGCCCTAATGTCTGTACGTAATGAGTGAGTGAGAGGGGAGAGAAAGAAAGGCAGAGGTGAAGTGACAAAGTGACTCTCTCCTCCTCCTCCTCCATCTCCCCATTCGTCACAGCGATAGAGGGGAGGAATGTTAGTGTGTTACAAAGAGAAAGAGTGAGAGTGAGAGAAACAGACAGACTAAAAGAGAGGGATAGCTGGAGAGAGAGAGAGATAGCAACCACGCGCGCACGTGTTTCCACTGTCGGACAGACAGACAGAGAAATTGCTGGTTATATATTATAAGGAGATTGGCAGGTCATAAGTCATGGAATACTTGTATTATAGTTTATTACTGTAATGTTAGTATGGAAAGATGTGTGGTCAATAGGAGGTTGAACCAATAGAGGTATAGATAGATGCTAAATGAAATGATGAGGATATTGATGTCGATGTTGATCACACAGTCATATGAGAAATAATCCCCTTCATCATTGTCATCATCATCACTTTCAGCAACCAATGACATGACAAAGTATTAATGTGAACCAATGAAAGAGTTTCTGAGTACTTGTTTGACCTATGAGAAATAATAATCAAATCTGTTTCAAAACTCATCCTACCATTTAAAAAAAACCAAAGCAAATAAAAGACATATTGGATAATATAGTCTGAGATAAACTGTTTGAAAAGACTGGATCTTTGATCAAAGTTGACCTGGTGCTAAACAATGACATCTATCACTGATGCCATTGTTATCATCATCATCATCTTCATAAAAATGATATGGTGATTATGATGATGTGTTATGAGTGACTAATGTCAATTTACAGTAAAAATATATTTGTGAAACATACTAAGAAGTAAGTGTCAGTTTAAATAATCTTTGTTATAGCATATTTCCACTTTTATTGGCAGTATCGGTAGAGGGTCGGACGCCATGCTTTGACGCATAGAGTTACGGCCCTTGCCATTCTGAGTTCAAATCCCGCCGAGGTTAACTTTGCCTTTCATCCTTACGGGGTCGATAAAATAAAGTACCAGTAATGTACTGGGTAATTTCTGGCCTTGTGCCAATAGTAGAAACAATTATTCATTTGCATAAAGTAAATACAAGAATATTTCAGTAATCTCAGTTTATTGAAATAAAAATATGCATAAGATTATCATGACAGCTCTGAGAGATTTTTAAGATTAACCTTTTACCGAAAAAATAAAAATAAATAAACTATAGTGATAAAGAGTAAATCGTCATGAAAAAGACAGAGGCAAAAAATTCTTCTCTACTGTTTAAAAAAAGATTTTAAAAGAACTAATTATATGCTCAACAAAAATGTTAATAAATAAAAGAGAATAACTCTCTATTAAAAAACAATTCTTTTCTATTTCAGTAAAGTTTCTTGAGTTCTTTTTTTACACAAAAAGATCACAAAAAATGGTAAATAAATAAATGAATACATAAATAAATATGATACTAACTTTTTTTAAAAGTGGTAATATAGTTTATAAATAAAATACTTTCTTAAATGTTTGTTAATAATATTCTTTGGAATATCTACTGTCTTAGAAATGTTAGAACTTATTGAAGGATATCCTTAAAAAGAAATTACAATGGTATTTGTCTATGAATAAAAAGTATAAGAAAAAAAAGAAACACAATTAATGTATCACTAGCTTCCTTGAATTCTACTGTTTTACTACAGTGGTTGTTGTTAAAAAGGGCATTCTGCTGTAAATACTATGCCAAACACATAGTTAAGAAGACTATTTAGTTGTGTCTAGCACATGACAGTCTCACTAGTGTTGGTGCCATTATGAAATGCACTCAGTACACTCTATAAAGAGGTTGGGGGTAGGAAAGACATCCAGCTGTAGAAGCCATGTCAAAAACCAAAATATATGTAAGCAAAATGCTGATGCTCAACCCAACTGACAGAACAGTGGCTCTGATTAAAATACTGACTTTATATACTATGATCCATCCAACCCATGCCAGCATGGAAAAAGGAACATATGATGATGATGATGAGGATGATAGTGGTGGTGATGATGATGATGATGGTCATGATAGTGGTGGTGGTGGTGTGGTGGTGGTGGTGATGATTATGATGATGGTGATGGTAGGAGTGATGATGATAGTGGTGATGATGATGAAGTATGTTTTCTACTAATGTTTTGTGGATTAATTCTTTGAACAACTTATTACGTGACTGAAATACATGTTCTTTAATTTGACTGTGTATGATGATCAAATGGAGACAATGTAGAGAATGTGCATTTGTCTTGATGAGAACATGACCAACTCTAATGTATGGGTGTCATGATAAAATGTGAGGAGTGCTCACTGTAAAGTGGTTGGTGTTGGAAACAATGCTAACAATGGAATGTACAAGTGAGACATGGTCCTTTCACACAGCTTCAACAATCCACCAAACCTATCTAAAGTCTTTCTCAAGCCAGAAGGTTCATTAAGGCCAGTGCTTATCCCAGTTTCATGCTGTCAAACGACTGAGAGTACTAGACTCCCCACTGGACTAGACACCAGTCCATTGCAGGGTTAAACCCCAGCTCTTGCTGGTACTCATTTTCAGCTGAGTATACTGGAGCAACGAGAAATGAAGTGAATTGCTCAAGAACACAACATGCAACCCAGCCCAGGAATCAAAACCACGACATTATGATCATAAGTCTAACACACTTACCCCAAGGCCACGTGCCTTTACTACCAAACCCATACTAACATGAAAAGTGGATGTAAAATGATGATGATTGGCATGGAAGTAAAACTTTAAAAAATTAATACTGACAAGGCCAGATATTTTGGTGCAGAGAAACGTGTATTGTATCAATCCCAGTCTTTGGTACTTTAATTTATCAACCTTGAAAGAATGGAAGGCAAAGTTGAATTCAGCATTTTGTCCCAAACACTCTTAGAATTTTGCTAATTTATCATCATCATCTCATCATCATTTTTACACCTACTTTTCCCATGTTGGTATTGGTTGGTGGGGACGTTTTTAGACAATGTTTTACAGCTAGATGCTGTTTCTGATATCAACCCTTTTAGTCACCTCTTATAACATGCAGGGATAGAGTATCTATACTAAAAATCTGGATACATACAGTAGAAAGTTAATAACCTAAGACAGAAGATGCAGCATCAAAATATTTGCTAAATATCCAATAAATAATATTTAGTGTTTGAAAGATTACAATCTGTCTATGAGGAATGAGATTGTATTCCATGCAGAGAAAGTAAAGAGATGAAAGACTACATTTGTAGATAAAGAAACCATACAACAAAGACTATAAGACTATATTCTTAGATTAGTGTATTACATCAGTACATAGAGCAAACAGATGTGGGTTATGTAACCCATTCAAGAAAGCAATCCATCTATATTCTTTCCTTAACCCTTTAACATTTACCTTACTTTACATTTACTATTGTATTTTCATGGTAGAGGCTTTATCTCACATAATTATCACATTAATATTGAAGCTATGAGGTTTTGATATTTATTTTGAGAACAATACCTTAATATCGATATGAGTTGCCAGTTATGGCAGCCGGTTTGAACAGAAAGAGGTGAGAGAATTCTGGCCTGATACAGCCGGTATAAATGCTAAAGGATTAAACCTCATAAAAGCTAACCTGAACATGGTTATTTGGAAGCACAAACAAATGCAGCAACAGACTTAATGAAAACATGTTTTGATATATATCATTATCAACACTGTTTAACATAGGTTAGTCGGGTTGTCTAGTTATTAGACCAGACAAGTTAGATAAACATATCTTGCTCATATGATCTGATTTAGATTTAGTTTTCTATAGGTGGTTACCCTTTCTTAAATCAACCCCATTACTGCATAGATTGGAATTTTTTTTTATTTGTGACACCAATCATCATTGTCATTTTATATATATATATATGTGTGTGTATATATATATAGGTGTATATATACGAGGGCAATTCCAAAAGTAAAGTCTCCTTCCGATATTGCAACTTTTCCGTTAAAATCCTGTGGATGGTGCTTCGGGAAACCTCAGGAACCAAAA
>OZ024745.1:110040081-110057581 GCA_964016885.1 Eledone cirrhosa
ATATATATATATATATATATATATATATATATATATATATGTATGTATGTGTATATATATATATATGTATATATAAAGGTTCAAGTTTTTGCAGGAAGAACTTGAACTGTTAAGATCTTCTTCCTGAATATGTCAATATTTATAAAACAAACTTTGTATTTTATCTGATGAGAGCGTACCAAAATTTTGGTACCCTTGAAATATATATAATAGAATAAATATGGTTTTATAATTATAGTTTCCATTTATTTAATATCATTGATATTATACTGCAGAAAACTTGTTGAGTGCTTCGAATCAGTTATAAATATATATATTTGATGAATTACCAACAAATTAAATATCCCTTTTGCTTATATGTATATAAGACACATGGAGGCACATGGCTTAGTGGTTAGAGCATTGGCCTTGCAATCGAAGGGTTGTGAGTTCAATTCTCAGACCGGGTGATGTGTTGTTTCCTTGAGCAAGACACTTTATTTCACATTGCTCCAGTTTACTCAGCTGTAGAAATGAGATGATAGGGACTGGGGTCCCTATCATTCCACTGAAAAGTGGTCGTGGAGGTGCCACGGTAAAAAAGCACCCAGCACTCACTGTAAATGAGGTTGGTGTTAGGAAGGGCATCCAGCTGTAGAAATCAAGCCAGAATCAGTTCCCGTCCCACCCTTGCAAGCAGGGAAAAGTGGACGTCAAATGATGATGAATGATGATGATATATATGTATGTATATATATATATATGTATATATATATATATATATAATAATATTATTTATAGTTATGTATACACTATATACAACTACAAACAGGAAAGGTCAGTAATACATTACTACCTTATTACGCGTAAGTAAAATAGCTCAATGTAAATACATCAGCTGTTTTACAGAGCAGGAATATAAATTATCACACTACATCCACCATAAACTCATAATTTTAATACACAAACATCTTTGCTTCCTTGATATGCTTGTAAATTTATGTTATTTTATGTGATACCTTTGCCATGAAGTAATTATATATGCCTACTACCATTGCTTGTTTCCTTCCTGTATATGCCTAACGCATTTGCACTCTCTATACGCTTGCATATGTACTGCTAGTGTCCTCGTTTTACGAGTAACTTTCTACCTTAATGCCTCTTTAATTATTATACTATTCCCTTGTAATCTCTGTCGCATGCATTCCACTCTGTGCCTTTTTAATTTTTAATTTTAATTATTGTACAATTCTCTTGTAATCTATGTTGTATCCATTCCACTCTGTAAATACGAAACTGTTCTTGGCAACATTAATATCCAAGTATCTATATGATTGTTCATTTGAATAGGAGGTTAATTATATGTACAAACATTGCTAGTGCTCCGATGATTCCAAACGAAAGTTTGGAAGAAACGATTGTCAGCAATAAAAGGATTTGAACATAGCTCTGATTATTGTGTAATTTATATGTATATATGTATGTATATATATATATATATATATATATATATGTATATACATATATATATGTATATGTATATATATATATATGTATATGTATATGTATATATGTATATGTATATATATATCAGTAAATGAAGATAATGCTGGAGATAGCTACATCAGCATTTTTGTTAGAGATAATCAGCTCCATACACCCAAAGTAAGTGATAAATGTACCTGACATTAGTGTATCAATAGAATACATTCAATGTAATACAATTAGCAGGTACATAAGAAACAATTCACCTAACTTTATATCAGAGTAATACTGAACTTAAACATATAGTAATGTGTTGACAACAGATATGTGTCAAATTCTTAAGTCAATGGACTGATGATGCAGCAATAACTTGCTCCAAGTAGGAAATTAGTGTTAATCAAAGGGTTTTTCCACTTATTAATTCCTATCACTTACTCTAATAATCCTTTTCTTCCTTCTACATCTATACATAAACAGTCAATTATTTCCTTTCAGATTATATTCCTAGACTACTGTATACTTATCTATCGTGATTCAGCCATCATCTCTTCCATGGATAATGTTTATTAGTTTGTTGTAAGCACTGATATAATACTACACCAGTTTCCCTATCTAAGGATATAACCTCATAGTCTATATGTACAAATGTTGTATGGCTTCTATATCTACAAATGTAGTCTTTCAGATAAATCTCTTTAATTTCTCTGCCTAAGATATGGTCAATTAATCTCTCTGACTTTAGATATGGTCTCTTAGTTTCTCTGTCTGTATCACTGTACACATATTCATACTGCTTCCTTTAAAGCTAAAGTATCAGCCCAGCTTCTATTAATATTGGTTTCCATATTGAGAACACTATCATAGCACTCTTTCTTTTCTTCTTTCTTTTTATTTGTGTATAGTAAATCCTGAAGTAGTAGGTTTGGTTGGCGTGAAGGTTCAAAATCATTTGGCAGGTTGCCTTATATGAATGACTATGCTACCCTGCTACTGATCTGCTTTAATTATTGTACATTAAGACCACAACCAAATTTAAAAATAGATCAATTGAAATATTGACAAAGTGTGTTAATGTGGACCTTATAACTTTCCTGTTTAAACGTCAGTTGTTGTCCTATGTTTGCCCCCCAAAGTGTGTGTGAAACACCCTGTGTCATTTAAATATAAGTCATGTTTTTGGCCAATAACCAACAACAACAAAACAAAATAGCCTCACACATTCAGTAATTGGCACAATACTAAATCTGACTTTATGAAACAAATATTTTCAACTTTTTCACTGTCAGTATAATATCAAATAAAATAAAAGACAAATGAGAAAGAAAGAAAAATGCACAGCATGTTCATCTATTAAATACTGTAGTGTAGAAAAGTTATGTATGAGTGGAGAAATATTCAATCAATATCTGGTAAACAGAAAAGGAAAAATATAATTGGCTATTTATATAATTTACTTCTAAACAGTTCAGTTTTCTCTGGTATAAAACAAAGCATTAAATGAATATATCACACACACATACTGCAAATATTTTCCTAAATGCATTGTTTCTGTTGCAGAGAAATTTTTCAGAAAATATGTCTTCAAACCAGTGTTTTGATTTAAATTTTCTTTTCATTTCAGCAACCTTTATTCTGCACACTTGCTATATGCCAGTAGTATACATACTCTCTTTGTTTCCAGAAACATTTTAATTTTTTTATATA
This sequence comes from Eledone cirrhosa, assembly GCA_964016885.1. Classification (NCBI taxonomy): domain Eukaryota; kingdom Metazoa; phylum Mollusca; class Cephalopoda; order Octopoda; family Eledonidae; genus Eledone; species Eledone cirrhosa. The sequence continues at coordinate 110,043,250 of OZ024745.1, forward strand.
CTCTGAACCCCTTCCCCTTCCACCCCAAAAAGCAACTGTCCTTTACAATATAACAAAATAATGTTAGAGGTCAGAAAAGAGTAGATATTATATTCTTGTGCAGAAACACTTCAGAAAAAATCCTAGACTGATGTTTTGTATAAATATATTTAATTGGATTCTATCTATTGATTTGAAACTTGTAATTTATTCATTGTTTGACCTGCTACTAACAACTAAAATTGCAAGTTGTATTTTCTTTTCAGGACTGGTTTGAAAACTATGATAGAGTATAACCACTGAAAACAAAAACGAAAATTCTTATCAGATCACCATAGTATAACTAAAACAAACTAGATTAGTTGTTAAAAGGATGGTTGTGTCTTAAAGATTAAAACAATACTGGATTCCATTTGATCAAAAGTAGTTATGTTTACATTATTAAGTAAATATTTTTCTGTAATATTAGCATCAAGATGGTTTAGCAGTTCTAAAATGAAGTAGGAAAAAGTAACATATAAAAAAAGAACCTACATTTTAATTTTATTATCAATGGGTGTAGGTGCAATTAGAAATTGACACATACCCTTTTTAGTCTACATAGGTATGTGCAACCTATTGCTTTTAAGTGGAGAATATTAGTGAACCAATAAATGAAGGCTTCTTGACAATTACGTTAAATTATATATTTGTGTTACAAGTTTTAACATTGACGTAGATTTTAATTTGTAAATATATCAAATGTTTTGAGTTACACTTAAGATGAGTTAAAAAATTATATTTTGTATAATGAAAGATAGAAATTCATTCTTCTTCTTCTCCTCCTCATCCCTATGTAGCATTAGGTTATGAGATCTCTCCAATCTGTTGCAAGACTTATTAGCCTGCTCTCCTAGACCAGGTATCTGCTCATCGTTTCTGTAGCAATTTTGATTAATGACAGTAAAGTTGCTAGCATTGTGCTCCATCTGTCCTCCTCCCTTCTCAACACTGACTGAAAACTAACCTAGTGTTCTGGGATGGCAGATTGTATGATGTAAGGTCTGCTATAATCAGTAAAGTAATCCACAATATATTTTAAAAAGACGATATTAAATATAAACTGCATTACGATGAAATTTTATGAAAACGAAAAAGGAGAAAATTAGCGACAGAAATATAAACGTTATATAACGATGTAAATACATGAACGTTTATATAAGCGATATAATATAGAGTCCATTATATCATAACCGGAAGTATTGACATTTGAAAATTTTTAAAGCAGTGAATCGTGAAATAAGCAATAAAATTATTTAAATTTAATCAAGAGTTACGAAATTTAGTACATAAATTATGTAATATTCATTCATTATTTATTCAAAGTAGAAAAAAAAAAAAAAAGTAGAAACAATTATTTATTCAAAGAAATCCAACTTATTTTACAAACGGGCTAAAAAAAAAATATTCAGGACGCAGTCCCGCACTCCTTCCTTTATTATATTATGATACATATAAATTAATTATAGTCATACATATAAATGTATGCATATACACGTACATTCACGTATACAAATACGCGTCAGCATGTTGAAAAAATGTTTAGTTATTTAAAATTGAGAGTGATCATAGAACTGTTATTGTTGAATCAAGGTTGCTACTTTCATTACCCCACGTTTCAGTTTTCTACTGTTTAACAAATAGATATCTATTGCATGGATATCTCATCAAGTTCTCCTTGAACAGGTATTATCAGAAATGCTTGTTTCTCAAATCAAAACAATTGATTATAAAATAGATAATTAATAAAATTCTATATTAATTACCCATCTAGGTCAGAGAAAGTCATTATCACTTGTACTTGAAAAACCCCCAAACAAACTATATGAAATTAATAAGTTCTCATAGTTGCTCTATATTGTCTCTTTAATTATCAATTTAGGCTTGTTATATTTGTAACTATTTCAGCTGATTGACTGGAAATGGAAAACTTAATTAATCAAAGTATCTGTATCAATAATGAGTAACACAAATAAAGTAGATTGAAATGACTAAATCTGTTGTAAAAGGAAAATAAAAAGCTTTCTTTCAACTCATAAATAACATATATAAACAATATTACAATAATATTATCATTAACATAAGCAGCTCGAATATGTTTCTACTTAGTAAATTATACTATAATAAAAATGTATATATACGCATGTGTGTGTGTGTGATATAATGGTTAACTCTTTAGCGTTCAAAACAGCCAAAATTATTTCCCCTTTATTTGTTCAAACCGGCCGATAACACACACACTGAAATATCGTTGTAAAAATAAACAAAAACGTCATCAAAATCTCGTCAATTCCAGATTACTGCGAGATAAGGCCTTTACAGCGAACATTAACACTCAATATAGTGAAACGTGAAACAAATGGTTTTTTTTTTTAGCGTTGAAAGTACAACAGATTCTTTTGTGTGTATCAACAAGGCTTGTAAAAGTAGCGCTACCGACTTTGAAGGTTTTACACTCAATGACATTCAATATGAATAAGAAACAAAGAAACAAAAGATAATATTAGTGATTTATCTTCAAATGAATCAAACGTGTATATCTCTGAAATAAAATGATCACACAGTATCTTGCTGTTCACTTTTTTTCCATCTCTAAAGGGAATTTGTCCGATTTTCTCAACTTATGTTTATAGTAATAAAGTACTACTATAGTCATTTTCTGCATTTGGGATGGTCACATTTTCAAATATACATATATATATATATATATTTACTCACATATATGCATGCATGTACGCACACACACATATATATATATGTATTTCTTTATTAGCCACAGGGGCACAAAAGTAGGGGACAAATACAAAGGGGGAAGTTTACATACAATAAAAACGTGTAAAATGTTATCACAAAGGCAATTTAAAAAATTAGTCGATTTTCCCCAATAGGGGGAGACAGTTCATATGGGTAACACATACCCCCGAAAAAATGTGCAACCCTCATCTCCAGGAGTACGAAGAGTTTGTACTCCTTTCCTCTCCTCCTTTTCCTCAACCTACAGGCTTATATAGAGAGAAGGCGCATTCACTCGGGCCATTCTCACAACTTTCACCCACCTTTCTTGCTGGGGTACAGCACCTCTCTCTCCGTCCTGATTCTTCTTCCAAAGTGGTATTTGAAAAAAAGAATCAGTTGTTGGCCGGAGAGAAAGGTGTCTGACCTCAGCCCTTTCAACCTTGTCCACCAAACAACCTCTTTCGCCATAGCTATCACACAAAGGAAAACCGCCTCTCCTTCGTTTTTGAAGGAGGGTGGCGGTTTGATCATGACAATGGACTCGGTGGTCAACCGGATTGGTCCCACCTGCGACAATAGTCGTTCTACATAGCCCCACAGGTCAGTGACGCCCGGGCAATGTATGAATGCGTGCGCGACGGTTTCTTCGTCTTGCACGCACCTCGGACAGATCTTTTTTGCCGGGTCCCTGCCCGGGCGCCCATGTCTGTACATATATATATATAGTTTATCAATGTCTTGAGACATGAGGACCAGAGACGTGAAGTGTTCTGCATTGTAAGGCAGTGTGTTAGTGTAAATCGAGATGTTGGGGGAAAATGTGTTAGAAATGATACTAGTGTACTTAGTACCACTGATGCCAACCAAAAAGAAAGAGGCTGGGATATGTTACTACGAGAGATTAATGAATGTAAAGAATGAATAGGAGGAAGAGAGACTACCACAACTTACTCAACAGAAGGACTAGCTATTTACGTTGAGTCAAAATGAGAGTAGGAAATGAGTTTAAGTGAGGAATTCAAGGTACAGGTCAGAGTTAATGAGGCTTCAGTTGTTAGCTCACTGCTGTTTATCATAGTTCTCCTGGCCATAACAGAAGTTTAAAACTGGCTGTCCGTAGGAATTTTTCTATGCAGTTGATTTGATCCTTATAAAAGAACTAGGAAATAAGTTTCGACCCAGGGAAACAGAATTTGGAATCAAAAAGTGAGAGTAAAATTAACCAAAACTAAAGAGCTAGTAAGTAGGAAAGAAGATAGGACCTGCTCTATATGTAGAAATGGAGTGTGCATAAACTCCATATGGTGTACACGATGTAAAGATATAGTGGGATAACAGGAAGACTAACTGGAAAGGAAGATTTTGTATATAGAAGATGCACAAGTGTAATCATGGGGTAGAACACCAGTGATATAAACCCCTTTAAGTCACAGGAAGGGTCCATAGAAGTGGTTGATGGCTTCTGCTATCTTGGTAACTTAATTAGCAGTGAAGGAGGGTGCTCTGAGAGCATAATAGCTAGAATAAGGATAGGATGGAAGAAGTTTAGAGAGCTACTCCCACTGTTGACAACAAAAGGTTTCCCCTTACATACAAAAGGACGACTGTATAATGCCTGTGTGCCAAGTGTGATGCTGCATGGTAGTGAAACATGGACTGTGACTGCAGCAGTCATGCTTTATTGGGTGTGCAATGAAAATGTGAGAGAAAGGCAGAGCTTGGATGAACGGAGGGAGAAGCTGGGTTTAAGAGAAACCTAAGGTGGTGTGCAGGAGAGAATACTGGTACAGATATGTGATGCACATGGATGATGATTGATGGGTGAAGTAGTGTTAGAAAATGCCAGTGGAAGGAAGCCGCAGTAGAGGTAAACTTGGGCAGAGATTGTGAGAGCTGAATTCGAATCGCTGAAACTCAGAGAGGAGTTGATGAAGAAATGCAGTGAGTGGAGAGGTACTGTGCTGAGAAAAACTCATTGAACCCATATGAGAGTGGAAAAGCAGACTTAAAAACGATGATGAAGATGCTGATGATATACATATTTATATACACACATACTGTAAGTCATATATATATATATGTATATCATCATCATCATCGTTTAATGTCCATCTTCCACGCTAGCATGGGTTAGACGGTATATATAAATGTATATATATATGTGACTTACAGCTGTATGCATACAAAGGTTGTTGCATAAAATTATGATGGAAGATTTTTAGATAAATATCCAGTCAAATCCAATCCAATGCCTTCTCATTCCTTTTGGAGAAACCCCTCCCTGGTTAACCTCAACCCCTTTCTGTTTGGTTTTGGTCATGTCAGTGGTGTAGCCATACTTACTACACTTAGTCAATTGTGAATCAGTAAGGCTATTTAACCCATAGTTGGGTTGAATGGCCGTTGACTCTGAGGAGTTCATCCACCCTCTTGACAGCTTCTGTTGTTGACCTCCTTGTGGTAGGCCCTGGAAACTGCTCACTGCTCAGGTGAACAACAACAACAACCTGAGACAGCAGTAATAAATCAACAGGTAAGCCAAGATTAATCTCATCATCTCTTTTTTTATTCAAGTATAATGAATGTTGGACTACATTATCAGATCAATTGACTATGTACATGTTCCTTTACTGACTAGAATGATAAGTGTCTTTTCTGACTACTCACTGAAATATATGAAACAAAGGAAAATATTTTATATTTACTTAGACGTTGACAAGTAACAATCTCATTTTCCTCAGATGATACACTCTACCTACATTTATTGGGAGACATAAAATAGCAAGAGCAACAATTCACTAATAACACAAGTAAAACCAGCAACAGAAACAAACACAGTAAATAGATTCTAGAAGTGATGTTTGACAACAGAGTCATAGACAATAGTCTATAACAATAATAATATTTGCCTAAAAATACAACAAAACAGAACTAAATTAGCAGCAATAATAACAGAGTAATTGAAAATAAATAGAAAATTCAATTGGTTAATTAAATTGAAAATATTTCAAAAATATAACAAAAGGAAAAAGAATCGTCTTTTCATTATATAATGACAGAATTGGAGAAGCTTTCAAAATGTCACCCAAATACTGAGTGCAAAATGAAATGTGTGCAAAGTATAAATTATACTTCTTCATCAAAATTCTCTGCTTACTTGATATGTTTCACTTGAGAATAACTGAAGTGGTTTGTCAATTAAATCAAATGAAATGTATTCTTTGATTCTGAATTCCCTAAAAATGATCATCTGAAATTGATTTCTTGAAAATATCATTCTCATCATCATCATGATTACAACCACAGCTGAACATTCCTGACAAAGTCTCTCAGCAATTCTTGATTTTCCATTGCTCCTGGTAACCACTTCCTACTGAGGTTTGTATCATCTGAAAGTTGATTGATGACGGTTCAAGCAGGTCTTTCTCTATCGGGTCTTCTCGGGTCTTCCATGAATTAGTTCCCACAATAGTAGCTTGTGTATAATTTCCTACTTACTTCTCCAACAATGTCCTGCAAATTGTAACTGCCTTTCAGTAATTGTAGTTGTTATTTTGGGCAAGTTTCTGTATAATTTTCATTTGTACTATGTTAACGTCAGTTTATGTTTTAAACATATTATGTTTGGATTGGCAGTATCGGTAGAGGGTCGGACGCCATGCTTGCCAACATAGTTACGTCCCTTTACGATCTGAGTTCAAATCCCGCCGAGGTTGACTCTGCCTTTCATCCTTACGGGGTCGATAAAATAAAGTACCAGTAATGCACTGGGTAATTGCTGGCCTTGTGCCTAAAGTAGAAACAATTATGTTGTCCTTGTGTTATCACATGGAAATACAGAAGACATATTAAGCACTTTTGTTTATTCTTTTGAAGGCAAGAAATATGCTAGATTGTGATGGCATATGTTCAGTAATTATACAAAGTTCCAATAGAAGGAAAAGAACAAAAACAACAAAAATTGAAAAATAAACATAAATTGTGAGCAAGCAATTTCTGACATTTATTCATTTCATCATATTAACCCTTTAGCATTTAAACTGGCCATATCTGGCCAGAATTCTCTCACCTCTTTCTGTTCAAACCAGCTGTAACTGGCTGCTCATAATGATATTAAAGTATTGTTCTCAAAATGAATAATATCAAATTCTCATAGATTTGATATTATGTGAGGTAAAGCCTTTACCATGGAAATATGATAATATATATAGAGTAACATGAATGCTAAAGGGTTAAACATGGTAAATTCCTTTTACCAACTTTAGGTTGGAGAAACTCTGAGCTGGGGTTGTTTCTTGTTTCTATAGAATTTTGCTGATGAGAGAAATCTCCCTTTGAATGGGACACTAGTCTGTTGCAGTTAACTTTCTTTCCGGTCAGAGTTGCATATTTAAAGTTCATATACTACTTAATTACATTGGTTAACTGAACTTTAACTATGCAGTGTATGAGTATTATGTTTGGCTGACAACTCATTATTATTGGTGGATTGGCAGTATCAGTAGAGGGTTGGACGCCATGCTTTGCAGCACATAGTTACGTCCCTTGGCAGTCTGAGTTCAAATCCTGCCGAAGTTAACTTACTCTTTCATCCTTACAGGGTCGATAAAATAAAGTACCAGTAATGCACTGGGATAATTGCTGGCCTTGTGCCAAAAATAGAAACAATTATTATCATCTAACATGTTTTGTTTCTTGTTAACAAGGATTGGATAGATTGGCACAGATGATTGGTACTTAATCAGAGGCTACTGATCTCTCAACTGGGTTGGGGTCACATTTTATTATATATATTCCCATACTTAGCAGTGCACCGAGTGCATTTTATCATGGCACCAACACTAGAGAGGCTGTCATGTCTTTGACACAACTGAAGAGTACTCTATACCCTTTCTTTGGTAAGTTTTCTATTACTGGATACCTTTCTTATACAGACTGTACAGGGTGCAGAGAATCCTGTTTGAAGCTCTAGCATTTCCACAAATCCATGCTCTGGACTGCTACTTTATTAACCCTAAAATGGTGAAAAGCAAAAATAATTGTGCACAGCAAGCAAAAAGAAATATTGCAATGTTGTAGCTAAAATAGAGGATGCATTTCTGAGAAGACTGAAGCAGAAAAAAAAAAATTCTAATTCAAACACAAGGCAAATAAATCGATTATATTGATTATATTGACCCCAGTACATGATTGGGATTTGATTTATTGACACTAGAAGGATAAAAGTGGGATTGCACTCAGAACTTAAAGAGTCATTACTAAATGCTGCAAAACATTCTGCTTGACACTCTGCCTATCAATAGTAGTAGTGATAGTAACAGTAGTAGTAGCAGTAGTAGTAGTAGTAGTAGTAGTAGTAGTAGTAGTAGTAGTAGTAGTGGTATTAGTAGTAGTAATCATCATGATGATTATGATAATTAGTTCATATGACTTCCATATCAACAGAAAATTGGGGGAAGAATTAGAGTTAGCATAGAATTAAAGCAATGCAAAGCAGGAATGAGAAAATAACAATGTTTAGAATTTGATATAAGCCAACAAAATACCTGGTTCAGATAAAGTTAAGTATTTATTATACCAAGTCATGACAGTACAGAAAGCTGAAATAAGCTTTAAAATAGTGTGTCTCTGGGGGGTGGTAGTAGTGGTGGTACTAGTGGTTGTCATGTTGGTGGTAGTGGCAGCAGTCATGGTGGTTGTGTGACAACAATGATAATAGTGATGATCATGATCAGGATTCTGATGGTGGTTGTTGTTGTCATCATCATCATTCTCCTCCTCCTCCTCCTCCTTCTCCTCAAAGTTACCTTTTTCATTATATCAAGTCAATGTAGGTAACAGAGTGAATGTTGGGTCAAAAAATATTTGGTTATTGCGTATTGATCAGGAATGACATAACAGTTATTTAGTTATGTCACATCTAATCAATACTCACCTGCAAATGATTGATTAAGCTTCAAGCAAGCAGAAATTCTGCAAACTTGTAGATTATTCAACAATAAATAAATTCCCATCAACCATGTAAACAGTTGACTGAAGGAACAACAATATATGTTACACAAATTCTTCAAACCAAAATTATAAGATGTTCAATTTTATAATGTCTAAAGCTCCCCTCCATAGACACAGACACACACAAACAAACACATATCACCTCACTCCCATGCAACAGCACAACTTCAGAAATACTCTACTGTGCTTATCATTGTTGATTTATTTGTTTACATTTGAGATGACAGCTGAAGTTGATATTTAGGTGAGAACTGATCAAATCTGAAATTACCAGAAGAATTCTTATCTCATGCACTGCTTCAATAAGATTTAAAAAAATATAGAGAGAAATTCCAACACCCAAAGGATTAGCAGCATGCCTTTTGGTTCTTTAATTCCAATTACAGTGAAAAAGATAGCATCACTGAGTAAACCCAACAAAACAAGAAAGCTAGCATTCCTTCAGAATTCAATATTGATACTAAAAACACTGCCCACAGAGAATTGTGGCAATTTAAATAAATGCTTCTTTTCTTTTCTTTTTTTGTTATTTCTTTCAATATCATTGACTCATTTCTGTTTCGCTTCAGGAGTAATGAATTAAACTACTAAACAAAAGATGAACAGTTTTTTTTTGTTTTGTTTTTTACATAACATTAACAAAAACAAAATTATAATCTATATATTGTTTCTGAATTATGATATAATTATTCATGGTAATTCATACTTTGAAGCTCACACCTTAGATTTTGTTGGTAAATTCTAGAAAATACCTAATGTTAAAACTATATTATCACTAATAATTAGTCATGAATAATCTTGATAATTCTTTTTATTCTGAAACAATTTCTTTTCAAGTTATCAAAGAGAAACTATTAGTTATCTTTGATTTAAAAAAAAATAACTAATGGAAAAAGCAGTCAAAAATGAAACTACACATAAGCCTGACATAAACTAGATGGGATGGGAAAACTGAGGATGATACAACTAAAAATGGAATAGTGTAAAACAGATTGAGTATCAAATAAAAGGTTGTTCAAATAAATGGTGTAAAACAGATTGGGTATCAAATAAAAGGTTCAAATAAATGGTGTAAGACAGATGGAGTATCAAATAAAAGGTGGTTCAAATGAATGTTGTAAAACAGATTGAGTATCAAATAAAAGGTTGTTCAAATGAATGGTGTAAAATAGATTGAGTATTAAATAAAAGGTTGTTCAAATGAATGGTGTAAAATAGATTGAGTATCAAATAAAAGGTGGTTCAAATGAATGGCGTAAAACAGATTGAGTATCAAATAAATGGTTGTTCAAATGAATCGTGTAAAACAGATTCAGTATCAAATAAAAGGTTGTTCAAATGAAATTAGGCTAAAGACAAAATAAAATATCAAATGCAATCGGTATAAACTAGGTGATAGATAAAATGGCTGACAAATTAAATGTATAAGTAATGAAATGTAAAGAACATATATTGAAATGTAAGTAAAATAAAAAAGAAAAGTTCAGTTGAAAAAAAATCATGGAATGTTTCCAATTATATGTCTTCAGTTTAGCTATGAATGTCAATTGCCAGCCTAGTTTAATATCAAGGGTACTCAATCATTATTAATCCTTTTATAGACAATACACTTTTCACAAGACGATACTACTGTAGAAAAATGCTAAAAATGCTCTTGTCCGGTCAGTTTTTCACTCAATATAATATTTTTAACAGTCTGCATATATCTTTAAATGTCCTTTGTTTACAGTAAATCACAAAATAAAATGTTGCTTTAGTTCATAGAGAAATTAAATACTCCAAGCTATAAGAAATATTTTTTTTTAGAATTTAACCCTTTCTAATGAAAGTCTGCTTATGGGTTTCAAATAATTTTCAACATAATCCAGAATTTGAAGAGATTTAGTAATATCATTTTTCCATTATTAAGTTGAATATTGAAACATAAAGATTCTAATATAAAATCATGATGAAAGGTTTATAGATAAATATAAACACTTTAAAATAGACAGCTTTGTATCATAGAACCAGGGGTGGTTTCTGACAGTTTGTTATTAAAAGAGTTAAACTAAATAGATGTCTTATTGCACAACTAATGCTTTAGCAGCAAGTTTAAGATGCTGGTTCTAAATCTTAATGATGGCCTATCTCATACATATCCCAAGGACAAAGAATAAAGAATGTAATGTGTAATGAAGGATTGGTTGTGAAACAAACTCTAACAAATGAATGTTAAGGTTACTCTAAACGTGGCGCACAGACACACACACACATAGTAAACATACACACACATACATACAGAAAAAGGGGTCAAGAACTTAGAAAGTAATTACCAATTCATAAGTTTATTGTTTGCTTTCTATGAAGGTTGATTGAAACAAGTAACCTATCTTATTGAAAGACATCCAATTACAGTGACACATTCCTTCTGTCACCAACATGACTACAATTGCAAATATTTCTACAAGAAAGAACTATATCCATCCTAGAAGTAGATAATATCTGATGCATTTGATATTTGTCAATTACCTCAGGCAGAATCTGAAAGGTCAGTCGACAATGACATGAAATTATATACGAATACATTCTGCTAAAACTTTTCAAAAAGATGAAATCTGATTGTACTCTGATGACCCTACAAAGAATTCATCTAAGACTAAAAATAATTAAATTAGGGTATTATTGTATTCCAGCAGTCTATCTGTATGATATTGTCATACATAGCTAATTTCAATATTTGGAGACTAATTAAAACCAAATCTTTCTTTCTAGATACAAAAGGTCAATGAACTAATTGTTGAACTAGCTGACATTTTCTTTGATTTGCTTCTAATATTTTCATCCAGTTAATAATACATTACTGAAGCAGCTGTCTATACCTTTTAACAGCTTTTACTTCGATTTTGATTTTATAAGCATTATCATATTTCTGTATTTCTGTTTCTTAAGATATCAGGTTAACTTTACAAAACATCCCTTCTTGTAAATACCATTAGTATATAGCCTCCGGTAGTAGACTATGTCACCAAATCTTTGGTAGAAGTATTGAAGACAATAACAAATAAACACATAAGGAAATAGAAGAGCAAAAGAAAAATCTGCAAAGGGACAAAAACAACAACAACAAGAATCTCAAAAGAAAAACATATAAAGGATTCAGTAAAAGAGTGTGTGTGGGGGGGGGGGGAGAGAAAAAACATTAAAGGAAATGAAAAATTAGAAGGATTTATGAATGGACAGCTGGATCAATATACTGATTAATTCATTGATAAAAGGTAGAAAGATGGGATGATAACTGCAGGAATTATATATATGTATATATATCATTATCATCATCATATCATATCATTGTTTAACGTTCATTTTCCATGCTAGCATGGGTTAAACAGGTTGTCCCATTAGAAGCAAGTTAGGTCAGGTGACTGTGTCTTGCTAGGTTTCTACAGCTGGATGCCCTTCCTAACGCCAACCACATTTACACTGCTTTATGACATGGCTCCTACACGACTACTTTACACTATATATATATATGTGTGTGGGTGTGTGTGTGTGTGTGATGCATTGGTGTATCTCAAATAACATGTATTTATATAAATAGTGGATTTTGCAGTTGTAAGCAAGGAAAGAGGTAAAGGAGATGAATTGAGACATTGTAGAAGTGGAAAGTAAGAGAGAGCTAGTATAAAATGATGGATGAAATGTGGTGCAATAACTAAAATCAAAATTAGTAGCATTACTGTAAATGGCTACAATGGTGGAACTGTGAGGCTTGTTGCTGTTGCTGTGTTAGTAGTGATTAGTTGTTAGGGAATGCTTACAAATCTATAATCTTTCTTCAGACTGTTTTCAGTCTTGACTTGGCAAATCTGTTACCAGCCTGAGTATGTGTAAGCATGGTTTCATGAGTCCAGATCATTCTGACTGTTTAGAGAAGGTTCCCACTTCTGAATGAAATACACCTTTGTGATTTAGGGGTTTACCACAGGTATTTTTATTGTTATGGTTCCTCCATATTCTTCTCTGAGTTGGAACTTGCACTTTATAGAAGTGTTCCTATATTTCGTGGTGTAGTTGGCACTTCATTGGGTCTAATTTACATACCACATGCACGGTTTAATTCAGACACAACATGGTCCCACAATCATAATAGAGATTAGAAGATAAAGCATTGTAATCAAATATCTTAAGGTATTCTGTCCAATGTTCAACTGATTTGGACATCCACCACTAAAGTATTTAAAGGGATAGAAAATACATTCAATAGATTACAATTATCAGAAGACTGCTAAAATGGCTAAATAACTTATCAAGTAGCTACAGTCATAGCTTTCATATCTTAACTTATCCCTAACCATAAAATACCGCAGTCAAAAACAATGATGTAAAGGGTTATACTATAATTTTTCTCTGGTTAGCAAATTTATTCAATCTGAAATTAAAGAATATATTCTCAATAGTTCAAACATGGACATTAAACGATGGTGATGGTTAACTCTCTTGTTACCGTATTTCCAATATGGCCAATAAGAAGTATGCATTACCTCCATTGAACTTGATTTTGCACCAGCTATTCACTCATAAAAAGTGGCAGTTTTAGGAAATGTGTTCGATCCCTGAAGATGTGACAACATTTTGGTTGAGTATTCTCATCCTGTCATTTGGTGAAGGATGTTGGCTAGCTGTTCTCTGTTAGGACATATTTGAACTGTTTGGTGTTAATGGTTTTATTGCTTGCTTTGCTGCATCTGTTGCATATATAGAAGATACTGTTACAAATTTGCTGAGGTGCATCAACTCAGAGTCTATGTTGAATTTCTGGTTTAACTTTATGGCCTCCTCCCAGGAAGTCAACATAAGGATGTCCTCCCCATACCTGGAGAAGTATAAGAGGTGTGTATGTGTGTATGTACACACACACACACACACACACATATACATACATATATATATATATATATATATATATATATATATATATATATATATATATATATATATATATACAAACACATACATAATATATGCACATATATATATATATATACAAACACACACATATACATATACATATACATATACATATACATATATTGGCAACATGACCCTCCCAAAGTATAACAATATATATATATATATATATATATATACAAACACACACGTATACATATATATATACAAACACACACGTATACATATATATATATATATATATATACAAACACTCACATATACATATATATATATACAAACACATACATATACATACATATATACAAACATACATATATATATATATATATACAAACATACACATATACATACATATATATATCAAAACACACACATATACATATATATATAGATATATACAAACACACACATATACATACATATATATATACAAACACATACATATACATACATATATATATATATACAAACACATACATATACATACATATATATATACAAACACAAAAAAAACATACATATATATATATACAAACACACACATAAACATACATATATATATATATATATATATATACAAACATATACATATACATACATATATATATATACAAAA
>OZ024745.1:110065081-110087581 GCA_964016885.1 Eledone cirrhosa
ATAGCATTTGTCAAAGACTATGAGAACTCTCTCCACATCTATATAGACTCTTCATTGAAACCCAATAAATAGGCAGGAAAGAAGTTTAAAATATTTAGAGCAACTGAATGTTCAACAATGGTGATATTCACCAAATTTCAATTTGCACAAAACTGAATGAGGCACTAAAAGTGTTACAGCAAAGTCAGTTTTTTTTAAAAGTATTTTTTAAATGAAACGTATTAAAATTATTTAAAAACAGAGATAAACACATGCATTGTATTTAGCTGCAAAATAATATATAAGCATAGATGCAGTGTATTATAAACACTAAAAATCTTTAAACACTCTTGAAATCTTTTGTCTCAACTCACAAATGTATGATACTAATGAACCATAAATTGCACATATATACACCACAGGACTGTGGTTGAAAGCCTTTTAATGAAATAAATGATCTCTTTTGGCCTTAGTAACTTAGAGTTAAGTTCTATATCCAGCTACGGTTGACTTCCGGGCTAATTACCGAATCAATATTTCTCACAATAATTTTGCTCCACAAATGACAGCAAATATATGATTATCATATCCTATTAACCTTTAATACTGGAGTCTTAGATCAGATTTTTAAATCAGAACATTTTCATAGCTTTCAACAGCTCATTTATCAAACTAAAATGCTACAGGAAACAATTTCACTAAAATTTTAGAATTAAACTGTTTCTCCATTCTAAAATTATTAAAGTTAATAAAACTGTATACCTAAATTATTCTAAAACCTATTTGTTATTTAAATCAATAATTTTATAAAGACTAATCGAGAACTGAACACATTTATAAAATTAACCCACAATCTCAATGAAAATATAAACTTGTCAAAGGAGAGAAATGCATCCCAAATCTCTTTAGCTGATGTATTAACTAACCTATATAATATACTGGCACAGATTTGATGGTCAAATAAGTAACTTTATAGTGTCTGGTACCTACTGGTAATATACTTTGGGGGGATCTCTCATAACACCCTTTTTTCTAAACTTCCATGATTTTTGGAAACATTTTTTCATGCTCAGAGTTGCTGAAGCATGGAACAAACTACCGGCATCAGCTTTTAGCTGCTGGGACACTGCATCTTTTAAAACCTCCATGCTTCCTGAAATTTTCCAACACTATACCTGATATCCTCCCTCCATACACATGCACACATATATATCATGACTCATACCCTGTTCACTTTCCTGACATTTGTACATTATTCTATGTACTATAGGGTGGTGGATGGGCAGTATCGGTAGAGGGTTGGACGCCATGCGTTAACGCATGGAGTTACGGCCCTTGTTATTCTGAGTTCAAATCCCGCCGAGGTTAATTTTGCCTTTCATCCTTATGGGGTCGATAAAATTAAGTACCAGTAATGCACTGGGTAATTGCTGGCCTTGTGCCAAAAGTAGAAACAATTATTCTGCACCTTTTATACATGCATCTTTGATGAGTTGTAGTGCACCGAAGCACTGTACACAATAATTTTATTATTATTATTATAAATAGGAAAGCATTGAGTTAAAGGCTAGTAACCTTTTCTCAAGATATGAAAAGATCTTGAGAAAAGGTTGATATTTTCTTGATCAACTCTTCTCCATTCCTAGAAAAAGGGATGTTATGAAAGATCTCTCATGACCTTTCTCAAGGTGCAACATAGCTGACTCTAAGAAAGGAAGAGAAAATTGACCTGACTGTTTTATTCATCAATCACAAAACCAAAGTTGACCTTGGTGGGATTTGAACTCAGAACTCAGTTGGTACAAATATAACAAAGCATCCTATCCAATGCTCTAAAAACTTTGCAAATTCACCTCCTCCTTATCAGTCCTAGATACATTCTGAAAAACAGAAACAAGTGGTATGAATGCCTTTGATTTGAATTGGCAGTATCGGTAGAGGGTTGGACGCCATGCTTTCTAGCATAGTTACGTCCCTTTACAGTCTGAGTTCAAATTCCGCCGAGGTTAACTTTGCCTTTCATCCTTATGGGGTCGATAAAATAAAGTACCAGTAATGTACTGGGTAATTGCTGGCCTAGTGCCTAAAGTAGAAACAATTATAAATATGCTTGATCCAGTACATGCTACTAAACATAACTTGATACTACTATACTTCTATGTAGAATCTATCCCACAGAAAATAAGTGAGTATCTATAGAGATGGGTATGGAGGTTCTACCAATATCAAAATATCAAACAAAATCCAACACACAGATACAGCATACATGAAACTAACAATGTAAACTGCTGAATAATTTATTTAAAAATCTAACATTGATGTTACTATTTTTCTCCCACTACATAGTACACAGACAACAAACTGTTACTGCAACCATATTTATTCTGAAAATGGGACTGTAAAGGTCTTGAAACATTAATACACTTATAGATTTAAGAAACAACTTGTTTCAAACCAAACATAAAGAAGTAATAAAGAAATATGAAAAAAAAATCTTTAATACAGAAGATAAAATATTCCTGTTGAGGTAATAACATTTTTCTGACATATTCCATCTAAGGCTACAATATCCAGTGTATCCTTCCTTTAAAGATGGTAGGGTGTGATATGAAAGACATTTGGCTGCTATATCTAGCAGCTTGAAAGACGGTAGATGAAGCTTCTCACTGGCTCATTATAAACTAATCTAAGTTTGTGTGCTGTAAGAAAAGAATTCTAATGTTTGGGGAGAGCCCCTCCTCCAAGAAGAAATAAGGATAAACGGATTGCAAATAAACCTTACTTATAGCTTTCTAACACACCTCTCACTTTTTCTCAGATGAAGGCTGCCGCCAAAAATGTAGACCTCCCTTCTCACAGATCACAAACCTATTTCACTTAGTGAACTTTCTTGTGGGATGTTCTATGTTTCCATGTGTATGTAATGGGCTTCTGTTTATGAGATATGACGATGTAGCTATATATATATATATATACACACATATATATACACTTGTGTGTGTATATATGTGTATATATATACACACACATACACACCTATATATATACATGTGTGTGTCTTTTTGTTTGTTTGTTTAGGTATATAGTCATATCTCATAAACAGAAGACCATTGAGGCACTGCAGAAGATGACTAAATGATGTTTATCTACATAATTCCGTCAGACTGGAAATTCAAATCCAGTAAATCCATTCTTCAATGTTGCCAAACCATTTCTTGCTTTGTCTAGAATATTTCCTCTTTCAAATAGTATATTAGCTTTGCTTAATGCTTTGCCTTTCACCACCAAAAATATTTAATAGCTATTTCTACCGTTTTTAATACTTGGTTCCCTATAATGAGGCACTAATAAACAGCTTAAAAATGATAAGTTCCTATATATTTCTTTGTTAAATAGGTCAGAAGCAATCATAGTCCACTATTGTAGAATTTCTGCTCTGTCAGTGATAGGTTTGCCAGGCTTTTCTTTGGAGTTACAGGCATTTCATTGTCTTTGGTGGTATTAATTATTTTGCCACTTTATGAGTTTTTTTTTGTTTTGTTTTTTTGCTGTTTGATGCCATTGCCCATTGATTTCCTTTTTCTCAAAACTAATTTTCTACATTTTGTATTAAGCCATCTTTTACCTGATTGCTCTCTTTATATTCTTATTTTGTTTCAAGCAAAACCTTTCTTTAATTTTTTTCTTTATTGTGATAAAGTTTTATAATTTCATAGTTTATTATTGACCTGTTTGGTCAATATTTGTCTATTATCTCACCTGAAATTTCAAACATTACTGTGAAGAAGATTCAATTACTTTATAATGAAAGTCACTGCCTATTATTTTCAAATCCTTTTGAAAATAATAAAGAGTATGGAAGGATTTTGTACCTCAAAACCAGTGTTTAGGTTGTAACTTAACAAGGATTCTTATATTAAATTAATACAGATGGTATTTAGATAAATATAAACATTTAAAAATAAACAGCTATGTATCGCAAAACCAGGTGCAGTTTCAAGTGGTTTGGTATCAAAAGTGTTAGGTTTGATTCACAATTTAACAGCTTACAGATTTTTAAAAGGGTAAACTTTTCCTTTTGTTCTAACTTATCTTTTGTGATTTTGTGATAGCAATTCATTCCTATGATGGGATTGAAACCCTAACCTTATAATTCATAACATGACAACAACATTACAATCTACTGAAAAAAATGAATATTTTTGAAGATATTTTTAGTTTTGAATTCCAAGCTGTAGAAACATATTTACAACAAGTACATCTACCATACTCTGAATGCCTTGCTTCCCAGGGCATGGAAACATTAAAGCTCCGACATCTGGCAACTGACTTGGTAGATACCCACAAGATTATTAACCATCTTTCCAACAACAACCCTGAGCCCCTTTTTGAATTCCATGTGTCTAACACCTGTAGATACGCTTACAAAATCAGAAAACAACACAGCTCCCATAACATTCGAAAACATTTTTTCATGCTCAGAATTGCCGAAGCATGGAACAAACTACCTGCTCCAGCTGTTAGCTGTCGGGACACTGCATCCTTCAAAACTTACATGCTTCTTGAAATTTGCCAACACTACACCTGATATTTCCCTTCCAATTACATGCATGTGTCAGTGTGTGTATCATAACTCATACACTGTTAACTTTCCTGACATTTGTACATTATTCTATGTACTATACATGCACCGTTGATGAGTTGTAGTACACCTGAGCACTATACACAATAATTTTCATTATTATAGTGTTATAAATAAAAGGCAGCAAATTAAGAGAAGCATTAGAGTGTGTGGCAAAATGCATTGTGTTATTTATTTAAATAAGGGCGGGGGATTGGCAGTATCGGTAGAGGGTCGGACGCCATGCTTTGACGCAAAGAGTTACGGCCCTTACCATTCTGAGTTCAAATCCCGCCGATGTTAACTTTGCCTTTCATCTTTACGGGGTCGATAAAATAAAGTACCAGTAATACACTGGGTAATTGCTGGCCTTGTGCCAAAAGTAGAAACAGTTATTTATTTAAATACTTTGAATTCTTAATTCAACTCCTACTGAAGTCAATTTTGTCTTTCTTTCTCTTTCTAGTCTAAAGTCTGTCCTATAATAAATATCACAAAACATTTTGTCAAATACTGTATTGTTTATTGGTTCTGCCAATCCCCGGTCCTTGTGAGAATGCAATAATAATCAGAAATTAAATTGCACACAATATTCTAACTGTATTATTATAATTCTTTTTATTACAATATTAGAATAGATATCTTTTCTCAAATATATACGTTCTGATTCAAAAAAAACCCAAAACAAACCCTGCCTGGCTAAAGAGCATAAATGAGGATAGAAGGAAACTAGGTGATAAAACAGAGGTAAGAGAAGTTATGAAAGAGAGAAAGAGGGAGTGAATATGCAAATAAGAAGGAAAGTGAATGACAGTGATAAAAAAAAAAAGAAAAAAAAACAAATTGATAGAGAAATACAAATCAAAGTTTAAAAAATGAAGAAAAACTTATATAAATATGAATTATTATACTTAGAGGTGAGAGAGATAGGTAGATAGTTACATAGATAGGCAAGAAATAGATAGAGTGAAAGATAGTGTGATGATAGAAGGAGAAAATCAGTGTGCTATGTAAAGAAAAAGAAAAAAAGAAAATAACAGAAATTAAAGAGACTCACATTTTTAAATATGTTTTTAAATGATTAAAAAAAAAAATGGTGAAATTAAATTTTCAGAAACAACGGAATTAATAAAATACTGAAATAAAATGGGAGAAATTTTTAAATGTGAGAAATTATATAAAAGTTTAAGAAAAGTTCACTAAAAGAGCAAAGCAGTATTAGTAGTAGTGGTGGTGGTAGTAGTAATATGCGTAGTGATGGTGGTGGTGGTGGTGGTGGTGGTGGTGGTAGTGGTGGTGGCAGCAGTAGGAGTATGTACAATTATTCAGTATTGTCCTTGCTGGTGTTACTGTGATTGTATTCACATTTTGTTGATGATTATGATAATGAAGATGATACTTTTATAGATCTTATTCTTTGATGCCATCATCTTGTCACTACTGCTACTATTGATGTTTTATGTGTGTGTATATATATATATATATATGTGTGTGTGTGTGTGTGTGTGTGTGTGTGTATGTATATATATATATATGTATATATATATATATATATGTATGTATATGTATATATGTATATATATATATATATATATATATATATATATATATATATATATATATATATATGTATATGTGTATATATCTATGTGTGTGTGTGTGTATATATATATATATATATATATATATATATATATATATATATATATATATATATATATATATATATATATATATATATATATATATATATATATCTTTGGCTGCTACTGCAATTGTTATTGCTGACATACTTCATGTTACTGCTGTTGATTGTTGTTGTCATTGTCATTGTTGTTGTTGTTGTTGTTGTTGTTTTTGTTATTGTTAGCAGGATGGGATTCCTCCTGTTAGAAACCAATTGCTTTATTGCTATTAAATGAAATAGAAAAATGCCCTTCTTACTCTAACTCAGCAGTGTCTATGTTTTTCTTAGAACAGCTTCTATTTTTCTTTTTTTTTTTCTTCAGTATTTCAACCATATCACAAAAACAGAGACACAAAAAAGTTCTGTTGCTTAAAGACAGCATTCTTTCTTGAAGTAATCTCTTTCTCAGATTTGCTCCTAGCTGTTAGAATGAATCTCAGGACCAAATCTGTAATTATGAAAACGAAAAACAAAATAAAACGAAACACAAGAAAAACAAAAGAAAAGAATAATTTTTTTCTTATTGTACTTTTATTTACATTTATTTATTTATTAGTATCCCTCACCAACATCCAGTTTGTTTGGCGAGGGTGTAAAAAAAACAACAACAACACAACAATGAGAATGAAAAAGACAAAGAATTAAAGAAGAGGAGATTAAAGGCACACGAGAATAAATTGTCGACATGGTTTTTGATTTTTCTTGTAAAACACAGAATGCATAATATGTTAACAATACACACATACATACATACATACACTCACACACAAATAATATAAAAATACAAAAATAAGGACAGTAAAAACTTCCAAAAAAAATATGTGGAGGTTTTTCAGGTACGCTTTAAGTAATGGGATGTGAATGGAAAGCTGCACGACAAACAAGGCACAAACAAACTTATGGAAGACGAATCATTGTATGAAGTGAAGCACAATATTTCCGGTAGTAGAGTTTGGTTCAGTGAAAAGAAGGAATACAAACAGCAGGAGGGTTCTTTGTTGATTTTCACTTGATCTTCGGCATAAAAAAAACTAGCTTTTCGTAGAAACCCAAGTAAACAACAAATTGGTTAAAGAAAGAAAACTCATGAAAGCTGTTCATTATAATAAAAATAAAGGTAAAAACAAATACATAGATAAAAAACACAGGACTTATATTTCCCTTCTAATGTGTAGTACAAATAAAAAAAATATAGAACCTTATTGGGTTTTAGCACTTATATAAAATGATGGCCACCACCATACTAAAACAATTCAAATATTCAACATTATTTTAGTCTTGCATAGCAAATTAGACTTAGGATGGTCTACCATATATCTATCTATATATCAACATCATCATCATCGTTTAACGTCCATTTCCCACACTAGCATGGGTTAGACGAGCTGTCCTGTTGTAAGACAAGTCAGGTTGGAGGACCATGCTTTGCTCACACAAAATTGGTTTTGGCTTGGATTCTACGGCTGGATGCCCTTCCTAATATAGCATTATCATCATTTATATATATGAGGTCGGGCCCAATCAATACAGATTGAAGCCCTGAGCTGATCAATTGTGAAACGCATGTCACACCTCAATAAATGTAATGAAGATTTGACACCTCTTCCATACTATTATCATCATTATTATTATATATAAATATATATATATCATGCTGGCATGGAAGATGGACGCTAAATGACGATGATGATGATGATGATTTTAGGTGCCTCTGATAAGGTTATCATAGGATAGTCTCACAGAACAGGTCAGACATAGAGGAGTAAGTCTCAATAAAAATCCTGCTTGTCTCATAGTAAGTAGTAGTTCATGCAGTGGCTACCATTTTAATTAGATGACCTCGGCATCATGAACACCAGTGGCTTTGTAGATGATTCACTATCAATTTGACAATGAGTTGGCACAACTGCTTCAGTTAGTGGAGAAATCTATGAGTATGTAGGTGTGGTGAGCTATATATATTCCAGCCATTAGAAAAAGCAAATGCTTCACCTTTGATGGAGGGACGACCCAAGAAGAGAAGAGAAATATATATATATTGAGTGTCCATGGTGTGAAGACTGGGAAAACCATAAATCAGAGAAGTATTCAATGCATGGTAGGATGCAGGATGGATATATTAATCCATCTTCATATATCATCATCATCATCATCATCATCATTTCATTTTATGTCCACTTTTCCCTGCTTGCAAGGGTGGGACGGCAATTGATTCTGGCTTGATTTCTACAGCTGGATGCCCTTCCTAACACCAACCTCATTTACAGTGAGTGTTGGGTGCTTTTTTGCCGTGGCACCTCCACGACCACTTTGCAGTGGAATGATAGGGATCCCAGTCCCTATAATCTCATTTCTACAGCTGAGTAAACTGGAGCAATGTGAAATAAAGTGTCTTGCTCAAGGAAACAACACATCACCCGGTCTGAGAATTGAACTCACAACCTTTCGATTGCAAGGCCAATGCTCTAACCACTAAGCCATGCGCCTCTATTAACATAATTTTATATTTGTTTTCCATACTTGCCTAGATTGGATAACTCTTTTCCAGCACATCATCTTGCCACTTGTTTCACTCTTTTATTATCTCCTTCATAAGGTTCAGCTACCCAAGATTAGTATTCATCACTTCTTACCATGCCTTCCTTGGCCTTCTGTTTCTGTTGGTTCCTACCATTTAATTAGCTAGGCACTTTTTTCCCCAATTGTCATCCTTCATATGCCTTGTATGTCTGTACCAGCTAAGTCTTCTCCATAACACTACATTTGATTCTTCTTACACTTTTCAGTTTTTTACCACCACCACCACCACCACTACTACCACCTCCACCACCACCTCCTACACACCTAGTAGAATACACTTGTCAAATTTCTTTCCAGCCTTTATACATCCTCTAATTGTTTCCATACTTAAATTTTGTAGAAATCCATTTAGAAAAATTTTATCATATGCTTTTTTAAAAAATATTTTCAATATAATATGATAGCATTGAATTGAATGATCACAAAATTTACTGAACATATTTTCATAGTACGGAGCTGAAATTTTTTACTCTATAATTTTTTACTGACTAATGAGCCAATACACATTGGATACTATATATTAGAGATAGTATATATCATTATATATTTAAAAACCTGTCACAGTCAACTTTGCCTTGCATCCTTCTTTGGTTGAAAGAATAAAGTACCAGATAAATATTGGGGTCAATAAAATCAACTATACCCATCCCAAATTCTGAGGCTTTTATCCTAGGTAAAAAAAAAATCAGTATGTGTATGTAAGTGTATAAATGTTTATGTTTAGATGTGTGGATGTATGTGCATTCATTTGTGTTAGTAGAGGCATGAGTAGTGAGTCTATAAATACAGCGTGTGTTTTTTTTTGTGAAATTTGCATGTATGTGATTTACTAAATTACATGCAATGTGTGTGTATGCACTTTTCTTCTCTTCATTTATCAATAATATTCTGAATTCCAGTTCAGTGCAAGCAGTATTAGACATATCTTCTTCCTACTAGAAATGATCAGATAGCATAAATAATAGACAAGCCACATAAGAGAATAAAAATAAAACTGATAGAGGGAGAAGTGGGATGAAGATAGAGATGTGATAATAAGAGTCAACATAGGTTTTGATGACAAGCAACAACCATTGTGTAAAGCACTGACTGGGGAAATGGGGAAATAGAAACAGTGACAGCTAGCATGAATATAAAAATAGAAAATGAAATCATCTTTATTTATTAATTCATTTGTCAGAATAACAAGATTAGTTGATTTGAAGTGTATCCAACTAGCTTTAGATCTCATTGGAGGGGAATTATACAGTGTCATCTTTAAATGAATGCTGCTCATGATATAGCGAGATGAAAAATATGAATAAAATGAAAGAATAAAAGTGCTTGTGTGAAAATAAGCTTCACCATGTGTTTTTAATGGTCTGTTATTCGGAAAAATGTTGTAGTGTATGTAACTCTATTTATAAAATTAACAAGTGGTTATTTTTTTTTTTTTTTACATATCTGAATCCATAGAAAAGGTTATTTTATTATTTGTATATCTTTCATTTGTATAGCTTAATTTTATTTTTTTTGCTGTTTATTTTAACCTTCTATATTTTTCTATTACTGGTTTTAGTCATTGGACTGTGGCCATGCTGGAGCACTGCCTACAAAGGTATAAACGATTTATATGAATATCAGTGCTTGTAGTAAACTGGTGCATATTTCACAGACTTTTACTGCTTAATCAGGAAGGGAAAAGCGGAGTCTATGACCCTTTATACTTTTAGGGCTACCAAAAGGAATGGGAGGAAGGAAAGGGGTTACTTTTAAACCAGAGATCTGGCTTTAATACTTGAAACAAAATTAACTCCATTAAAGTCATACACAAACCTAGTGTTGGTGTTAAACTGAATAACACATTAAGTCTACTACCCAGGAGCCAGAAGAAGGGTCACAACACATCTTATCTAATATTTACAATTCTAAAAATTCCCCACACTGGACGGGTATATAATATTATCAACCTCAAAAGGATGAAGGGCATGGTTAGCCTCAGTGAAATTTAAACTCTGCCCACAGGAACAGATATCGTAAAGCATTTTATCCTATTATCTAATCAATGGCTTTGCCAATTTGTTGCAAGGATGAAAGGCAGAAATGAAGGTGACTAGGAAGTAAACTGAGCAGATAGTGGAATGAAATATAATGGAAAATCACAAGATATTGTTGTCCAAGCTACACACATTCTGTCATCCACTGGTACATGTATTTTTTCTTTTACTGGTTTCAGTCATTAGGCTGCAGCCATGCTAGAGCACAACCTTGAAAGGATCTAGTTGCTTATATCAACCACAGTATTTATTTCTTCAAACCTGGTGCTTATTTTATCAATCTTTTTTCATCAAACTATAAAGTTACAGGACATAATTAAGCATTTATTGCAAATAAAGACATAAACATGGTATCACAAAAAACATCCAGCCCACACTGTAAAGTGGTCATGTAGGTGTCACGACAAAAAGCACCAAGCCTACACTGTAAAGTGGTTGTGTAGGCGTCATGACAAAAAGCACCCAGTCCACACTGTAAAGTGGTCATGTAGGAGTCATGACAAAAAGCACTCAGCACACACTGTAAAGTGGTCATGTAGGAGTCATGACAACAAGCACTCAGCACACACTGTAAATGTGATTGGCATTGGGAAGGACATCCAGCTGTGGAAACCAAGCCAGAAACAGTTCTATGTGAGCAAGACATGGTCACCTGACACAACTTGCTTCAAATGGGACAACCCATCTAACCCATGCTATCATGGAAAAATGAATGTTAAACAGTGTTGATGATGATAATATGTGTGTGTGTGTATATATATAATTAATATATATTATTTGATGACAGTATAATTAGAAAATAATTTTATTTAGCAACTAAACAACTATCCCACTGGTCTATTTATTCTCTTCGATCATCCATTTTTTCTTTGTATATTAGTTTTTTCCCAAATATATATCATTGGATTAGAACCATTAAACTTTATGTGTATCAAAAAGATTTTGAATGTATTTGAAAAATTCCATTTTAAAAGGTACTAAGATGCTGAAATGCCTTTAGTCTTGAAATGTTTTTGATGAAAAGAAAGAAATGATAAAAACAATGGTTGTTTATCAGTTTTCTGAAAATGAAATATTTAAAATCTATTTATAGATTATTTTTCACACACACATCACACATACAAATAAATATATATATATATATATATATATATGTGTGTGTGTGTATGTATGCATATATAAATTTTCTTTTTCTTTTTAGTGGTTTCACAGAAAGTGTTTTCTTTAAATTTCAGAAGATTTTCCTGAAATCAGTTAAGTACAGTCACATCAATTAAACATTTATAAGAAAAAAATAATTCTTAATAGTGCATTTCATTATATTAATAAATGGAATAAGGTTTTTATGCTCAAATTATAGGGTGAAGTAAGCTCTGATATGTGTAATATTTAGTAATATTCACGCCAAAATCTTGTATTCTTTCTCTAACTAATACTTATGAGCAAAGTCTTGAAACCTTCAACATACAGGAATTTATAGAATTTGTTACTTATCAAATATCTATATCTATCTGTATATAGCGCAATGTCTATGTGTCTGTCTTGTCCATCCAGGAAAATCTTGGGCCAAAAGCAATGCTCTGTGGTATGGTTCCTAATAATGATGTTGCTAAAATGAACCTCAAAATAATATAAATGATCATTGTTTTCAATTGAGGGACAAAAGCAATTGCCCTGTACTGTTTTCCAAACATTTCAAACCTGCTACACATGCTACCTGGAAGCAAGGTTAATTCTATATGAGAAGAGAATCAAATATTACTAATCATCATCATTTGACATCTGTTTTCCTTGCTAATAAGGGTTGGACATTTCACAGACTGGTCACTACTCAAAGCTAATACCCCCATAAATGGGCCAGAGGCCTACATCTCCCTTACATACATCCCTGTACTGTATCAAAGGATGATTATTTTATTATTAAATTTTTAAAAGCAAGAATATAATTTTCAGACTATTTTTCTCGTTTTCAAACTGTGTATTTACAACATTGGTTTTCTCCACTACATTCTGAGTTCAAATCCTAATGAGGTTAACACTGCCTTTCATCCTTATGGGGTAATTAAAATAAAGCACCAGTAATGCACTGTGGTTATTGCTGGCCTTGTGCCAAAAGTAGAAACAATTATTTTTCTCCCCTACATTTCAGATAATTTGATTTCCAACCACTATTTGGTGTCTTATTCTTAGATACATGCACAGTTCAAGGATGAATTCCAACTAAGTTCCAAATTCAAATATTGTGGACCCTTAAATTTGTGTAAGCCTGACATCTTAAGTAATTAATCTTCTATCAATTTGGGTTCTAACTTTCTTTCTCTCCTTTATTTCCTTTCAAATAAGTGGATAATAGGTAATAGATATCAAGATTTATTTGCATCAATTACAGTTGGAATAGGATGTAAAGTAGTTTAGCTATTATCAGAAATATTTACTTTTCTATATTCATTTTCCAGTAGCAGTGGGCATATTTATTAATGTAATTATTTTTTATTTCCAAGAATTATCTTGGTATTTGATGGCAACATTGTCATCATTTTTATATGTATTTATATGACTCAACACCCCATCATACCATCTATGTTGCAGCTCCTTGACATTGTCTTCATGAGGTTCAGCATTACTTCTTTCCTTCTGCAAGTTGCCTTACTTGGATTGTTTAGAATTTCTTTATTCAATTGTCATCCTCCATGCACATTAAATGCCTGTATTGTTTAATATTCTCTGTTTTGCATACTTATATCTGATTCTACTTATACCTTTTTTTTCCAGTTAATAAAGAAAGTAAAAATACACATAATATCAGCAGTGATATCTAAACAATTCTTCTCTCTTCACATGTCAACATAATGCTTCAGAAAATTAAGGATTTTGTAGCCATTCTTGAATTTTGAAGCTATCTATTAAAAGAAATGATGTCAAAGTTTTTAAAAAGATTCTTTTCAATATCATATGGTACTATTGAACTTAATGATCACACAATTCACTGAATATATTTTGATAGTACTAAATTGAACTGCTACAAAATCCTTTCATAAAAATTATTCGTTCATACCTTATGGTACAACGAACTATATCTCATTTCCATTAGAATTTAGAGGATAATTCTTATTGCAGAAAATTACAAAGCATTATTTAGCTGATATTTTCAATATCATTCCTGTCAATAATTTTAACACTTCCTTTCACAAACATTAACCTTAACAATTTGGGTTAACTGAAGTTAAAATAAAGACATTATATTGTGTAACTGTGTAACATTAAAGTCACTGATTTTCCTGGAAGACAACAACTTATCAACATCTATTGTACTTGGAAACAATGAAGATTGCAGTTTATAACATTAAACTGTGTTTACAAAGCAAGCATAAGGATTGATGTTCTTCGAATTGAAGGCGTTAAGTAATTCTAGCTATTTTAAGAATTGAATTTCTATCCATCACTGAAACCCTCAATAATTATCTGTTTATTAAAAGAAAATTGGATGAAATAATTGCAAACGAAATTGCAATTAAACACTAGTGGTTACTTTAGAATAGTTTCTGAGATATAAGATGAAGATAATATAAATATGTGATAAGAACTGATGGTAGAAGTGAGTGGAAAAAGTTGTGATCTTGTAGCTGATAGTGTTCTAGGTCGTGGTAAACCAGTAGGATAGGAAATCAGATTTCTTGGAATAATTAAAAATGTAACAAAAGCCATATCAAATTATAGAGAGATAATTCAATCAATAGATTCATGTAAATCATGCTAGCATGAGAGTCACAAATAAAAATTAATATATTTCAGTTCCAAATATAGCTGTGGTTGTTCAATAGGTAGATTGCATACATAAACAGAAATGAACATATGTAGCTAGTTGTTTACCTTAATAGGACTTGGGAGTCAAACAGTTGAAAATATAATTGAATAGAAACGAAATACTCAGAGAATTGGTAATAAAAGAGAAGCAATATCTTTGTTTAAATACTTAAAAACATCAACTAAGATAGTTACTTTCACTTCATACAGTTACAGAGAAATGTTGAAAGAATATCTATGTGATTAATTAATTTGTTTTGCAACTACATGGTCTTGGGTTGGCCCCTCTGTAAGGCACCTTTGTCAAATGTTTTCTACTGTAGCCTCAGGTTGACGTTGTCTTGGGAGAGGAATTTGATAGACAAAAACTGTGAAAGCCCATTGTGTGTGTATGTAGGTGCCTATGTTTTCTGTTCAATAAATACAATTGATAAATGAAGAACCAGACTTGAAAAAATAAGTACTGAAGTCTATGATAAACTAAGTCCATTCAGGGCAGTGGCCCCAATAGGGCAATTATCTAGTGGCTAAAGTCAGTAAAATTAAAAAAAACAACTTATTAATATGTAAAATAGTTTTATCAATAGAAGAAACAAAATTTGTTTTCACTCTTAACATGGTGGATACCTAAATGTATTTGTGAGTAAATAATGATAATATCATAACATTATTAACGTTGAGGTTAGCTTTGCCTTTCATCCTTACGAGGTCGATAA
Organism: Eledone cirrhosa; assembly: GCA_964016885.1. Lineage (NCBI taxonomy): Eukaryota > Metazoa > Mollusca > Cephalopoda > Octopoda > Eledonidae > Eledone > Eledone cirrhosa. The sequence continues at coordinate 110,080,505 of OZ024745.1, forward strand.
AATAAAGTACCAGTAATGTACTGGGTTATTGTGGCCTTGTGCCAAAAGTAGAAACAATTATTACGCTATAGATTAGCAACATTGGTAGAGCATCATACACCATACTTTGCAGGATAGAGTTATGACCCTTTACGTTCTGAGGTCAAATCCCACCGAGGTTAGCTTTGCCTTTCATCCTTATGGGGTCGATAAAATAAAGTACCAGTAATGTACTGATTAATTGCTGGCCTTGTGCCTAAAGTAGAAACAATTATTATAATATTGTTATTATTCTCTCGTGAATAGTTTTATCAAAACTAAGTGAAAAATTCTCAAGTGTTACATTTCAAAAGATGATCAAAGTTTCTGCTTCCACAATTTTTTATCAGTTGCCCCATCATGTCAACAACTTACTGGCTGGAAGCATTAAAATAGAAGAAGAGATATTCTATTTACACAACTACCAAAGTATTCAATGAATAAAGACTGAAAGTATTCAGCTAACATTGATTTCAAAAATACTACACAACTGCAAAGCTCTAACTGTTATTTTATATTACACAGCAGTAACAGAACATTCCATCATGTTTATAAGCCATTCATAAAATTCCTGACAGTGATTGGTTTAATCTTTTCAGTGTTTGTAGACTCAGTTCAGTTGTTAGAGCAGCACAGGGTAACAATACCAATAACCAATAATAGTCTTTTACAGCAATAGATGAACACAGAGGATTCATTTCTTTAACACATTAGATTCTGTGACAAAATGAACACACAGATAAAATGGTTTCTTTTAACATTGACCTCTTGTAAACAGGAGCTTGAATACATGTTGTTAGTTGCAAGTATAAGCCATGATGGAATAAGCGAAAGCAATAAAAGAAAATTACAATATATATATACTCTAGTAAAAGTTTGGTAGAAATATCCAAGGGTAAGAACACTCAGTCCATAGAACGAGTTAAGTATAATTAGTTAAAACAATGACATATACAAGTACTTAAGTTTCGTTAGGTTAATGAGTTGGGGTGCATAACCTAACGAAATTTAAGTACCTGTGTATGTCACTGCTGAAACTAATTATATACATATATATATATTTATATATATATTTATATATATATTTATATATATATTTATATATATATTTATATATATATTTATATATATATGTACATTAAGCAAGATTATATCAGCATGCTGTCTTATTTTGTAAACTCAAAAGAAAAACAAAGTATTATAAAGAACAATATAAACAATAAATAGAAATGAAAAAATTATGTTTTTATAAACTCAATTCAATTCCTTCATGTAATACATGATTAAGATCAGATAAAAAGATAAGGAAAGTTGTAGCCGTTATTTCTATTCAGATACAAATCATACTACTGCATTAATCTTGTCCAATAATGTATCAATTTACTACAATAAAGAAAATTGGTGTCACTGCTATTTGAATGTAAAGTATATGGATGGCAATAAAGAGATGCATTATATTACATCACCTTCATCGTTTAATGTCCATTTTCCACTCTAGCATGGGTAGGATGGGGCTGTCTCTTTGTGAGAGATCAGGTTAGAGGACCTTGTTTCGCTCACACAGAACTGATTTGGGCTTGGTTTCTATGGCTGGGTGCTCTTCCTAATGCCAACCATATTTACAGTGTGTGCTGGGTGCTTTTTGTTGTGACACATATATGACCACTTTACAGTGTGGGCTGGGCTCTTTTTGTTGTGTTGCCAACACAACCACTTTACAGTGTGGACTGAGCACTTTTCTCGTGACACCTACATGACCACTTTACAGTGTGGACTGGGTGCTGTTTGTCATGACACCTACAGAACCACTTTACAGTGTGGACTGGGCACTTTTGTTGTGACACCTACATGACCACTTTACAGTGTAGGCTGGGCACTTTTGTTGTGGCTCCAGGAGGACCGCTTAATGGAATGGGTTTGGAACTTGGATGGGATGGGGAAGATGCTTAAAGAAATTGGGATGTAGGTATAGGGGTAAGATGATTAAAAATATCGAAAACTTTGTATGTTATTTTTAATCATGTTTTAATGAGTAAGAATTGAATAAGTTTTTGAAATTGCTTGTCATCCTTAATTGAGAATGGTAGTTATTTTAATAGATGATTTCTCTATTTCTTAACATTGTAGCATGGAAGATGTACGTTAAACGATGGTGATGATGATGATGATGCAGTGTTTGTTAAAGAAAATATTTGAAACAAAAATTTAAGTATATGACTTTTAAATAAAAATGAAAAAATATTTTTATTTTCACATCGTTGGTATTCTAATATACTCTAATGAAACAAACGGTATTTTAAATCCTTTACTACTTACAAGGATACTTATAAATTGCACAAAATCAATTAATATAAACATAGCAGTGTGCAATATTACTCCATACCATAACATTCTAACAACCTTGAACCTTGGTAAAAAAAAGATAATCAAAGAGCATCTTTTTCTTCTTTTTTTATAAGATAATTGCAAAGCATTTTATACCAACTTAATAACAATGAGTTGCTAAAGAATGAAGTCAAAACCTCAGTCAAAATGCATTCCAAATAGAACAACAATTCTTACCATTTATTATATGAGTTCTATCAATGAATTAAATAGCCATTGCTTTTGTTTCATTGTTTTTATTTTTTATTCTTATAGAAAGGAATATGAAGATATGTTGAATATATAAAGTAAGAAAAGATGATTAAACATATCATGATTTTGAAAGTATAATAGGGTTAACATGTTTTTTTGTTAAGAAGAAATGCTTTCCTCAGGGTTAATGGGTAGCAATAGTGAAACATAATTATACTAGTGTTAATAAGCCATGAAACATCTCTGGTAAAAAGCAATGTAAGACAAAGAGTTTAAAGTAGTTGAATTATGGTTCATCAGAACAAAGAAAAAACATGCAGAAAGTAGTTTTTGTTGATACAAAGGTTAAGATATTGTACGGGCACCATTGAGAAAGGTTGGATAAAAATGCTTCTTAAAATCTAAAAGGCAGTTTACAATAAATACCATGTGCTGATAAAAGCATGTCATTTTTTGGAACAAACTGTAATATTTCAAATTCCTCCAATAAATAGGATTTTAAGTAAGTGTGTAGAGTAATTTTTCTATGGATATCAGTAGTCACATTTTCTTCTCCTTTTTTCACTATTTTTCTATAGCTCATTCAATTTGTTTTTGTCTCTCTATACTGATATCTGTCCACATATATGATTATTGATTTATTTAACATAAAAATCAGGCCCCTCTATTTAATAATTTGTTATCTCTTAACTCTTCCCACTATATGGCTTTTATGTAAATATCTTCAATGTTTAAATTCCAACAATTCCTTAACAGTCTCTTATCACTACTTTTAAACATTGTCTATTAAGGAGACAATTTACTCCTTTTGCTGCAGTTGCAGTGGTGGTTTTAATGAACATTTCAAATTATAAGTACATTATCAACTAAATAAGTTTTACTAATAAAAATCGAAAAAATCGTAAATGAATCTATTTCAAATAACAACAACACTACAGATATCTAACAGTAGAAAATGAAGGGGAGAGCAAGGGCTCTGGAACGCAAATATCCCTCTTTTAGGAGTGAAAATAACCTACTTGGGGAAGTGAACATAAGCACAATGGTAAGACAATTTCTTTAGATTTCATAGACTTGTTAGTGCTTGGTGATAGGAAGGACAACTAGATGTAAAAGAATGCAACACAATGTTATGCAATACAGAAAAGTCTATAGTATTAAAAACTGCAGTGATAACAGATGCATTGATAACTTCCAATGGTAACTGCTATGAGCAAACTCCAGTTTATTTCATCACCTCTAATATCCTTCCTTTCAGTAGATTTAGTACAAGTAGAGGTATACATTTTGTAAATAAACAGAATACTTGAGATAGTAAAAATGTGTGATTCAGTTAATGCTTATTTGAGCAAGAGGATGAGTAATTGCGGAATAGAATTTTAAAAAGAAAAAAGAGTAAATAAGTGGAGACTAAAAGGAATGAAAAGCAAGGACAGAAATGAAAATAATAAAAAAGTAAGTAGAATGTTAAACATTATGTAAGAGAGGATCAGAGATTAAGGCTAAACTATTATTCTAAACCAAGAGAAAAAATATCATAAGAGGATCCTCATAGTAATAAATCAAGATGTCGTTAGAAGTAATAATGTTGAAAGTGACAGGGGCATAATCATCTTCATTGACAATGAAAAGAAGAGCACAGATATATGATTATGAAAATTAAATAGATAACAAGTGTAAATGTAATACAAAATGTCTTAATGCACCTTAAAGAGAAGCGAGTAGTAAAGTGTACATGAGTTTCAGGCCAAATCTTTGGCTCGAGGAAAACTTCCTCCTACCAATTTCAGAAACTCTGAAAAATGTCATGGCCTTTGCCTCTCCTCTCCTAAATAAGCCATAGAAAATTATGAATAAATAAGTATTGGAGATGGTGCACCAGCATGGTCTTCACCATGATAGATAAAACAAACTAAATAACTAAAAAAAAACAAAGTTACAAGTCCCACAGGAGATGTTACAGAGAAGCCTCAAGATAGATTTGTGTTAAGATTTAGTTAATCGTCTTAGTTAAGTTTTATAACAGCAATGTGCTTTCAATGCTCCTGCATGGGTGCAAAATGTGGAGTGAGAAGACTAACCAAATGCAAGGAATAACTGTTAAAACAGCCGAATGTGGTCAATGACAGCATCATGTGAAATTGTGAGGTGGGTGACAAGTAGATGAAATGTAGATATGATTGTGAGAGGAGTGTGTTAGCAGTAGGAGTGATAAGTAAAGAAGAAAGAAAGACAAATGGAGATTAGGGTTCAATAAGAGTTGAGATTAGATATATAAATGATACTAAAACCACAGATGAATTTGACTTCATCAGGTTCCAATCTGTCTTGCGGTTTCATCTACCTGTCACCCACCTGACAACTTTACTTTTAGCTGGTCACTGATTTCTGTCCTTAGGGGTATTTTACCCGATTTATATGCTGTTGTCATTAATGGTATTTGGCTGTTTTGGCAGCTGTTCCTTGCATTCGAGTTTTCATTATTCTTATGAATTTCAAATACACTCATGTTTCATTTTTCCAGGCAACAATACGCATTTATATGTATATATATATCTTGCTGTAAAGTGACTGGTGATAGGAAGGGCATCCAGCCATATAAAGCTTTCCAAACAAAGGGTTGGAAGAACCCTCAGTTGTGTCAAAGATATGACAACCTTTCCTGTGTACTCAGTAGAATGTAAGACAGTATATAAGCGTGACACAGATCTCTGGCCTGTCTAGGAGTTCAGTAGCCCTACTTCAGTACTGACTTGGTCTACGTAGACCCATCCAACCCTTGCTAGCAGGAAAAGCGGATGTTTAAAAGATGAAGATGATGATGATATGTATATATATATATGTATATACATGCATACACACACACACACACACACACACACACACATATATATACTGATACACATACATGACAGGTTTTAGCACTCACAAAGTATTGTATATCAAATATTTCTCATCAGGGATTTTGATGCGAAAAGACAAATTATCATCTTGAAATATAATATAAAATGCTATGAAGCGGAAAATATTTTCGCCATACCATAAAAATTCCGGTAGTAGTTTACTTAAAAAGGCAATATTATCTGTATATATAATTTTCAGCTTGCTTTTATTATTTTCATTATCATTGATATGGCTTTCCTATGTATTTTTGTCTACCTCATTCTCTGTCTTGTCTCTATCTCACTTCTATCTTTTATTTTTTGTTACTAGCAACTTTCTACAATGACTTACAAACTGTCATTGAGACGGAATCCTACTGTTAAAATTGGGAAAGCAGCCACCACTCTCTTGAAAGTCTTATTAAGCTGACCTGGAATAATTCCAAACTGACTATCAAGACAACACTTTTGTTCTCTAAAGTCTTCATCCTCAAACATCCTGTGGAATGAAAGTGAGATATGGACCTAAAAAAAAAAAAAGAAGTAAAAAAACAAACAACAACAACACAAAACAAACAAATAGAGAAAAAAAGATAAATGGCATAATAAATAAATAAATAAAAGTTTCCATTTCAGTTGTTTGAACAATATCTGAAGACTCACAGGAAAGCTAACATTACTGACACCCAATGTTGTTACTGGATGTAGCATACCAGGCATAACTACGTAAAATCAGTTCATCTGATGCAAAGTCATTGAAATAGCACTAACAGGCACCGCTTACATTCATTACAGCTTGAGTTCAATTCCAGTATCTTAAAACAGAATATGTTTGCATCATATGTAGAGACAGTCATCATTTGGAGGTGGTCAGTTTAGGGTTCCGTGGAACCCAAGGATTCTGCAAAGGAGTGTCTGGGATTTTGTGAAAAAAGAGGTAGAGGAGTATATTTATATTATGACCATATAACAGTATTAGACATTGGGGTGCCCCCAAAAGTTTCTGAACCAAAGAGGGTTCCCCATTTGAAAATGTTAAGGAAACCCTGGCCTAGTGTATACAATAGAAGCATTTTGAAATGATACAGGTGGATGTATTATGAAACTATGAGGTGTGAGAGAGGGAAAGGTCTACAGAGTTGTCATTCTAAGAATGAGAGGATGTTTTCTATTAAGATGTTAATGATGATTATCACTTGAATAGTAGACCTAATACGTGAACTGGTTTAACACTACTGCCATGGTGATTGAATGTCTATAATGGAGTCCACTCTATTGCAAGGATTCAAAGCAAGGTCTCTGGACTGTGGACACCTTTCCACTAGTCTCAGAAACTTTAAAAAAGGCCTTGGACACTGCCTTTCTTTGACTAAAACAGCAAAAACAAACCCCACAAATGCTAGATTAAAATGCATGGACAGTAATATCATTACTGACTATTAAAAGAATGTCTTTTGGCAGATCTTACAAACATAGCTACATATGTGTGAATCAGAATCATCAGTGCCGGATTTAGGACAAATGAGGCCCTGTGCTATTTAAGTTATGAGACCCCTTACTTGGGCCCTGAAGTAGGTAAAAAATGTTCTTGGCATGAAGA
>OZ024745.1:110092581-110132581 GCA_964016885.1 Eledone cirrhosa
TTCTGCCAATAGGTACAAACAAGGCTGTATGGTTAAGGAGTTTGTTTCAATTTCATTCCTATTGCCTGGCAATTTGGGATTAGAGTTCTCTACTATAGCCTCTTGTTGACCAGTGCTTTGGTAGAGGGAAACCTCAAATCCTGGCATGTATGTGTGAGTGTGTGCATGCTTCTATGTGTTTATGCACTATAACTTAGGAATTCAACATAAAGTCCATTTTCTTGTAAATCTATACTCAATCTTTTCCTAAACCTTCTTGCATATTTACATCGTCCATCAGTTAGTCTTTTGCTATTCAAAGCTCTGCAAGTTTCATTTAGAAGAGGAGATAAACATTTTTTTTTTTCCAACAATTTACCATGCTTGTTTATTTTCTATGTTTGCCTCATTGTCCCAAAATAATGGGGTGATAATTCTGGTGGTGATCAGAATGGAATAGCAACAATATCACAAGATAAAGACATACAGAGACACACAAGAACCAAACTAATGAAAGAAACCAAACACACACAGATAGAACAAGCAACCAACTAATAACACGTAAATAAATGTATAAATAAATAAATAAAAACACACATGCACACAAATCCGGATATAATACATGCACAGCCCAAGTACACAACTCACAAAAACATGATGGTGTAGGACAGAACAATGGAGAGACACAAAATAACAACAAAGGTAGTCACTGAGGAGGTCACAGAATGTGTGACAAAAGTGCTACGACAATCAAGATCTAAACAATCATCCAGTTATTAAACTAACCAACTGGGAGTTTATAATAAATTGAAGTGATAACCAACAGGTGCATGTGTTTTTATTGGCAGCATGACCCTCCCAATGTATAACAATATATATGTGTGTGTATGTGTATTGTTGGCACACAGAGAGGTGACTAGTATGCATGGGCAACTGATAGTCTTGCACCAAATACATTTGCCTACGCTTGCTCCTCGAAGGGAACTTTCTCCGTGCTAAACCCATGGTCATTCATGAGGCTCTTTACTCTTCACGCTGTAATGTGGCCGTGTAGGCAACACGGTAAAAACCTCCCAGCCCCACACTGTAAATGTGGTTGGTGTTAGGAAGGGCATCCAACTGTAGAAAACCCGCCAGACAGTCCTATGCGACCAAGACAACCACTCTTGCCTCAAGTGGGAAAACTCCCGTCCAAACCCATGCAAGCATGGAACACGGACATTAAACGATGATGATGATGATGATGATATATATATATATATATATATATATCAAATAAGAGTAGTTAAGATGGGATTATTTCACCATAGGAATCTGATGAAGTCACATGCATAACCATGTAACAGAAATATATATCATACAATAAAGCAATTATGGTGAAATAATCCCTTCTTAACTACTCTTATTTGATAAATGAATACTCCGTCACTCCTAACCACCAACTCTTACCTGGGATAAATTACTGCCGTGAAGTGCTTTTGGATCGCTCGGACAGGCTTATCCTCAAGAAGTTATGATGTAACAACCATGTATAAGCAACTAATTTTCTCATATATGTATATATATATATATATATATATATATATATATATATATATATGCTCTACATACTGCTAGCATTGTGACACATTTCTTTCATCAGCTGCTGGCTAGAGATCTGAAGAATTTTAGCATTTACCCATAATATCACTTCCTCCAACATTGATGTTATCAGGGAATGTCTGTAGCAAACTCTGTAGCTAAAATCTTCCTTTCATTATCCACACAGAAGTATCTATATTGAATAATAAAATAATAACTAAGAGACATCTTTTGTCTACCTTAGGAATTGGAAAAGATATTCAAATGTTTCAATATGCTTTGTTTGAAAATAATCTATAAATAAAAAAGAAATGTTCATCTAGTAAAATTTAACATTCCAATGTAATCAGAGTTATATAGAGAGATGTTCATATGCTTTAAAACACAAATAATATAGTAATATTTTCTTTTCTAATATAGTTACAAAGCCACAAATTTAGTGCGGGGAGAAGATTAGTTATTTTACATTGTACTTTTTTTTATCAACCTCGGAAGGATGAAAGCAAAAATTGACCTCAGTGACTATTTCATGCACTCAGAACATAAAGAACTGTAACAGGGAATTTTGTCCGATACTTTGCCAATTTAGCATGATGTTGATGGTGGTAGTGGGTGCTAATGATGATGATGATAATGATGATGGAAGGGGCGGGGGATGATAATGAGAAAGATGTTAATAAAGTGGCTACAAAGATCGACTGTTAATAAGTAAAACAAACAAACAAAAGCGGCACATTCAAATAAAAAATATCTTATGTGGTATTAGTTCCATCAAGCTTGGCAATCACCATCAAAAATCCAATGAACCAATTATTGGCTCATTGGAAACCTGTAATCAACAAGGCCATTGTTCATCAATTTGTATATTGAACAAAATACAGAAATTATATAAGATGCAGGAAACATACATAAAAGCAAAAACAACAACAACAACAACAAAAACAATCATACAAATATAGAATGTATCAGCCAAAAATTTGTTTCTGATTTAGGTACAAGGCCAGCAATTTTTGGTAGGGTAAAGTCGATTAAGTCAACCCTAGTGCATGACTGGTACTTTATTTTATCAACCCCATGAGGATGAAAGGCAAATCTAACCTCAGCGGGATTTGAACTCAGATCATAAGGGGACGTTACTCTATGCCATAAAGCATATTGTCCGACGCTCTACTGATACTGCCAATCCACAGCCAAATATTGTTGCTAAACCACAAGTTAGCCCTGAACAAGCAGAATTATGAGAAAAAGTATTTCAGCCTTGGTTGCCTTGCTTTATTTTTCAAGTATTTTATATGCTGAACTATATTTAATTTATTATTCCCTATTTTAAGATGGAGGGTATGAGATGAAACAGAGATTTGGTTGTTAATTTTAGCAGGTTGAGTAATCACATAGAGGCCCATTCACTAAATTTATATCCCCAGACAAAATCAGGGAAAAAGTCTAAAGCAAATGGATGGATTTAGCTTAAGAATATATTCACTATGCCACACATCAAAGAAAAAAAAAGATGTATATGAGTGACATGAAGACAAGAGAGAAATGTTGATGAATTAAGAGTTCCAGATTTCAATCAGACACTAAATCTTCTCCTGCTTCTTCGCCCACTTATTCCTGAGAGGGTCGTGGAGGCAGAGTCCTGAAACACTCCTTCCAGCGGGTTCTGTCATAAGCAACTGTCTCCAACTAATCCAGCTGGGTCCCCAAGCATGGCCAGCCAAGCTCAAGAATGTTATCCAACCATCTTGTTCGGAGTCTACCCCTGGGTCTCTTGCCAGTTAGTTTTGCCCATAAAATCTGTCCAGCAATTCTTTTCTGAGACATTCCAACCACATGCACATAAATACTAAATCATTCATCATAATTTTACAATAATAAAGAAAATAATTAGGTTAATGGTAAGGACAGATTTTCATTCAAATTTCATTGTCTATCAAATAAAACAGTTTAAGTTTTAAGAAAACATATTTTCAGATGGCCAAAGGTATGTAAAAAAAGGTAGGAGCTACAACATATATTTGTTTACTGCTATTAACATCTTTGAGATAACAAGGCAGCTTCTATATAAGTTAACTTTCCAGAAATAACAGCCAAATGCCCATCAAATCACACCATATAATATTATAAAAGGAAGCAGATAGTATATAATGCTGACCTAGATACACAAGCATTTTTTTAAAGTCAATTTTCTTTGCTAAACCAAGCCTTGAGGACCACATGACAGGTTTCATAGTCATCATGAGGTCCTTTTTTAGGTAATATTTTACAGCTGGATGTCCCTCCTAGTTCCAACCCTTTTAGTTGCTTCTTAAGACACATATGAACTTTATGTACCTATTGTAAACTGGATACACACAGTATTAGATACACAATATCTATAGAAAAAATGATTTGATAATCGTAGTTGGAACACCTTTCAGCATATGTGTGCAAAATCAGAGTAAATTTGTTGCTAAACAACAATAACAACAAATTTAAGATTTACAAATCTTTGAAATGTATTTTAGAATTACATGGTGAAATTTAGTTTTGTTTTCAGTGTCAATTGGTCAAATTAATTTCAGGTAACGTAAAAGAATTTCACATCCAACATGATTAACCATTTAGCATTTATATTACTCTATATTTACTATTGTATTTTCACAGAAAAGGCTTTACCTCACATAATATCGAATTTACGAGATTATGATATTATTTATTTTCAGAACAATACCTTAAAGTCAGTATGAGAGGCCAATTATGATTGGTTTGAACAGAAAGAGGTGAGAAAATTCTGGCCAGATACAGCCGGTTCAAATGCTAAAGAGTTAAGTAAAAATGAAGGGTTCTTAATATTAAGGGCAATCTTTTTCTTCCTCTTCTTCTTGGTGACAGACATATACTCCCTGAACTCATAGCTGTTGACTGACATTCTGTTCATTGTTAACTAGAATTGCCTTAGGAATTTTCTTTTTCTGTTGTCTCAAAACTATAATTATGGCAAATTTTGTTCAAAGATTGTTTAAAATTTTAATTAAATATGTTTATTTAACAATTTTGCAGCATTTATTAATATTATTACTACTATTAGTATTATTTTTATTGTGTGTTGTCACTGCATTACCAAGCACATCTCTGCACCATGGGTATTGCAGTGTTTAGCAGTAGTTTTCCGTATGTTCTAATATATTTTTAAGTCCTGGGGTTTCCTATTAATATTATTATTATTATTATTGTTATTATTACTACTATTATAGAAATAACATGTTTATCAGCTCTTTTCACAAAAAATTTCAAAAACTAAGGACACTAGGTAGAGACCTCCAACTAAGAAATTTTGAAACCATTATTTTTTTTACAAAACTTTCCTGTTCTTTCAGCCAAGATTTTGCCGCTTTCCTTTGTGTGTGTGTGTCTGTCTGTCTGTGGGTGTGTATGGTAGGGGTGTAGATATGCATGCATGAGCGTAGTTAAGTGATTAGTTTTTGGAAAAAATTAAAAAAAGAGTCAAAGAAATGGCTTTGGAAAGATGGAATTTTCTGGTAAACATACCTATCTTCAGTATGACTATACAGTGCCAATTTCATATGTTAGTCCACTTGGTTGCCCTTTCTTAGCAGAGGTTTTTTTCTAAATATACTCCAGACAAAACTCAAATACCTTTACAGAATTAAAGAAGTCAAAAAGGTTACTTATACTTGCCTTCCTCATGCAGTGATGCATTTAGAAAAGGAACCCTTAGCCAATTTTCACTTCAATGTTCAAATGGAATTCAAGCAATTCTTTAATATACAACTATTTAAAAGATGGTGGTGTTTAGTTTTCATCTTGAGTCACTGAATCCAATCTTGACCAGGGTGATAACATTTTTAGGTTTCACTCACAGGTACCATTATCACCATTACATTCATTTTCCCTTGCAAGCGTTTATTTTCAATGATAAACACATTTAATTTGAATAAAATGGTGTCCCTAATTCCTTGATACCTGAGCATGTGCTTATTTTGCATAATGGTTAATTTGGCTCTGGTATATCCATTTGTGAATTCAAATGGCTTAGTAGAGAATTGGATTTGCAATTGTGAGGTTGCGAGTTCAATTCTTTGGCTGGGCAATGCATTATGTCCTTAAGCAAGATACTTTATTTTATGTTGTTCTTTCTGACAGGAGTTGTGACTAGCAGATATTATCAGCAATATAAATGGTCTGATTAGATGAGCTCCACCCTACACGGCAGGCAAATGAAGCCTGGTAACAAGTTGATTGATTTGATTAATCAATAAACATTTTGCATAATGGCTAGTTAATCCAGCCCTGGTTGGTGCTCAGTTTAATCTTCTGTAGGTTAATGTCTACAGGAAAAATGCGGACAATACAGGAATTCCAGATGGTTACAGAAATGTTTAGTCTGAAATTTAGTTAGTGAAACATATTAAGAATGACGAGAGGAAAATAGTTAGGTACATCTAATGAACTTGGATGGAGGTAGCTTGCAGGTAGCTAGTTCAAAGAAGCAATGATAAATATAAGGCAGGAGATGTGCCAGATAGAAAACAAAACAGCATAGCTATGTGCCAATGTTTTTGGTGGATTGGTGAGTGAATTTTAGCATTTGTCCAGAAAGAAGTGTACTTCAACATTACAACGTAAGATGTCAGAATGTTTGATGTTAGTTAGTTCTAAGTTATATATTACAATGATTTCAAATTAAAACTTCACTTCTATTAATTAATGTTAACTATAAATAAACACCTTGTAGCATTACAGAACTGTTGCAAGAAACTATAAAGAGAAACAAACTTAAATGCAAAGTATTTGAAATTTATATTCTTCTTCTTCGCCTACTTATTCCTGAAAGTTATATTGCTAGGTAAAATGTTAAATACTAAAGCATCAAAGGAGATGTGGCTTCGTTCAATTTAAATAGAAAATTGCATTTAGGTTTAACAGAAATAGTCATATTCCTGAGAATTACCAGAATTCACCAAGGCCAACTTTGCTTTTCATCCTTCTAAGAGTCAATAAAATAAAAACTAGTCATGTTGTGATGTTGATATAATTAAATAATACCACTCACCCAAATCCAATCCTCATATCCTATGTTAATAATCAATATATATATAGTGTAGCATTAACATATAGAGTAGTATTAACATATATAGAGTAGTGTTAACATATATAGAGTGGTGTTAACATATATATAGAGTAGTATTAACATATATAGAGTAGTATTAACATATATAGAGTAGTATTAACATATATAGAGTAGCATTAATACGGGGTCAATAAAATAAAGTACCAGTAATATACTGAGTAATTGCTGGCCTTGTGCCTAAAATAGAAACAATTAATATATAGAGTAGCATTAATATATAGAGTAGCATTAATATATTGAGTAGCATTAATATATTGAGTAGCATTAATATATTGAGTTTCATTAATATATAGAGTAGCATTAATATATAGAGTAGCATTAATATATTGAGTAGCATTAATATATTGAGTAGCATTAATATATAATCTTACTATTTATTTCTAATTAGTAGTTAGAAGTTCTTTATGTATCTTAGTAATAGAATAGGAAAATGTAGAGATATCAAAGCTTCCCATTTCATTGCAGTAAGATGTAATGTTTAATTAAAAAGCCATTATTATTTATAGATTATATTTTTCTAATACTTTGAAGAAAGACAGATAAATCAAAGACTAATTGGGATTGAACTGATGTTGAAATGTTTATAGGGCTAGAGGCTCTATTTGTACCCAACAAAAAATGGCTAGATTCGTTCTTACAGTAGCCCCAAATTGTTAGCCATTTCAAAAATTGTTTTGACTAACTGTATTAGCAAGAGTATATATTTTTTTTGTTTTTTTCAATTCTATAATTTGGATAACAGTTGTCTTAGTTGTTTTTCCTATCTAACATAATTGTTCTGGCACTGAGACAAATATCTGAGGGGATAATGAGATCTGGGAAAGAACACAAGTGATTCAACAGGAAAATCTATGTTAACATACATGTGTTTATTTCGTTTCTATGGCCATTTGGCAAAGATGAAGTCTAAAATATTAAAAGCCTCTTTAAAAAGAAAGTAAATGTGAACAAATGAGGAAGAAAAGAATGAAAACCATAAATGTAGTGATTAGGATAATGATAGTGATGACTATGACAAGGAGAAATAATGAAATCCATTAATTTGGTCTTTAACCGCAAATTGAAAAGATTTATAATTTATGGTCCATGAGACTGGATGTTGATGCCATAGACACTACATACAATAGTAAAGCAATGCAAAATATTAAAGTTGATTCCAATTGGCGAAACTGTAAGTAAGTTATTATGGCAGGTGTCAAAAGAAATTTTCCTTTTTTTCATTGAAAAAAGGCAAGTAAACATAACTCATAATAAAAAATTCTGGTAAATTTTGCAAACAAAGAATGTAACAATTTTGATAGTTAAACTGTTAGGTAAAATTTACATACAAAAATAGGCATTGGAAGGCATTTTAGTTTTCAGGAATGATTAATGAGAATAAGACCAAATATTTGATTTTTCATGGAAACATCAGATCATAAGATAATCTCAACAGGATGATTTGATTGTTTGAAGACTATATTTAGATTAATGGTATAGGTAAAAAAAACAAAAATAGGTAGAAATGATAGAATTGACCTCAGCATTTTTTTTTTCTTAGAACAATCTAGAGATTAGAGATAAAAATGAAAGTATATATAGATAAATTTTAAACATTAACAAATCTATGCACTGTTCAATTCAATTTGTCAAAGTAGTTTTACAAATACAATTAAAAGAACAACAAACATTAAATGGACAAAGAATTCAGTTGGCAACTCAGTATTAGTTTCACTTAAGTGAACATTATTAGATAAGGGAAATTTAAATAACAATAAAACATAAGAATGTGATAACATGAATCTTAGAGACAAAACAAATTTATTGTCCTTTGCAAACAATAAACTTCATTGTATCCATTATAATCATTATTTTAGTATCCATTTCTGCAATGTTGCATGAGTCTACAATACAACATCTACCATGCATCTTTGTGGCCTGCCATTCTCAGATCTGACATAATCACTGACTCCTAAATATTCTTTTGTCTACCTCTACAACAAGCACTGTCTACTGTCAACATATAGTATATTTCCACTCAGTATTTATTATCCATTTATATTAGATGAAAAAAGCAGCAGAGTCATCTCTCCTCCTCTCACTAGCACGTATACACAACACCCATAACACCTCACCCCATTTGAAATTCGTCTTTCTTATAAATCAATGATACACATCCAATAAACCAATCTAAGCCCATTCTCCTCTAATAACTGCTGTTCAACATTCAAAACCCCTGCAATAATGCTCAAAACATACACACATACATACACACCATTTTTACTGTCTGCTTCCTGCTTGGAATAAAACCATTTTATTGCTGATAACAGAAAGAGTTTCCAAAATCATTTATTCCATGATCACTATAATCTCACAAAAACCATTCCCCTATATAACAGAAGCTATCCACTATTTCCTACAACCCATCTAACTAATAACAATGCACCTAGGATTTTAGTTTGTTTTCTAAATATTGAACTTTTCTCTCAGTTTTCAATAGAAAAGTCCTCAATGAAATGTAATCTTGAAAGTCTTAAGTGATTATTTCAAACAGTATTATTTAAAGAAAAGAGCGGTGGATTGGCAGTATCGGTAGAGGGTCGGACGCCATGCTTTCCAGCATAGTTACGTCCCTTTACGATCTGAGTTCAAATCCCGCCGAGGTTGACTTTGCCTTTCATCCTTAAGGGGTCGATAAAATAAAGTACCAGTAATGCACTGGGTAATTGCTGGCCTTGTGCCTAAAGTAGAAACAATTATTTAAAGAAAAGAGCAAAGGTGACATGATAGATACCTAACAGCATACTAAGTTCCCCAATGAATTCACTCTCCCAGGATTTCTGGCCTTGTGCTTTGATCAGAAAATATTATTTTAGGGCAGCAGATTGGCAGAGAGAGAGTTTCAGATAGATTACTTTGCAGTATTCATTCTGGCTGTCCAGTTGTGCTCTGCGTTCAAGTCCTACCAGTGAACTTTGCCTTTCATTCCTCAAGAGTAAATAAAATAAGGTACCAGTTAAGAACTGGGGTTGATATAATCAGCTTTCCTTTTCAACCAAATTACGGGCTTAGTACTTATATTAGAAGCGATTATTATTAATTATTATATGTTTAGAGCAGTGGATTGGCTGTATTGGTAGAACATCGAACACCATGCTTTGTAGCATAGAGTTACGGCCCTTTACATTTTGAGTTCAAATCCCACCAAGGAAGTGTATAGCCACAACTGAAAATAATTTGATAATTTCTAACAAAGATGCCTCCCAAAGATTCTGGGAATTAGATGGCAAGAAAAGATCACAAACGAAGATGTGCTTTGAAGAGCCAGTACAACATGTCTTACCCTTAAGAGCAGAAGAATGCAGCAGGCCATGTCCTATGAATGGAGGACAATATACCAGCAAGAACTGCAATGTCATGATTGCCAACTGGTGGGAAAAGACCAAAGGGTAGGCCAAAGAAGACCTGGAGGTCCACTCTAAAAGATGACCTGTGCAGGTATGGCACAAACTGGCTTCAAGCACTAATACTTGCCAGTGACAGAGAAAGATGGAAGAGCATAGTGACCCATTGTCCTGGGGTTGGAGGACCTAGATGACTATCTAGTTGGAAAGTTAACTGATTTTTGATAAAGAGTAAACAATATAATTTACATATTTGAATATTGTATGAATCATTTTTAGGAATTTGTCAACAAACCATGTATTCTAACCAATCATTTAGCTTCAATTTTGTGAAATGTTTGATAATGTGTAACATGACCCTGTACATATGCATCTTTTAAAAAACCATTTGACCTAATACAAAAAGTTTGCTCCAATGATGGCTGATCATATCAGAGATCAATTAATGACTATTAAGATTTATGTAAATGCCTTTGTTTCAAATTGTTGCACATATCAGCCATTTTAAGGCTATATTACCAATTTATTATTAGCTTATTGTTTAAAAAAACACAATATTTTTTAAAAACATAATCTTATACATTAGCAATGATTTAAAGTGTAAAGAAAATCATTTTCATTGGCTTCTAACGGGAATTAGCAACTTGTTATAAGCTATTGTGTAAAAGCCCCACTTCTTTTCATCAACATTTCTTTGCTGTATTGAATTCGTAAAAAAATACTTGATTTAATCAATGATTAGCTGTAAAAATTAATTCATTATTACTTTGTAATTAATTAGACACTTCAAAAATAAATAATGAGCATTGATTTGAAAGCAAATAAAAGCTGTTAGTAAGGAAATCAAAATAGTCTTTGAAAACATCAAACTTGACTTTAAACTGCTTTGTTTTTTTTAACTTGTAAGCTTTTATTGCGTCATATCTGAAGGACTTGTGTTGAAAGGCTTAATGAAAAAAATAGACATTATTTTGCAAATTATATTAACTGTAAAATAGTTTAATTTATTAATAAAGAATGTTTGTGTAGAGGAAGCTGTATTTTTATTATAGAAACAGCATGTAAAAATACTTTATAGCTTTCTATTTTTATCTTTAATTTTATCATTTACTTCAAAATATGAGATTGGTTACACTTTTGATCCTTAATGTGATGTGCTAATGAATACTGAATCCAAAGACATTTTAGTTGTAAAAATTGTTGCTACCAACACTAACATATTTTACCTTGGCTACTGTATTGTGTAACTCTTCTGGATAGGGCAACTAAATACATATTAATTGTTTACATAGATATAGGGTAAAGACACTCTTCAGTCATGAATGGCCATGAGATTTGTACCTAGAAAGATCCTTTTGAGGACTGGCTGGTCTGTGATGACATGCTTGAACCCTTGATAGCAGGGAAAACAAGTTTTAAATGATCATCATCATACACATACACACACTGATGAAGTCAATAATTTATTATGTAATGCATACGATTGAGCATGGGATTTTGTAGTCAGTGCATGTAGACAGTTATTGTACAGAAACATATGTTAAAGAATGAACCGAACTCTCAATAAAATTCTTCCTGCCTAGTTATTCCTGTTTTTCCTGGTACCATACTTATTGGGGGGGGGGGGGGTCGATTTAATCGTTACTGGAACTTTATTTTATCAACCTAGGCGGGATTTGAAGGGTCTGAGTTCAAATCCCGCCTAGGTTAACTTTGCCTTTTATCCTTACGAGGTTGATAAAATAAAGTACCAGTAACGTACCGGGGGCGATTTAATCGACTTTCCCCTCCCCCCCAAATTACTGGCCTTGTGCCTATACTAAAATCATCATCATTATTATTATTAGTTGATTGGCAGAATGGGTAGAGCGTCAGACACCATGCTTCGCAGCATCGAGTTATGGCCCTTTACGTTCTGAATTCAAATCCTGCCGAGGTTAACTTTGCCATTCATCCTTATGGAGGTTGATAAAATAAAGCTCCAGTAATGCACTGGGGTCGATTTAATCGACTTTCCCCACCCCTTCAGATTGCTGGCCTTGTGCCTAAAGTAGAAACAATTATTATATATATATATATTTGTTGTGTTCACACTGGTCTGAGGATCAGGGATGACTCCCAGATCATGAGCTGGCTGCCTGGGAAACATTTGTAACCGGGTTGAGCAATAAATCTCATATGTAACAACTCCACTTTGTTCTTATTATATACACTCTGCTCTGCCTCGAGTACTGACATTGGTAGTCTCACCAGCTTTTTTTCAGACTTACTGAACCTTTTGCATATATATATATATATATATACACACACACACACAACTTCAGCATTTGGTAATCAGAAGAAGGGAGGTAGGTATAAGAGCCTATCTTCAATTTGGTATTCGAGCCAACCCTTAACTATTGTCATGAATCTTGATTAATGACCAAAAGTATATGATCACAAATACAAGCAGCTGAAATGCGGTTCCTTCAAAAGATCATTTAGCTTGGAGATCAGATAGTTACTCCGTGCAGAGCAGCTACTTCTCCAAATTGAGAGATCTCATCCCCTATATTACAAGCATTTGGTTAGAATGTCTCAGGAAAGAATTGGTGGATAGATTTTACAGGCAAAATCAGCTGGCAAGAGACCCAGGGGTAGACCCTAAGCAAGGTGGTTAGATAACCTCCAGGAGCTCAGCTGATCATGCTTGGGGATACAGCTGGATCAATTGGAGTTGATTGCTTCTGATAGGAGCGACTGGAAAGAGTGTTTGAGCACTCTGCAACCACGACCCCCTCAGGAATAAGTGGGTCAAGAAAAAGAAGATATATAACCCTATAAACACAAATACATATACATGCATCATATATGTGTATATATATATATATATATATATATATATATATATATATATATATAGGAACGAGTAGGACCTCGACGGCTGAGCTCAAGCTGTTTCAACGGCTAATTCTGGACTAAATGAACATTTTTATGATGGTACATGAATAGCCGAGCTTCTCAGGGGGTAATTCCATATATGGTAAAAGTGATTGTCACAAGGATTGGTCAAAAGGATTGGTCAAACATTAAGTTATATATATATATATAACTTAATATTTTTAACTATAATAAAATTACTTATAAGAAAATTAATTTCAACATTTCATATACTTTTTATAAAATTTGTAGTTGAAGGAATTCTATGAAATTTTCTTCTCTTTCTTTAATCTTTATTTTCAGGATTTAAAGAAACCTGCATATATCAGGGCATTACATTTAAATAACTTTAATTACTTCTTTCTTATATTAGTAATTGGTTATTGGCAGTATCGGTAGAGGGTTGGACGCCATGCTTTCTAGCATAGTTACGTCCCTTTACAGTCTGAGTTCAAATCCCGCAGAGGTTAACTTTGCCTTTCATCCTTACGGGGTCGATAAAATAAAGTACCAGTAATGTATTGGGTAATTGCTGGCCGTGTGCCTAAAGTAGAAACAATTATTATTACTTGCTAGTTTTGTTCTAACAAGCCTATTACATGAATTTTGTTGATTTAGCATTTAAAATCAACTTATGTTAACATGTTTAATACAGTGAAGGTTAAACAAGTAATTAGAGATAATTATGCAGTAAGCAAAGACAATATGAATCAGTGACCAATATCATCTATATATAAATTTGAGAGATTTCCTTCCATTTGTCCCACAAAGTGTGTGTGTGTTTGTGTGAATGTATGTGTGTGTAAAAGGAAGGAAGTGGATGGTGAAACAACTATAGCAAAATAGTGGCTGGTGTTCCATTTGCTACACTGTGTGTGAGTGCATGTGTGTGTGTATCTGGGTAAATGTATGAGTGTGTGTGTTTGCATGAATGTATGTCTATGAGAGTGTATTTTGTGAGTGTGTCTGTGTTTGCAAATTTATATTTATATACTCATACATATAAATGTATCTATATGCACGTAAACACACACACCTATACACATATGCATCAGCATGTTAAAATAATATTCTGCTCATTACTACTTGTGGTTGTATGCTATATTTTAAACATTAACTATGGAATAAAGTCGATGACACAATTGAAATAATGTGAAACCCTGGTTCATGAACTTAATTTGTTCCTGAAGGTCGTTCCTCACCTGAAATGTTTTTGTAAACCGAAACCATTTTTTTTCCATAGAAAATATTGAGAGCGAAATCAGTGAAAGAGAGATAGATATCACCATAGTAACTAACACATAGCAAGTGATACTTTCCTTTTGATACTCCAAGCCTGTTGCCAACAGTTGTTATTGACTTGAGTGTTCCTCACTCAAGACGGTGTTCATGAACCAAGACATTTTATGTTCAGAAAAATTGTTCATGAATCGATTTGTTCATGATGAGAGATGTTCATAAGCCAAGGTTTCAATGTATTTAATATAATAAAATGAAGATCTGTAAATTTATGCAACAAAATAGAACGAAAAATATTTATAAAATATGGAATATTGAAGGGTATCATCAGGTTTAATTATTTTATCAAATACAAGAAATAACTCCAGATATGTTTTTGTCTTATCAATCATCCTCACTGAAGCATTGACTATCATATTTGATGTAGGAATGATTAGAGAATCACTAAGTAGATGTATACTATCATACATGAATAGCTGTGGAAATTAGCACATTTAGAAAAATAAATTACTGGAAAAAAAAGATGTGTCTGGGATGCCATCCATTATGAAAAACACTAGTCAAATTAGTGTTACCATAAGTCACCCAAAGGTCTTCAAGCCCAAATATACCAAAATTGTCTTTTCTTTTTTTGTTCGAGTACAGCTGTTGTCGATGATGATGCTAATATTAGCACAATCACTCCTACAACCACCACTATTATACAATCTAAAAGAATAAACAACAAAATTATGGATTGAATACATTATAACAAAGTTGATGAAAGGTTTAATTTAATCAATGGCATTGAACTGTTGTCATATTTTCATTTAATTAAAGCATTCAAAGTTCTGTTTATATTAGAACAAAGACTAAATAATTGGATTAAATAGACAAAACAATTTTCATGCTCTCTCTCTCTGTGGCTTTGTTTTTATTCATTATGTTTTCCCTTCTTCTTTACTGTTTCTAATCTAATCTTATAGGACACTGTACCATTTGGGTCTTGTACATCTTTGACTCCATCAGTGACTCTTTCTGTACCCTAATTTACACCTGACACTTGTACATTTTGTGTCTGGCATTTGTTATATCACTCTTTCTTCTTTATCCCTTCCATTACCAGATTTTAAATGAAAGACACATTTTGAAAATATTCAAGAATTTGAAGAGATTTAGTAATAATTTCTCACTATTGAGCTGGTGTTTGGAACATAACTTAAAGTTTCTTACAAAAAAATGATGATACAAAGTTTTTAGATAGATATAATCATTTTAAGATAATCAACTTTGTATTATCAAACCAGAGTTGATTTCAAGTCGATTTCTATTAATCCTTTTGGATTAATAGAAATTTCTGGTATGCTTTTTAGCCTTCTTACCCTAAACTCTTCACACTAACCATTTGGGCTTTTCTTAGACCTATCCCAGCTGCTTTTTTTTCTAAGTTGCTTCTTTTTTTAGTTATTCTAATTTAGCTGTCAGTCAATCCTCATTCATCACAACTAGGATCAAACATATTCTTGCCATTTTTTAGCCCCTCTTTTGGGGTGTGCCAAGGAGTAGTCTGGCTTCTTACATTCTGAGTTCAAATCCTGCTGAGGTCAACTCTACCTTTTATCTGTTCTCATTATCAATAGTAAAACACCACTTTATTAGCAAATAACTAAGATTATTAATTAGAAATCCAATTCTTCAGTTTATTCTCATATAAGCATCTTTATTTAACAACCTCAGAGGTACTGAAACAATATATGGTCATGGGTATTGACCTTCCTCCTGACAAAAAACAAAATTAACCCATTACTATATATTTACTATTGTATTTTTGTGGTAAAGGCTTTATCTTACATAATTATCTCACATAATATCGAATCTATGAGATTTTAATGTTATTTATTTTGAGAACAATTCCTCAATGTCAAGTTAAGCTGCCAGTTTGAACAGGAAGAGATGAGAACATTCTGGCCAGATACGGCTTGTTTAAATGCTAAAGGCTGTGACCTTCCTTTTTATAAAATGGTCAAATGAGATTTAAGGGAGATTTAGTAGCTATTTTTAGCTTAGGATGGCTATGCAGAGGCTCCCTGATTGGATTTGCAAGTGAATGTTATTACTATTTAACTTTCAGTTAACTTTGATCATACAGATTCATTATCAAAGAAGTGCTGATCTTCACCATCCTGTTATCTATACTATAAAGATGACGTCCGTATGTAAGTAACAAACTTTCCACCAAGCGGCTGGAACAAACGGCACCAAATTTGCACCATAGATGTAACTTTTTCCAAGTAAGAAAGTGAGGGTATTTTTGTCTACTGAATTTTGTTAAAAGATTAAAGACATTATTTAAATATTCACTTCTTTAAAATGTTCAAATGTCAACACTTCCTAACGTCTTCACGAACCAAAGTATCATCTTCCTGTTTTCTTTCAGTTGCAACGTTTTTTGAAATATTTACTTCTGCATTCACAGATTGATTTTTTTTAGTTTCAGAAGATCCCGTTAAGAGCGATTATTTGCTTAAACTTTAATCTGTTATTTTAATATATATATATAATTATATATTCGTGTACAGATATTTTTGCATACACAAAAACAAAATATAAACAAACGTATTTATTCCACGAAAGCACAGACGGCTTATTGTCATTGTTACTGCTGATATGCCACCCCAAAAGTTCCAGCATGGCCGCAAGATCAGATTTTCCAGAAGAAAAAATGTTACTAGGGCAACAGAGAGACTAAGCTTCGCAATTACCATCAACAAAGCTCAGGGTCAAATCTTAAAAGTGGCTGGCCTTCATCTGGGAAAACCATGGTCAATTGTATGTAGGATGCTCTAGGGTGAGCTCGCCAAACAATCTCTTCATCTTTGCTCCCGAGAGCCGAACAAAAATATTGTATGCTCTGAGGCTCTAACAATGTAATTTATGTATTTTCTGTTACTTGGAATTTCCCTTATGGTTGTACAAATTATTGTAAAGTTTGTTAAAAAATTTGTTCTCTGTTCAACCTTTATTGTTGTAACTATCAATTTTCTTTAATGTACTGGCTGAGAAAAGAAACCTACAATGAAAGAACATCTTAAAGTTTACCCAAGCCAAATGTTGTATTTATTAACATTTCTATCTGCAGGTTCTTAGCAAGCTTACAGGCGCTTTAGTATGGTATTCAATTCTCATATCGTTTTTTATTGATATTGTGCATATATCACAGCTATTCATATGTTTTAAACATTAGATAACGATTGCTGATGTATATTGTACGACAGAATTAGCTGGAAAATATTTTGAATGAGCAAATAAAAGAGATATAAAAGAGAGATGTTTGTTGGTTGGTTCCTTTGCGTATCACACGAAAAAAACGAAGTGACAATCGAAAAGGATTGGGATAAGAGTATATCCAGGAAAGTTTATTGATACTAATTTTATAATACCAAAGAAGAAGAAAGACATACCACGTATGTTAACCAACCTGACTGCTATTTCTAGCAGGTTGAGAATCACCATAAGGGATTCTCTCTCGAGTTCGTTGTCAGAGATGATCGTGTTTCGCGGCCTATGTCTCTGATTCCAACGGTGGATTACACACGGATACGGACACTCGCACACACACATATATATATATATACACACAAACATACACACACACTGTAAACAAGACAATGCATTCAATACAGACGTTTTCTCTTCTGTCGGTCTTCTCTTATCATTTGTTAACCCTAACGAAGCTGGGTACCTCAGCTAGTTACATATATATCTATAACTCCACTAGGGATCTTTGACATTTCAGTAATGGCATGATTAACCCTTTAGCATTTAAACCGACCATATCCAGCCAGAATTCTCACCTCTTTCTGTTTAAACCGGCCACAACTGGCTGCTCATACTGATGTTAAGGTATTGTTCTCAAAATAAACAATATCAAAATCTCATAGATTCGAAATTGTGAGATATTGTGTAAGATAAAGCCTTTACCGTGAAAATACAATAGTATATATAGAGTAATGTAAATGCTAAAAATATGGGGGAGAGAGTTAATATTTGGGTTTTTTGTTGTTAAAGTGAGACTTCGACTGAACAGTGGGTATAATTGAATAATTACAATTCTTCTCTTCTTTTCACTTCACTTACAATTTCTATATGTAAATATTTTTATGGACTACTACTATAATTACGAATGCTTTCACTTTTAAACATTTGTTTTTATTAACTGAACAGGGCCAGTGTCCAGCTGAAATCACAAATTGCAGGAGCACTTCAATACTTCAACGTGAATTGTACAGAACTCATTACTCATGCTGTAAATAGATTCTAAAAATCTTAATGTGAAAAAATACTGAAGGAAAACAACTTTTAAAAAAATTGTGATAGAAACTATACAGAATATTCTGGAAGATTTGAACTGAGATGAGATGTTTTGTTTTGTGCTTACAAAAACTTACAATGGATTCCTCTATATATATATTTACAATATATATATATATATATATTTGTGTGTATGTGTATATGCATATATATAATATATATATATGCATATACACATACATATAAAGAGAGATGTATGTATATATATATATATATATGTATATATATTCCTCCAATTTCACGATTGGGCAAACAGTACTGCCTTGTATGATGTGAAATTAGAGACTGGAAGATAAATGATTAAGAAACAAGATCAACGAATTATTTACACTTTGTTTCGTGAAGATAACGCATGGGGAACAAATTGGGCCATAGGTTACTATAGTTAAGAATTAATTGCTTCAGTAGGTTTGGTGAAAAACAAAAAATAACATTGTTTAAGTTGTGTTTTTTTTTTTTGTAGTTGTTTCTTTTTGTTTTCATCGTTACATTGTAAATGGTAAAACACCATTTTATTAGCAAAAGACTAAGATTATCAATTAGATATCCAATTCTTCATTTCATTTGCTTATAATATTTTCTAGTTTACAAACGAATGAATGACCTTTAATGAGAAAGTTTAGGGAGCATTTTTTGTTTGTCCTGCACACATTCTACCTGTTTTAGAAGTCCAATAATGAAAATAACAACATTAGATATTAGAAGTATCAATTTATATTGTTCCTGTCACTGCTTGTCTAACAAAGCAGAGAGCTGTGCAAGTATCTAACAAAAGTTATTCACACAACATCTTTGGTCTATTTTTTCACAACTTATCCCCATTTGGTATGTTATTGATCCCAGTTGAAATATATGCCTAAGTAAAATGTCAGGATATTTGATATCAAAATAATAGTTTACTGTACATGTTCTTTATTCAAGAAAGTCTAGTACTTTATTTTTATGCTTACCTTCAGTCCTAACAATTAGTTAACTCCCACCCCACCCCCAGTGTTAACACTTGGACTTGGACTTTTACATGTGGCTACTACAATAACATGTTTAGGTTATATTCAAAATGATTACTGTATACATTTGCATCTCTTCTTACAAAATACAACATGAAAAATCAGTATGTAACATTTCTATTGGATCTACAAAACCTTACTTTGAAATGTATGTAAATTAGTTATGCAACATATCTAAGAGTAAAGATCCCCTTCGGTCAATAATGACCATGGGATTTGTACCTAAAAAGTTCCTGTCCAAGGCACAAGTCCAGACAAGGTTGTTTGTGGAAAAGCAGCAGTCACCCATGCATACTAGTCTCCTCTCTCCACACCACCGATGTTGTCCAAGTGAAAGGTAATGGTTAATACAGCTTGGCACCAGTGACATTGCAACTCATTTCTACAGGCGAGTGAACTGCAGCAACATGAAATAAAGCGTCTTGCTCAAGGACACAACACATAACCCAATGTAGGAATTGACCTCACAACCTCATGATTATAAGCCCAGTGCACTAACCACTAAGCCATATGTCATCACAACATGTCTACTCATCTGACTTTTGCATGAGTATATCTGGTATTTATCAATAGCTACTGCAATTACCTTTTCATCTTATTTCTTCTAGTCATCATCAATCTTTCTCATAAAAACCTGCCTGAAACTGGACAAAGTTCATGATAGAAAAGGAGAAAAGGATCTGATTTAAATTGCTCAAATTTAAACCTTCTATTATAGTTTTTGTAAGAAACTTTTCATAAGTTTGATTCTAGATCCCAATGTAATGAGATCGATAGTTATAATTACAAAATCCCTCCAAATTTTTGATTATTTTCAAAATTAATTGAAAATCAAACGCAGCATCTTTCATTATAAATATATTAATGAAAGAGTTAGCTTGACAAATATCTTATCAGTGATTAAACTAATTTAATCCCTGTCACTATAAAGTAACTGATGAGCAAATGAGGCAACATCTGTATGGTCATTCAACATACTAGAAATAGCAGCTAAGCTAACATTTCAATCAAATGAAATCAAACCATTTAAAAAATAATGGTATTGGGGAATATTCCATAATATACAAAAGGTAGAGGTTGTCTTGAACTAAGCAACAATTTAGGGGTCAGGTTTGCCCCATTCATGGGTTTTAACCCGTCCATGACCATATTTCTAATAAAATCTACTGCCTATGATTTTCAAATAATTTCAGAAAATAATCAAGAATTTGAAAGAATTTTGTAATATAAATTATTATTAAGCTGGTGTTTGTAACATAACAAAGGCTCTTATATAAAAGGAATATTTTAGATAAATATAAACATTTTAAAATAAACAGTTTTGCACCCCTCTGTCAGTCAAAAAAGTTGTGTGCATTATAATTCTTTTTAGAACTATCATTTCTATATCATAGTTTAAAAACGATAGCACTATTCGTTACAGATTTCCAATTGACCAATCAATAGGTTATTGCATTTCTGACCATGTGAGAAACTAAAAATTATATAAATGATGAACTTCATAATTTCCATGTATTAAATTCCACTCACAAGAAAATAGTCCACCTGAAACTATGGTGTAAAAAGAAAATAGTCCATCTGAAGCTATGGTATAAAAAGAAAATAGTCCATCTGAAGCTATGGTATAAAAAGAAAATAGTCCATCTGAAGCTATGGTGTAAAAAGAAAATAGCCCATCTAAAGCTGTGGTATAAAAAGAAAATAGTCCATCTAAAGCTGTGGTATAAAAAGAAAATAGTTCATCTGACACTATCATGTAAAAAGAAAATAGTCCATCTGAAGCTATCATGTAAAAAGAAAATAGTCCATCTGAAGCTATGGTATAAAAAGTAAATAGTCCATCTGAAGCTCTGGTGTAAAAAGTAAATAGTCCATCTGAAGCTCTGGTGTAAAAAGAAAACACTTTTTCAATGTGTTGAAGAGTATGATTGAACCCAGAACAATATGTTTGCAAAGCAAAGTAAAATTCTTAACCATACATGCATGCCTGTTCCCATATCTATAGTTACCCTGATACACCTAGGCTTTTGTAAAACACTTGACATAAGTGGGATATATATTATGCTGCCACAGTTGCATTCTGCTTGTGGTTTTTATTTGTTCCTAGATGTACAGTCAAATCTATTGCTTCTCTATATCAGTTTAATAATGTTGACAATGCAACTGTAACTTCTAAGCTATTTTCATTTAAGTACTTCAGGAAATCGTATTTGTGACTGGAAGGGATTGTTGTATAACTACTTTAGTAACAATCATGTAAGAATACCAAACAACTAAATATGACTATTGACAAGCACAAGAGTGTTATGACTACAAATGATTGAAATCCCATAGCAGTCATCTTGATAAATATTTATAGGACAGGAAACTCAGAGTACACACTCTTACACATACGAATAAGTACAAAATCAATATCACAATACAACAGCAATACACAACATCCAATTCATTTAAATCCAAATGCATTAGTTTATCAAGCAAAATACTATTGAAATGATTTAAAAAGAATTATATCAGGCTCACAGAAAATACATTAGACACACACACAACACATATACTTCAATAGCAGATATATCCAAATGTACTTAAATGCACATCAATTATCCCCAACCAAATGAACCGAAATTTTCCAGTATTGTAATAGTTTTCCCCAAGAGTATTAAACATATAATTATTACAAGCTTTAACTGCTTAAGAAATATTATCTACACACGTCATTTTGTGGAGAATGCAAGCCTATATTGGAAGTACAAGTTGTCTCTCATTTTTACAGGGAAATTCCAATATCATATTACCTTTACACTGCCAACCAAGATTTCCAGGAATATCTCCCGAAAGCAATGAACTAATACACTTGCTTATGCTCTGTTGCTGTTTTTTTTTTTTTAAATTACCCATGCAGAATGGTTTATATATATACACATATATATATATATATATATATATATATATATATATATATATATAAGCATTACAGTACACAGTCATTTCCAAGTAAAAGTATCCCAGGCATTCTAATTTTACAGATAAGAAAATACAAATACAATTTGAAAAAAGAAACATATCCAAGGCTTATCAAAATCAAGCATAAATATTTGTTTTGTCTAAATAACAACTTAAAACAGAAATACTTATTTTGTTTCTGTTGGATTAAGATGATAGTCTATAAATACTTGTAGCAGACGATGATTATACCAATGTCAAAATCCTCCTCATCTTAGCCATGATTGCAAAGTAATATAAAGTCTGACTATAATTACAAAATGCAAGGTAGCAGTTAAAATCTATTATGAACACCTTCCAGCACAGAGACATCCATAAATATACGTGGTTTAAGGGGAATCAGGGACAGAGATCAATAATCGATTTTGTTATTGTCTCTGGTCGCTTCGATTCTGTGATTCTGTGCTGGATGTTCGTGTTAAGAGAGGGGTGCTGAGCTGTCAACTGATCACCATCCAGTTATCAGCAACTTGATACTACCTAAAGCCAAAGAAGCCTATAAAACTGACAGGTCCAAGGTGACCTACAGGATAAAGTGGGAAGCATTGGTGGATAAGGAAGTCATGGCCAGGTATGGAGATAATATTGTATCCAAATTCAGAGAACTCCCTGAGGAAACTGAGGACATTGAGATAGAGTGGAGATTGTCCAGCTCAGAAGTTTCTGCTTCAGCTGTTAAATACTAGAAACGAAAGAGGCTTGGTGTGGTGGCAGATGGCAGGAAGACTCCTTGGTTCAATCAAGAGGTCAAAGATGCCATCCAAGCAAAGAAGAAAGCCTACAAAGTTTTGCTTCGGAATAAATCCTCCTTTTTGCACATTGGAAAATAAAATGAGAGAGAGAAGAGAGGCTCTTTTGGAAAGAGAAGACATAGGAAATAGATGTCTGTCATATATATATATGTGTCTGATGGTAGCTAAGATGCTTCCATAGGCAGTATGCGGGTTGAGCACTCTATGCGCTTACAGAGCAGAGTATGATAGAATAGAAAACGAAAAATCAGTGATGCATCTGAACTCAATTTATTGTGTGTTACAATCGTTTCCCCCGTGGACAGCTCGAGACGCAATCATTGTGTGGATCTGTCTGATTCTGGACCCACAGACAGATCCACACAATGATTGCGTCTCAAGCTGTCCACCGGGGAAACGATTGTAACACACAATAAATTGAGTTCAGATGCATCACTGATTTTTCGTTTTCTATTCTATATATATATATATTTATATATTTACACACACACACACATATATATATATATATATATATATATATATATATACACGTGACTTCTGGTGTCACGCAGTAATACAGAGTACCCGACCTCCCATGGGTACAAGCTGAAGCATATAGACAATATGCCCCCACACCCCCCACCGCAAGGTGGTCGTGGAGGTGCCACGGCAAAAAAGCACCCAGCCCACACTGTAAAGTGGACGTGTAGGCGCCACGAAAAAGCACCCAGCACTCACTGTAAATGAGGTTGGTGTTAGGAAGGGCATCCAGCTGTAGAAATCAAGCCAGATCAGTTCCTGTATGAGCAAGGCATGGTCAGCCGACCAGACACTGCCCACAACAGGACAACCCGTCTAACCCATGCTAGCGTGGAAGAACGGACGTAAAACGGTGATGATGATGATGATGACATATACATATATACATGTGTGGAGGATGCATGTACTTATTACAGACAGAACTGACAGAATGTATATGTACATATGCGTAAGATGTAAATTGGGTTCGCAGGATATGTGTACTTTCATACAATTAAGTGTGTAGAAAGTCCTGTGCATCCAAATTACACATGTACACTTGAATTTATGTTTCTGGCTACTCTGTGATCCCAATAAAAACAGAACCAGTTTATAAAGTGGAGAAGACGTTGTAGAGTTTGATATTGTGAATAATTGTTTCTACTTTAGGCACAAGGCCAACAATTTGGGGGGGAAGGGAAAATTGATTAAGTCAATCCCAGTGCGTTACTGGTGCTTTATTTATCAACCCCATAAGGATGAAAGACAAAGCTAACCTTGTCGGGATTTGAACTCAGAACGTAAAGGGCCGTAACTCCATGTCGCAAAGCATGTTGTCCGACTCTCTCCCGATAATGCTAATGTAATTCCAAAAGGTGATGTGTTTTGGTAATTGTATAGAGCTCCTCTGTGTACTCTATGTGAGGTGGAGTGATATAACCTAGGACTAAATTAAGACCTTTTAAGACCCTAAGCAGTTGAAAGATTATACTCCTCCCTACCACATATATAAAGTCTGCAACTTTTTTTGGGGGGGGGGGGGTTATGATAAATACATCTAATTTTAATAAAATTGGGCCCTCCATTGATGTCCTAAGCATGTACTTATTTTGCTTAATGGTTATACTCAGACTGAATGCAGTCCAGGTATAACCATATTTTGTATGATACTATCAAGGTAGCTGGTAGTAGTAGTAGTATGTAAACTAGAAGCTGGTTACATTGTTAAGTCAACTAGCCTCTGGGATTTTGTAGTTAGTAACACTGCAACTTTTAGCTGGCTTGTTTGCTGGAAAACCACTGACATCAATACCAGTAAGTGGACTCAATGGTTTAGCAACATTCATTAATATAGCATCTAAGTCACTGATTAATTTGACAAATGATGTAAGTTTGGCTGTTAACCCTTTAACATTTAAACTGGCCATATCTGGTCAGAATTCTCTCACATCTTTCTGTTCAAACTGGCTGTAATCAGCTACTCATAGCGATGTTAAGCTGTAGTTTTCAAAATAAATAATATCAAAATTTCATAGATTTGATATTATGTGAGATAAAGCCTTTACCATGAAAATACAATAGTAAACATAGAGTAATGTAAATGCTAAAGGGTTAATGGTTTAGCAACATTTATTAATATAGCATCTAAATCACTGATTAGTTTGACAAATAATTGTTTCTACTTTTGGCACAAGGCCAGCAATTACCCAGTGCATTACTGGTACTTTATTTAATCGACCCCCGTAAGGATGAAAGGCAAAGTCAACCTCGGTGGGATTTGAACTCAGATCGTTAAGGGACGTAACTCTGCTGGAAAGCATGGCGATCGACCCTCTACCGATACTCCCAATCTTGACAAATAATTGTTTCTACTTTAGGCACAAGGCCAGCAATTACCCAGTACATTACTGGTACTTTAT
Source organism: Eledone cirrhosa (assembly GCA_964016885.1). Lineage (NCBI taxonomy): Eukaryota > Metazoa > Mollusca > Cephalopoda > Octopoda > Eledonidae > Eledone > Eledone cirrhosa. Next base: position 110,118,349 of record OZ024745.1, read on the forward strand.
TTTATCGACCCCTTAAGGATGAAAGGCAAAGTTAACCTCGGCGGGATTTGAACTCAGTATGGAAAGGGCCGTAACTCTATGCGTCAAAGCATGGCGTCCGACCCTCTACCGATACTAATGATGTAAGTTTAGCTGTTAAAGAAGTAGCTTCACAAGCTGACTTGTCCAAAAAAGTGCCAGCATGGTCTGGTATTGGTGCCAATTGATCTGAGGGTAGACTTTGCTATTGATAAAATCATAATGATCCTCATCACCGTTTAACGTCCATTTTTCCATGCTAGCATGGGTTATAGAAGTTGTCCTGTTGTCGGCATTACCAGATCAGTTGACCATACCTTGCTCATACAGAAATGATCTTGGCTTGGTTTCTACATCTGGACATGTGTATTTATATTCACATCAGTGAAATGCCATAGATACAATTGTTTCTACTTTTGGCACAAAGCTAGCAATTTGAAAAGGAGGGGAAAGTCAATTAAATCAGCCCCAGCTTATTACTGATGCTTTATTTTATTGACCTCATAAGGTTGAAAATCTTATGCAAAGCATATAGTCAGAAGTACCATGGATATAACAACATGAGATATATGAGATCTTCACTAAACATTGTTTATATATTTTCTCCCCCCTCTCTCTCTGTGTTACAATATATGTGGTGACAGAGTAACTGTTCTTCTTTACTTTATCAAGGACATGTTTCTACAATAAATGCTAAATGTTTTTGATAATGGTTACTTGATACTGAGTCTATTGTAGGACAAGGGAAAATCTTTGTTAAGGTGGAAAGTCCTAAGTCATAAATACAGCAACATACAGTCAACATACTGTCAAAATATATTTAGATATTATTATTTAAAAGGGCGGTGGATTGGCAGTATCAGTAGAGGGTCGGATGCCATGCTTTCCAGCATAGTTACGTCCCTTTACGATCTGAGTTCAAATCCCGCCGAGGTTGACTTTGCCTTTCATCCTTACGGGGTCGATAAAATAAAGTACCAGTAATGCACTGGGTAATTGCTGGCCTTGTGCCTAAATCAGAGACAATTATTTAAAAGGGCAGTGGATTGGCAGTATCGGTAGAGGGTCGGATGCCATGCTTTCCAGCATAGTTACATCCCTTTACGATCTGAGTTCAAATCCCGCCGAGGTTGACTTTGCCTTTCATCCTTACGGGGTCGATAAAATAAAGTACCAGTAATGCACTGGATAATTGCTGGCCTTGTGCCTAAAGTAGAAACAATTATTTAAAAGGGTGGTGGATTGGCAGTATCGGTAGAGAGTCGGACGTCATGCTTTGACGCATAGAGTTATGACCCTTTCCATTCTGAGTTCAAATCCCGCCGAGGTCAACTTTGCCTTTCATCCTTACGGGGTCGATAATATAAAGTACCAGTAATGTACTGGATAATTGCTGGCCTTGTGCCAAAAGTAGAAACAATTATTCAATTGATTTTTTTATGATAGATAATCCACTAAGTAAATATTTAAAAAAAAACAATTTCTTTTAAATAGCAATATATTAGATATATATTTACTGCAATTCTTTCTGTACTTTATTTTATGAACAAGTTAGTTTATGAAACCTATAATGACATAAGCTTTCTACTACAATAGGTTGTACTTTTGACATCTTTACCAAAGCATCTGAAAATTTATTTATTTTCTCACATTAGTTTTAATTCTTTTTAATTATGTATTTTGTTGTATAAGTTAATAATTTTGAAGATGACACAAATATGATGGAATTTATATTATTCTTTGTAAACAACTAGTATTTCAAATTTTAGCTTAAAATTAAAAGCTTAATACAGCAACTATGATCTGTTTAATGACAATATGTATACATTTGCACTTTTTGCTCTGGATGCATTCTAACACACTATTCTGTCATTAAATGGTATATCTTTGGAATATTGCAAACACAATTCCAGTTCGCATTCTTTTCTTTTATGATTAGTAATCAGTAAAACAAAGCCTTGACAGTTGTGAATCAAAATAATATAAAAACACAAAATTCCCCATACAATTTATATCTTAAAAACAATAGACTACTTAACTGTAACCTAAAAACTAATTTCTTTGAATAGCTATGTGTAATATATTTCCTAATATAAGCAAGGGTTTTTTAATGATTAATTCTGAAAGAAACGCTTGGAAGATATTATTAACCTCTATATAGCCCTCCCCCTTGTATCAATCCAAATACAAAAAAACAAAACAGTTAATCTAAATAAAAAAGGGAAAAACCTGGCTCGAACTATCAGAAACACTAATAAAAGATGATCAAAACTATTCACTTTGTTTATTAAAGTTGTTTAACCGGTAGAGCTGATGGTAGTGGTTGCAATAGTGATGAGAATGAAAATCTGTCATATGCCACCTAATTTTGCAAGTGCAATGGTTTTGCAATCCACCTCCCACCATCTCTTCTCACATCCGCCAATTTCAATGCTGTAGAAAATTGCTACTTTTCAAATTTCCCAGTGTATAATCTTTTTATACATTTAATAGACATGCTGGGGCAACAATATTACATAAAAAAGGAAGCAAAAACCTGCACAGAAAAAGAACAACAAAAGAGAGAGTATAGAGAATAGCCAGTTTTGATGGCAATTACAAAAAGCAGTCACACATCACTGCAGTTGACTGACTACAGTAGCTGACAATAAATACATCAAAGCTTCACACAGAATAGGTGTTTAATAACTAACTTTGTCTAATTCTGTGTATAATATTTGTTGCATGTCAAGGTCAAAAACCAGGAGAGTAAAAGTAGGTAAAGGAGGAAAGGGAGCATCCACGAAGGAGACTTTATAATAGAATAATAATATAATGAAGGATACACTAGATATACCACCAATTCTTATGACTGTAAAAATACAGCAAACCAAATTGCTATTTGTCAATGGCTCGTTCAAGAAAGATATACAAAAAAAATCAGACATTCAAGTACAAAGTGAAAGAACTGGTGAGAAATTAGTGGGGTTTATCTTATAAAGGAAAACAAAATATATAATGACACAAAAGGCTAGTGATGGCCTGTGACATTATCCAATTAATAATTATTAAAAAAGAAAAGAAGACACACAAACGAGTGTGAAACATAAACTAAGGGACAAAAATAATCATTGCACAAACACACGTACATACATACATATTCAAACAGACATATATGCATGTGTGCTTCATCATAGAAAGTACAGATAGAAAATTATTCTGAATTATAAAATTCATATCTGCTATAGTCTTAAGCTAATTACATGTTGTCAAAGTAATTAGCAAGAATCTATATTTGAAATGGTTGGCTCCCATTGGCTAACAGTAAACCAGCAGAGAACAGCTAGCTTATAGCATCATTGATAAATTTGTTATTTATTCAGATACTATGAAAAAAAAAAGGTCTATTATGGATTGAATGGCTTTTGGTTAGAAAACCATTGTCTTTACCGATTCATTTCACTGGCTACTCAAGGGACCATCCCAAGCTAATGATACATATAGATTTGGTGGTATTAAACTGCTGCGAAACACTATCACAACAAAAACAAAAACATGATATGCCAACGCTGGAAAAAAGGATACACAAAGATTAAAAAGGAGAAAAGAAAAGCTATATACAAAAACAAAATCAAAAATAAATGTTTAAAAACCAAACCAAAACAACAAAAGCAATAAAGAAGAAAGACGTGAGATTAGGCAGCAGATAAAAGGTGTCTTCATGGTCCATTGTGCATATATTCAGCATTCATTAGCAATATTATCATTGTTAACATTTACATAATCAATTATATGCCCCATGTCTTTTCAGTAAATTGGTCATAACTTGTTAATATCAGGGTACGGCTACATGCATTTGTGAAAGAAACATAATCAAAATATTAGCGAATAAAATGAATGGTAGTAATGAGTGAGTAGGTGAGTGACTGGTTGGATCCATACTTGTACAATTGACTATATTTGCTATAAAAAATATTAATATAATCTGAAGAAGAAAAGCAGAATGACAGTTGTACTTGAATAAATTAATTTCCCATGTCAAGACAAAGCAAAAACAAAAGTTTCTTTTAGTAGTGGCATATCAGGAATTTTATGCATGGCTAAGTGGTAAAGCATTTATTTATCTTGCTATAAAGAGACAGGTTCAGTTCTCATTGATATTTAAAAATACACTTTGTTCACCTCTCTCTTAGGAATTGGAATATAATTAAAAAATTCTATAAAAATTATTTGAAAACCAAAATGTATTCAACACAAATTACCCCCAGAAGATTAACAGAAAACATTAGATATACTTATATAAGAAGATAAAACATAAAGAATCAAATTAGAAAGTACGGTAGTACAATTTCGGATCTCATAGGAAAAACAGTTGTGTTACAATACTAAAATTTATGGAGGTCAACATACATCATTTTCACCCTATTCATGTGTGTGTGCGCTTATGTGTGTGTGCGTGTGTGTGTATTAGTGGCAAGCTCTCAGACATACTTCTTCACACCTGCTTTATCATTTCCAATCCACAAAGTGTTTCAACATAAGGGGCTTGACATTCTAATAAAACATTCAAATATTCCGCTCAAACAAATCAATATGGAGGCCCCAAGTTCCTAATTCTAATCCCAAAGATAACAAAATGGCATAGTTATGGCTACAGACAGACTAAGCAAATAATATTCAAAATGTCAGCTTTATACACAGCATATCATCCAAATATCATACTGGTCTGGCAGAGTATATACATTTAACTGTTTCGAATTTACTGAGTTTGAAACAGGCAAAAATCAATTTAGTACTACCTTAACTTTTAGTATCCTGTACCACTTGAAACCACATTAGTAAGACATTCTTGAACAGTACAAACCAACACTATGACTGCATGACATTAAAAACAAATGTTTGTCCTTATGTTTTGTGCAAGTATTCACCATGATCACTAGCAGAGATACTTTAAACATTTAAATTAGTGAACATGTTATAAGATATTTTCTGCCAAATCATTACAGCATTTTAACACTAACATTTACAATACTCTATATTTCCTTTTGTATTTTTGCGGCAAAGGCTTTACCTCACATAATTATCTCCCATTATATCAAATGTATGAGATTTTGATATTATTTATTTTGAAAACAATACCTTAACGATAGTGTGGGTGGCCAGATACAGCTGGTTTAAAGAGAAAGATGTGAGAGAATTCTGGCCAGATATGGCCGGTTTAAATGCTAAATGGTTAAGAGTTAATCTATAAAGGAGGATTGAATATATCCCAATAATACACAACTGGCACAAGAAGTAAAGAAACTCTTGGAGCTCTTTTTTTTAATTACGCTTTTACTGTAGCCACGATTTAGTCATTCATATTGACTTCTGTACATATTCTTTAAGTCTGGTGCTTATTTTTTGGTATCTTATATTTTGTCAAACTGCTAAGTGTTTAACCTTTTAGCATTTAAACCGACTAGAACTCTCTCACCTTTTCCTGTTCAGACCAGCTATAACTGGCCACTCATACTGATGTTAAGGTATTGTTCTCAAAATAAATACTTTCAAAATTTCATAAATTTGCTATTATGTGAGACAATTATGTGAGATAAAGCCTTTACTGTGAAAATATAATAGCAAATATAGAGTAATGTAAATGCTAAATGATTAAGGTGTTTGTGATACAATCATAAGGTGGTTTTAATTCCTGGACAGGGCAATACAATGTGATTTTCATCAAAATACTTTATTTCACATTGCTTCTTATATTAGGAGTTGCACCTAGAAGATAACTACAATGGAAAGGCTAATGGAAACGTTGAGTCCTTGGTCAAATCTAATGATCAGCTCCTTTTAGGTGTGTGTGTATGCATGTGCATATATGTATGTGAACTAACCAAATAAATAAATAAATAAATAAATAAATTAAAAATATATATATATATACACACATATTTTGAAATACATAAACAAAACCTTATCTATCTTCACACACATATATATACACATACATATATATATATATATATATACTTGTGTGTATATATAAATGTATACAGACATATATATATATGCATACATATATACATATACATTTATACATACATAAATATATATATACTTGCGTGCATATATAAATATATACAGACATATATATATATATATGCATACACATATACATATACATTTATACATACATAAATATATATATACACAAATATATATATACATAGATATATATACATATACATCTATGCATATATGTTAGTGTGGGAAAATGGACATTAAATGGTGATATATATAAATATTATATGTATATATATATATATATATATATATATATATATATATAGATATATATATTACACACACACATATACATACACATACACGCCATCATCATTTCACATACACGCCATCATCATTTCACATACACGCCATCATCATTTAACGTCCGTTTTCCCTGCTGAAAACCTACAAAGCTAAACATCAATTCCATCAAATAATAATTAATATAAACAAAATTATGAGGGGAATGAAGATGTTGAGGAGGACTAGATATAAAGAAATAAAACAATAGCTATGATGATATTGATAATAAGAAAATGCTAATAATGATACTTAATAAAGCAAAATGAAATCATAAAGAATGCGACCATTACAATACCAATAACAGTCTGATAAGGAAAAAAAAATAAAAGATAACTGGAGAAGAAATAGTATGAAATCCAATTAAGTCTGACTGTGTGATATTGTCAGCTAGAATATTTATAGTTTGCTCCATAAGATCTTGAATTAAGTATGGCAATCAGAGAAATGTATCTATGGGATCAATAAAATGTCATCAGTAAAAATGATTTTAACCAAAATCTTGAGAATTGTCAAATTAGAAGGAGCAAAGAGAATGAATCGGCAAAATAACTTTGTTTTTGTTTTTTTTTTTCTTAATTTTTAAACTGAATTTTTCTATTTTATTTTATTGATTTACTTTCTTTTTATTGTTTTTCTTTCATTGAAGTCACATGACTACATTATTATTGCCTTTTATCAGATAGAGCAAGAGAAAGAAAGTAAGTAGTGAGAGAAAAAAATAAATGAAAAAAAAACCATAAAACAAAACAAATGAAGCAAAATAAAAATAAATGGTGAAAAATAAAATTGGTAGGTTAGTTGCCATTTGTTACAGCAAATAGGATGAAAAAATAACCATCTTAATGACATAATAAAAGCTGAACTCTCACAAATATGGACATATTTATATTGAGTACAAATTATTACTTTCTTTTTTTTCCTTGGTAGAAGGAAATACACCATGACTTCTTTAAATTTTTATATGCGGTTTTTATGTCTTTTATATGTATTTTTTGTCATTGTTCATAGTTTCAGTCTTGTTATTTGCTTTTAAAAAATTCCTGTATCTTTTTGGTTTCTTCAACATTTTCAATTCTTTTCTGTAATAACCAGAATAAAGATTTTTCTCTATTTTAACAGCCACACCAATAATTATTTATTTTAACCAAACACAAAGACAATTTCTGTAGTACAAGCTAACAGGTTTTAATATATTGTTTGCACTTTATTGATTTGGGAAGAGGCCAATAAAATACCAGTAATACATTGGTATCAATTTTTGGTTTGAATTAGAATATACAGGCAAAGTTGATCTCAGTATGATTTGAACACAAAGCACCTAAAGCTGGAACAAATACCAAGACATTTATTCTGATGTTCTAATAACTCTGCCAATTATCCAAATATATATTATAGAATGATTTGGTAATCAAAATGAAGGAGTTAAGAATGTATGGGGTGAAATATTGTTAAAAAATAATCAGCTGAGGTGGAATGTTTTGATCCACCATGTACTACTTAGTTGGTATTACACATGAAAAAACAAGAAGAAAATTGATTCAAGATTTGGAAAGAGTGGCAGTAAAAGCATCCTTGTGGATATGACAAAAGCATTTTAGTGAAGGAACAGCACTGAGAGTAGAGAGCAAACCCTCGGCAAGGAGTAAACATAATAATTGTTTCTACTTTTGGCACAAGGTCAGCAATTACCCAGTACATTACTGGTACATTATTTTATCGACCCCGTAAGGATGAAAGGCAAAGTTGACCTCGGCGGGATTTGAACTCAGACCATAAAGGGGCGTAACTCTTTGCTGCAAAGCATGGTGTCTGACCCTCTACCGATACTGCCAATTCACCAAACATAATAATGCCTAAATAATGGACGTTGTTACAATAGCATCACGATTCTGGTAATAGGGAAATGGAGGACAAGGTAATTGTACTATAGAGAGTCCCATAAAACCTGGATATTCTGTGGTAGCATCAATGCTGCTTGACACTGCTGGAGGAAATGAGACTTTCAGAAGGGGCCAAAATAATTGGGATCTCCAGTTGACAGCTGATGAAATGAATAACCTTTCTCTCTATGTGTGTATAAATATATATATATATATATATACTTATTCATATATCATAAGAAATATTTCATATAGTATGTATTACATGTATTACAACAACAGTAAATATATTCAGACAATATACTAACAAATATTTCAACTAATGCAATATTACAAAACGTTAGAGGGAAGATATTTAGCATGAATAGCAGAGAACTAAATTGGATGTTTTACATTATAATCTTGTCTGCTATGGTATCAAAAACTTTTGATTATCAGATATGCATAGTTATATATAAATGTACTACTCGCGCACAGGCACACACACACATATATATATATATAGACAAATATACATGCAAACATACATATGAACACACATATGCATACATACATATTCATATATCGTAATGAACATCTGAATGATACAACATGTGTTTTGCAGGCCTATGAAACTCTGAGTAATAGAAATATGAATAAAGTGCTGTTTATCCACAAATATAAACTTGACACATTGTACTTACTGCTGTTTACTTTTATATAAATGTGTGTATGTGTATCTTTCTATATCTGTGTGTGTACATATTGCTCACAGAGTATCTGTTTGTATCTGTATATATATATGTGTGTGTGTACATATTGCTCACAGAGTATCTGTTTGTATCTGTATATATATATGTGTGTTTGTGTTTGCCTGTAACATGTTGTTGTAAATACCCATTAAGCACCTATGGGATTTTAAAGATTATTGCTTAGCTTTGGTTTCATGACACTAAGTAAATGGGAAATAAATTTACCCCTGGATATGATGCCAGTCTATTAGAGATAGCATTACCAGATGATTTGATACCTATTCCCTACAGTTGGCAAACTGATGCAATTTAACACTACATGATCAACTACTGTTTACCCCCTCACATTACACCGCCCATAACATGTGTTCAGATCTGAACTCACAAACTAAGAGCAGTCCACTACTGAATCTTACCAAACATCTCAACTCTACATATACATATGAGTGTGTGTGTGTGTGTGTGTATGTATGATTGTGTGTGAGTGCATGTCTATGTGTGTGTGAGTGAACATATAACAAGACTCATTAGGTCAGTGCTTATCCCGGTTTCCATGGTGTTAAGAAATTGAGAGTATGAGACTCCCTCCTGGATAAGACACCAGTCAATCATAGGGTTAAATCCCCGGCTACAACTGAGTAAATTTGAGCAACATTAGGTCCGGAAATTGAACTCACAACATTACGACCATAAGTCCAACACCATAACCACTAGGCCATTCACCTTCACAATATATATTAATTAGTATAAATAATTCTTTAAAAGTAAAATCATATTTATCGGTTTTCTTGAGGAAGGAATTGTGCTCATAGTCTTTGCAGACTCTCCAAGACTGTTGAGGTTGCAGTTATTAACATTCTACTTAAAATTGTTGCAAGTTGATAGCTGCAAGAAAAATGTGCTAGAAAGGCAAGACTAGCACAAGGAGAGACTAGCACAGGATTTGGCGGGATGATAAAATATGTGGAATGAGGAGGGAGATGAGTGGTCAGCCAGCTCCAAGGACCAAATGACCACATTGTTCCCTTCCCCGACATATCTGACCGACAACTATTTCCATCTTTTCTGTCATTTACATCATGACAATTCCATAAAGATGCTTCAGGCCATAATAGCAGGCACTTCTCATCCTAACAAGAATTTACAGGATAAGAAGGTTTCAGAAACTTGTTGACATGAAGTACAGCCTAAATCTCTTGCCTTTCTGAAGTTCTACAACTGAAGTTGCTGATATATCTGATGGCTATCTGCAGATCAACTTGCAAATATTTCAACATATAAAATCTGGTTTAAAAACAACAAACCCAACAACAACAAAAAACTCAGTTTTGAGACACCTTAGTTTCATAAAAGCATTTAAAAATTAATGCTGCATGAGATAAGAAGTTATACTTTTCAGTGTTGAAATATGAATTGTTGGCTAATGTGAGTTTATTGCAGCTTTTCGTCTTTGAAAGCATTGCAATGTTGTATTTCTACTTTAGAGATTACTGATAATAATACTGATAAGTCTGTTGAGCTGTTGATAGTGACTTTGCTTTAAAAACCAAGTTACACGATAGCCCAGGTCTTGCTTAGTGTTTACTTAGCATTACACTTATCTCTCAGAACACCAATGACTGTAACTGATACATACTATAAAATATATACATCAGCAATTGGATGAATTTGAACACAACCCTCAGAGACAAATATCTTTTGGGTGACTTTTTGGGTGAAAATATAAAGAATCAGTGTTTTAGTATCCCATCATACTGTTTTGATAAGATTCTTAGGCTAACTTCTATGAAAATTGAAGAATTAACTTTTTACATTTCCCATATTCTCCCCAAGCCTATAAGAGAGCCTCTACATGTTTGTTAGAACTAGCAGCCAAATCGTCTTTAAATCATCTCACCATATTAAACAAAGAAGGGAACATTAGACAATGTAGTTCTATGTATCACTAAAAACAAAGAATGATCGTGGCTGAAATAACTTTAATCAAAGTTTTGATCAACCAATGTTTACCTAATTCTAAACAACAACAACAACAACAATAAAAGCAACAAGAATTCATGTTCTTCTGTTATTACTCTTTTAAAAATCGTTATTTTAAAATTTTATTATATTTCTTTTTAAAATTTCAGTCGGAGGAAGGGAACTAGCATCCAATACTTTATCGCAGGTTCTCAGATATTTGAAGAAGAAAAAGGCATGGTAAATAAACTACAATTTATGGGACACATTGTCCAAATACTTCCAATAGAGTGTACAAGAGCCAGGTGTTGATTTAAAACCTTGCAATGGATATATTTGTCTTTGAAAAGAAACCTAGTTTGAAGTGATCTAAAATACAAACTTTGTCCCACCAACTCTAAATTAAAAAAAACTTTTGTATCCTCTGTTGAACATCCATATGAACAATGCACTATATAACCTATAGAGTCTTTGAACAGAATTGTCATTGGTTCCAAGAGAAAATAATTACATTGTAAATATCAGTTGCAAGTATATTTGATGGATTTCAATCGTGAGACTCATGTCACTCTCACAAATATACATATATACATAAAACACACAAATACATACATATAGACGAATGTACACACTTAAATATATGCACATATACACAACTATGCATGCACCAAGAATTTAACATATTCACCTTCGTAGTTATTTTCTTAAAATGGTCTTTGAAATTTAATTAAATGTATAAAACAAGTCAAGAGTGATAATTGTTGCATATTATTTTCAAAATAATAATTAACACATAAGCATGTATATATATATATATATATATATATATATATAGCCATATCTATATTAAATTTGTTATATATAAATATATATATATATATAAAACGTATAATCTATTAACACATAAGCATGTATATATATATGTATATATATATATATATATATATATATATATATATATATATATATATATATATATATATATATATATATTAATTATTTATTAAAATAACAGATTAAAGTTTAAGCAAAGAATCGCTGCTTTCACCCTTAATGGGATCTTCTGAAAACTCAGTTTTCAGAAGATCCCGTTAAGGGTGAAAGCAGCGATTCTTTGCTTAAACTTTAATCTGTTATTTTAATAAATATTTGCTCTATGGTTCTTATATATTTGATATATATTTATCCTTATCGAGCCCTCTTTGGATTTTAGTCTTCAAATTTATTATTATTACTATATATATATATATATATATATATATACATATATATATACATGCTTATGTGTTAATATATTATACGTTATATATATATATATATATATATTTATATATAACAAATTTAATATAGATATGGCTTCTACAGGACTCGACTGTTTGATTTGAAGGAAATCATCATGAATTCCTGATGATTTCCTTCGAATCAAACAGTTTTAGTCCTGTAGCAGCCATTTCTGTATCAAATTTGTTGAATATACTCTACTAATGTATTGAGTTCCTTACTTACTGTGGTTATCCCTGGATTGAACCTAGTAGCAATCTTTATATATAAACGGGGCTAATGTATTACGATTTCTACACATGCAAATTTATTGCAGCCAAAGGTTTCATGATCTAACAAACTTGCCTAAGAGCAAGCTCGGTATGTTAGTTACATTGTCTATCACTAACATACATAGCTTGAGTAGTACCTGTGTCAGGTTGACTCTCAACTGAGAACTGCGTTAAGTGTGCACATATTTGGGGAATGTTCAGCCAGTTGCAAGTTAATTTTGTGAGCAGGGTGTTCACTTGTTCAAACTCATTGGCAGTATCGGTAGAGGGTCGGATGCCATGCTTTCCAGCATAGTTACGTCCCTTTACGATCTGAGTTCAAATCCCGCCGAGGTTGACTTTGCCTTTCATCCTTACGGGGTCGATAAAATAAAGTACCAGTAATACACTGAAGTCGAATTAACTGACTTCCCCTCCCCCAATATTACTGGCCTTGTGCCTATATAAGAAACCATTTGGCAGTATCGGTAGAGGGTCGGATGCCATGATTTCCAGCATAGTTACGTCCCTTTACGATCTGAGTTCAAATCCCGCCGAGGTTGACTTTGCCTTTCATCCTTACGGGGTCGATAAAATAAAGTACCAGTAATGCACTGGGTACTTGATGGCCTTGTGCTGAAAGTAGAAACAATTATTGTAGTTGAGAGAGGTCCAACACATACACACAAACATATGTATACGTATATCTAAATATCTGTATATGTTTATATATGTATGTGTGTATATGCATATATGTGCATGTATATATATGTATATGCATATATGTACATGTGTGTATATATGTATGTGTATATATGCATATATGTGCATGTGTATATATATGTATATGCATATATGTATGTGTATATATGCATATATGTACATGTGTATATATATGTATATGCATATATGTACATGTGTATATATATGGATATGCATATATGTACATGTGTGTATATATGTATGTGTATATATGCATATATGTACATGTGTATATATATGTATATGCATATATGTATATGCGTATATATGTATGTGTATATATGCATATATGTACATGTGTATATATATATGTATATGCATATATGTATATGCGTATATATGTACGTGTATATATGCATATATGTACATGTGTATATATGTATATGCATATATGTACATGCGTATATATATGTATGTGTATATATGCATATATGTATATGTGTATATATATGTATGTGTATATATGCATATATGTACATGTGTATATATATATGTATATGCATATATGTATATGCGTATATATGTACGTGTATATATGCATATATGTACATGTGTATATATGTATATGCATATATGTACATGCGTATATATATGTATGTGTATATATGCATATATGTACATGTGTATATATATGTATGTGTATATATGCATATATGTACATGTGTATATATATGTATATGCATATATGCATATGCGTATATATGTATGTGTATATATGCATATATGTACATGTGTATATATATATATGCATATATGTATATGTGTATATATATATATGTGTATATATGCATATATGTACATGTGTATATATATATGTATATGCATATATGTATATGCGTATATATGTATGTGTATATATGCATATATGTACATGTGTATATATATGGATATGCATATATGTATATATGTATATGCGTATATATGTACATGTATATATGCATATATGTACATGTGTATATATGTATATATGTATGTGTATATATGCATATATGTATATGTGTATATAAATGTATGG
>OZ024745.1:110137581-110177581 GCA_964016885.1 Eledone cirrhosa
TTGTACCCAGTATTGGACTGATACTTTTCTCATTAACCTCAAAAGTATGAAATGCTTAGTATTTTACAGTTACAAGTCATTAAAGATTATTACCTTTCACTGTTGAATTAGGATCATACTTTGGCACCTTGGACAATAGCCATTTACCATCATCTTGGGCTGAGCCATGCCTTGTAAGTTAACCCTTTAGCATTTAAACTGGCCATATCCTGCCAGAATTTTTTCACCCCTTTCTGTTCAAACCAATCATAACCGGCTGCTTATTCTTATGTTAAGGTATTGTTCTCAAAATAAATAATATCAAAATCACATAGATTCGATATTATGTGAGATAATTATGTGAGGTAAAGCCTTTACCTTGAAAATATAATAGTATATATAGAGTAATGTAAATATTAAAGTAAATGGACACTGTTTTGAAACCCATTAGGTGGACTGTACTTCTAAGTCAAAGGACCAGCCTTATCACTCCTTGTATCATGTTGAATATCTCTGGCAATAATATTAAGGAATGCTCAGCCAAGATTATGATCCTAAGTCCAACACAGTTACCACTAGTTCATGTGCCTACATATAGAGATATAAAAGGCATTTGTAAATTATTATTATTAACAAATGTTAATGGTGGAATGTTAGCGGTGGATTGGCAGTATCGGTAGAGGGTCGGACGCCATGCTTTCCAGCATAGTTACATCCCTTTATGATCTGAGTTCAAATCCCGCCGAGGTTGACTTTGCCTTTCATCCTTACGGGGTCGATAAAATAAAGTACCAGTAATGCACTGGGTAATTGCTGGCCTTGTGCCTAAAATAGAAACAATTATTATTAACAAATGTTAATTTATATATGATGATGGCCTCTTCAGCTAATGTTGACATGCAACCTTTTGGATGTAGATGGAAAACACATGTACAGATTCTGTGTAATGTCATATTTCTTGCTTAGAAATGTGAGAAGGTACTGTTGCTACCTTATAACAAACTGAAGATAGATTAATATATGTTTTCCAGTAGTAAGCTATCTTTGAATACTGGTTGTAGACTGACTAATACTACATAAATGTGCAGCTGTCTTCTGAATACTCTCATCTGAATTGTCTTCTCTGGTAAAGAAGTCTATGATGCACTGAACAAGACCAGATTTATCAGGGGTTGCTGGGTGTGAATGTCTTGGACTCTTCATTATTAAACAGAACCCCACTTTCCAAACAGGGTCCCTTCTTCAAGCAATGCCCTCATCTCAAACAGAGCTCCTGCTAGTTTTTATCAATGAGGGTGTTTGATATGTATATATATATATTTATGTGTGTATGTATATGTCTTGTGTGTGTGTGTGTATATATGTACAACAACCATTTCTTTGCTACCTCCATTATTTGACCTCATGACCTGGTAGTAGGCTGATATATTTAAAGAAATTCAAATATTTTTCTCTCTATTCAGTTTCTTCTGTCTTTCTCTCTCTCTCTTCCTATTTGTGTGTGCATATATATATATATATTCAGAAGATCCCGTAATAGAGTGAAAGCAGAAATGATTTGCTTAAACTTTAATCTGCACTAATATGTATGTGTGTGTGTGTGGGGGGGGGGGGGCACCAAACCTGAACTACTCCAGGCTCCCAAGGTCTAAATCTGGTCCTGTCACTGAACAGCATGTATGAGTATGGCCCACAGTTATATGCATCAGGAAATAACACATTAGTAAGTGTTACACTGCAATTTTAAAACTTTGGCTTAGTTCTGGTCTTTTGGATCCAGACAAAATTAATTAGTTCATTCCCTCCAAAAGTCATCTCTAGGTTACAATATCTAATATTTTGATAATATTCGAGAGGTTCTACTATATCTACACACTACAATGAAGCTGATTATCTTCTCTGATCGGTCTTACATTCATAAAGGAGTTTATTTAACCTGATTCTTTACTATGATCATCATTGCAGTTGACTGTTTTACAGCTATTTCTGCATTTGAGTTCCTTACTCTTTTATGAAATACATACTACACATGTAATGCCCAAATCATTTCATATGTTTTTATTTATTTATTTTTCATCATCATCATCATCATCATCATCATCGTTTATATATATATATATGTATGTATATATATATATACACATAATAAATGTGCATGGCTTAGTGGTTAGAGCATTAGGCTTGCAATCAAAAGGTTGGGAGTTCAATTCCCAGACCAGGTGATGTGTTGTTTCCTTGAGCAAGACACTTTATTTCACATTGCTCCAGTTTACACAGCTGTAGAAATGAGATGATAGGACTGGGGGTCCCTATCATTCTACTGCAAAGTGGTCGTGGAGGTGCCATGGCAAAAAGCACCCAGCACTCACTGTAAAGTGGTCGTGGAGGTGCCATGGCAAAAAAGCACGCAGCACTCGCTGTAAATGAGGTTGGTGTTAGAAATCAAGCCAGAATCAGTTCCTGTATGAGCAAGACAAGGTCAGCCGACCGGACACTGCCCACAACTGGACAACCCATCTAACCAATGCTAGCGTAGAAGAACGGACATAAAACGGTGATGATGATGATGATGATGATATATAGAAATGGCTTCTACAGGACTAGAACTGTTTCATTTGAAGGAAAAGCCTTTCCTAATGATTTCTTTCGAATGAAACAGTTCTAGTCCTGTGGAAGCCATTTCTATATTACATTTCTTGTTTACACTCTATTAATATATTGAGTACCTTACTTACTGTGGTTACCCCCCAATTGAACCCGGGACTCACACACATGTATATATATATATAATATACACACATATGTGTGTATATTATATTTATATATGACGTCTGTCATGAATGAAAGCGTTTTAGAACATTTAGAATATTTTCACTCCTGACATTTTTTTGTCTTACTTTTAATTGTATTCCATAAATTTTAGTATATTTTCCTCAGATTGAAGTATTCACGTGAGACAGTCAAAAAGGTTGTAAAAGTATTATAATATAGATTTATAGCTTAAACTTTGTTTTATTACAATCTTTTCTTTTTTCTTCTGCATATATGTGTGCTTGAATTTTTACTTTTTATTTGTATAACTATAAACTATTGTGTATGCATGTGTCTATGTAAATATGTAAGCATTATATATTAACATTGTTTTAAATTAAGTATAAAATCAAAACTGATTTCTATAAAGAAATATAATAAAGTAAATGTTTGCATATTTAACATGTCTAGTCAATTTATTTAATTAGTTACAGATGTTTAATGATTCTAGTTAACTAAAACATCCATCGTGGGAGTGTGTCTCGTACATAACAGAATTATATGGAAAGTGTAAATCTCATGGTACTTTAATTTCTTATGCTATTATTACCAGATAATGTAGCTAGCTTCTCTATGAAGTAAATACCAGGTTAGTACTATTAATGGTTATTTAAAGGCAGACATTTAATAAAAAATGTATAATGTTTATATAAAAAAAGAAAAAAAGTATTGCTTTAGAAAACCTGATATAAAAATGCACTTTTATATGCACAGGGAAAACTGTTGGGAAAGTGAATATTAATCACCCATTTAAGCTTAATAATTAACTTTGACAAAGCAAATAATCTCACATTGAATCTGTTAGTAAACTGAAATATTGTAATTGTATATAATAGGAAGGAATTACAATAAAATAGGATATGTGTTAGTATAAAATAAACATACATCATTGTCTTACTTAAGTCGACTTGTAGATAAAATTTTATCAAAAACATGAGGTATGTATTCTTTACTTTTATTATAATTTTACTATTTTTTTTGTTTTCTTGTGATAGTAATATTTTTTTCTTTTGTATACTTAGAATTAAACAAAAAGCAGAACAAGTAAAAATAACAAAAGGGAGTAAGAGTTTTGTGAGCAGAGAGAAACATGCATATGAATGAGACTGCATAATTTAAACTGTCGGGATGAATATATATCATGATATTTTATAATTAAAACAGTTCATTAAATACAGATGTGGCAGAAAAGAATTTCCTGAATAAAAGTCTAAAATACAAATGCGAGTTGGACTTGGTATTGTAATAGTGTGAAGAACAAAGCCATTGTCTTGACATTTACAGTTGTAAACTACAGATATATCAAACATACAGCAGATGAAAACAAACATGTCTTCTATAATTATATTGTTATCAAACCAACTGAGTTGCATGAAATTTAGACTTAATAAAAATAGAATTAGCTGAGTAATAAGGACTGGTTGCTTTTTTTTCTTTTCTAAAAACACTTTTTTATTGCAAAGTTGAATGTGTTTACATGTTTAGATTCAGTGACATCAATGTGCAAATCAACATCATTATTGTTTTAATGTCCGGTGGATTTGATATGTCTGTAGTTTTCAACTGTAAGGGCGGTGGATTGGCAGTATCGGTAGAGAGTCGGACACCATGCTTTGAAGCATAGAGTTACGTCCCTTTATGATCTGAGTTCAAATACCGCCGAAGTTAACTTTGCCTTTCATCCTTACGGGGTTGATAAAATAAAGTACCAGTAATGTACTGGGTAATTGCTGGCCTTGTGCCTAAAATAGAAACAATTATTGTTTTAATGTCCACTTTCCCTGCTAGCAAGAGTTGGCTTGGTCTATATAGACCAAGCCAGTATTGAAGTGAGGCTACTGATCTCCTAGACAAGCCAGAGATCTACATGTATGTACGGTCTTGTGTTCTACCAAAGGCACAGGAGTGGTTGTCATGTTTTTAATACAACTGAAGATCCTCCCAACCCTTTGTTTGGGAAGCCCTCTATGGCTGTATGTCCTTCCCACCACCAACCCCTTCACAGAATGTACTGGGTCCATTTACTGTGTAGATCACCAACACTAGAAAGGTTGGCGTACTGAAGGTACTTCTCAACCCCCCCCCCCCCCCCCCCCCCCCCATTTTCTTTCTTTTTTAAAATTATTTGTTGAATATTTATTTCCTTTACCACAGTCCTATAATGTTAGCCTGCAATATCAATCAGCTTCAAATACCTATATTGAAACATGTCATTATATGTCAATCAGAAAATGGATTAAATATTAAAGAATCTGTTTAACATAATTCCCATATCATACAGAATAAGTAACAAATACATTCAGCAGCATAACACCAGTCAAGGTTTAGATATATTTCTCCAAAGTAACAAAGTTGATTACAAATTACCCTGTAAATATATTATAGACATAAAATACTCTTTTGTGCAACAACAAGATAAGCATTTTAAGGCAATTTTTCCCTATCAAAGCAGGGGTTAGCTTGGTGTGCCCTATGACAAGCTTTTCTAATTTTCACTACCCTCTGCATCCTCCCTCATCAATCCTAGGGTTTTTATTTCATCCATCATAATTAGCCATGCCTTTTTTGGCCTTCTTCTTCCTCTACTTCCTTCCACATTCATTTCCATCATTCTTTTCACTCAGTCACTTTCATCTTTCCTCAACACATGACCCAGCCATTTAATTTCATTTGTCTCCACATTTACTCTAGTGTTTACAGGATTTATTTGAAAACCTAATGTAGAATTCTAATATAATGTCCAACAAAGCTCAAGTTATGTGGTAATGAAAAGTGAAACCGACGGAGGATATATGTCTTTATAATTATATATTAATGATAGTAATACTGTTGCTTTGGCTGGCAAAATAATATAGTTATAATGAAATGAATATAATAAATGACATACTTATATTGTTGGCTCAGGAAAGAGATGAGATGTAAAGTTGCTCTTGATAAATTTGGACTCAGAACTGACACACTAATATGTAAACATTCAGTTGTTATCTATATATGAATTTGAGTGACATACTTCCATCCGTCCATCACACAATGTGTGTGTTTGTGTGAATGTATGTGTGTGTAAAAGGAAGGAAGGAAGGGGATGGTGAAAAAAAAACTATAGCAAAACAGCAGCTGCGTTCCATTTGCTACGTTCTGTGCGAGTGTATATGTATGTGTCTTTGTGTGAATGTGTGTCTGTGAGTGTGTATTTTTGTGTGTTTGTGTTTGTGCATTTACATTTATATACTCATACAAATAAATGTATGCATATGCACATACACACATGCACACTCATATGCATCAGCATGTTGAAAAACATTCTAGTGTAATAAAATTCAGTAGTTCAAATGTAATAGTTAATATGTCCATCTGTTAATAGAGGCAGGCATTTGGTAAGTTACTAATTTTAAATAAAAACAGAATCTTCTTCATATTTCAAACCTTCTTCTTCTCCTAGTCCACTTATTCCTGAGAGGGTTGTTGGGGCAGAATCCTCAAACATCCTTTCCAGTGGGTTCTATCAGAGGGAACCATCTCCAAGCATGACCAGTCAAGCTCATGGATGTTATCCAACCATCTTGCCATTTGGTTTTGCCCATAAAATCTGTCCAGCAATTCTTTCCTAAAACATTCTACCCACATGCTCATAGTATCAGAGCTGTGATCCCTCAATTCAGAGAAGTAGCGGCTCTACCTGGAGTGACTCTCTGATCTCAGTAATGATTTAGCAGAAAATATTAAAAAATGTTTTGTTATTTCAAATGTTAATAGTATCTTTACAAGTGGACAGATCATTGGAAAATGTTGTTATATTAGCATAAATACTTTCAATGTTAATGTGAAGTAGTCATATTGCTATTTTGTACTTTTCATGAATGCCTTGTTAATTCAGTAACATGTGGTAAATGATGTTAAGGGTTAATATATAGACCACTTGTAGTACTGGGTGCAGGGCTAAGTCAGTAATAAAGACAAATATATTTACGCTATGTGATTATTCCATTTGAATTAATTTCTAGATGGTAGATGTAGGATCACTATGGACATAAGCTAAGTCCCTCTGTATCAAACAATAGTAGGTGTCCTTTTTGATATAGCATTTATTAGAGTTCATTAACAAACCAATTAATTATGTGTGTGAGTATATCATACATAGAAAGACATAACACACATTAACAAACCAATTAATTATATATATCTAAATCAAACCCTTGCTAGCAGGGAAAGTGGGTATCAACCAATGATGATGATAATCTAGTTAGATATTATAACACACCTAGACATAAAAAAACACAAAACAGGGAAATTTGTTGCTGAAGAAAGTTACCCATTTAAGAGAACATTTAATGCAAAATAAATCCTATATACCATATTATGGAACAGACTTCTGTGACTGAGTGATGACCTCTCTCAAGCATAATAATTACATGCAGCCAAAACCTACAATTAGTACAGCATCCTGTTATTTGGCAAACAGAATACCTATCCAAACCATATATGTACAGAGGTTGGACATTATCAAATGGTAATGATGATACACATAAATATTATCATGTGATGATGGTGATTATCATCAGCATTTTCATCATTATGATCACAATCATAATGCACATGTTAATTCTCTCATCATGAACTTGGTACAGCATAAAAGATGGCAGATTCATATCAAGTGAAAGGCAGTGAAGCAGTGGTTGAATGTGAAGCACAGTAGAATTTATGCAAATCAGAATAACTGACATAGATTGAGCAGATGATGAATGACTTCTGCCAATGACACTACCCCTTCACAAGCTACAAACTGACTAGAAAGCTTCTATATAGATGCTCAACATGCTTTCTTAAAAGGAAAGAGCACACTAGATAATGTAAACTTTTTATACTACAGTATATCTGAATAATAAACAGGGTTGTCATAGATGGAACATCTTTTGTCATAGGTCTACTGGGTTAGGCTGATATGGGACTAAACAATTGCAGGTAAATATCCAGCATGGTCAGTATAAGAAGGACCTTACTGTCCAGGTTCTAGCCACAAATAACCTATCTCATTATGGACATTGTGTTGCAGGTACATATTATTTAGATGAGTGAAAAACCATTAACAGCTCCTTTGTACAAGAGTGACACTCACATTTGTGAAGCATTCTGTATTTTAAAAAAAAAGTAAACACGTCAATGACTTTTTGATATGTTAAAATTAGCAGCTAAATTACCATATTTTTAATGAAAGACATTGCCTATGATTTTCAAATAATTTTGAAAATAATCAATAATTTGGAGAGATTTAGTAATATGATTAACTTTCTCATTATTAAGCGAGTGTTTGGAGTAGGACATAAAGATTCTTAGATAAAATTATGATGGAAAGTGTTTGGATAAATCAACCCAGGTAAGTATAGAAAAGCAGATGTAAAATGATGATTTTAAGCACTTTAAATTAAGCAGATATATATCGTAGAACAAAGACCAGTTTCAGGTGGTTTAATAGCAAAAGGGTTAAATCACACTATGTCATCTTAAAAAGGCAAGGACACCAAAGAATATAATACTAGATATGTAAAATAACTAGATGATCAAGGCTGGAACATCAATTACATTAAAGCTCCCTATTTAATTTGTAAGACTGATGCTAGAAAATTTCATTTAAAATATAAGCCTCCAAAGCATTATTTGATCGGTTAGTATGAATCCAATCATGCTTTAATCTCTGGCTCAAAAAGGTGCTGTTTCCTCATTCTGCCTATTGTATTGCTATTGCAGTGGTCTTTGGACCTTAAATCGGAATCAACTCATGCCACTTCCACTCAGAGCTTCCTAGCATACTCCACTCTCCTCCATTCCTCTATATTGTGTCCCTTCCTCCACTCTGCACTAGCCACTTCACCCAAACATCTCTTTGGAATTCACTTCTTGCATACATTTTTCAACACTGCAGTCATCAATTTGTGACTGTATTGATCTCAGCAGGCTCAGAAGGCCCACAAAGGTAGAGCTTCTTCCTTCAGACCAAACTAATAAAACGGAAAGATAATTTTGAATTATCACTATGGTTTCGGGGTGAACATATGGAACAACCATAGATTATCTAGCAAACAATTAAAACAAATAAACATGATTCATTATATAGGCACAGTGGGGGATTGGCAGTATTGGTGGAGCCTTTTACTTTCTGAGTTCAAATTCCACCAATGTTAGCTTTGCCTTTTATCCTTATGGGGTCAATAAAATAAAGTACCAGTAATGCACTGGGGTCGATTTAATCGACTCCCCCCCCCCCACAAAAAAAAAAAATAGTTGTGTCTAAATCAGAAACCAATATGTAGGCACAGAAATAACTGTGTAGTTCAAAAGTTGTTTTGCAGCCACATGGCTTTGGCTTTCCTCCCACTGTGTGGCACCTTTGGCATGTGTCCTGAGTTGACCAATACTATGTGAATGAAATTTGGTAGATGAAAAAGTCTGTGAAAGTCTGTCATGTGTATGTGTGTGTGTCCATGCCTCTTTACATTTACATAGCTTGATAACTGGCACAGGATTTCTGCAGTAACAGAATACATGCACATGTGTGTATATGACTACATGTACACACACATACGTTGTCTTGTTTCTTTATATAAGAAAAGTTATAATTCTGTTGACAGATCTGAAGACAATAGAACTTAATAGCTTTAATCTATTATTTCCCTCTATTAAAAGACAATAAATTATAAAACCTAACTACAAAGTAATAAAACAAATAAATGACAAAAATGATAACAATGACAATATGAACTAAAATTCTTATTTCATTGGGAAAGTCAATTTGATTATGGATAATTCTAAATCAAATGGAAAATGAAGAAAAGAAAACAGTGTACAGGTAAAAAGAATGGCCTGAAAGCAAGAGTTGCTTTATTTTATTGCATGAACATGATGACTAATTAAACAGCTGGCTTCTGGCTCCACCTGCAGATCATTCTAAATGCTGCTTTATTCTAACTGTTCTAAACACATTATGTTCTATAGAAGACTCACTGGCATTTAATGAAGCAATATAAATAAACCCAATTAATAAAAACAGCCAAATAGAATTGTTTAAAAAATTCTTTAATGAAATTTTCTAGATTTTGTTGCCATATTTATAATGTTTTTGCAGAAATTTATGATACTGGTCCCAATTAACTTGTACTTTAAGAATAATAATCATCATTATCCTTATTATCTTAAATTTCCAGTGTTAAAGCTTACCTCAAGCCATAGTTAGTGTAGTGTTGAAAGTCTAACATGTAAAAATACAAAGAGAAAATGTCTGGAGAAATATTTTGAGAAATTTAGCATAAAATTAATTCTGAAGAAATATGGTTGCCGATAGTTTCATGAACTAGTGTACTAATTCAATATCTTTAGTAGAAAACTTTGAATGAGAGAATGCAACTTTCTTTAGAAAATCTTAGCATAGAGATAATATAATAGATTGATATTAGAAAAAGAAATCCAGTTTTTAACCCTTTAGCATTTAAACCAGCTGTATCCAGCCAGAATTCTCTCACCTCTTTCTGTTCAAACCAGCTGTAACTGGCCGATAACACTGATGTTAAGGTATTGTTCTCAAAATAAATAACATCAAAATCTCATAGATTCGATATTATGTGAGATAAAGCCTTTACTATAAAAATACAATAGTATATATAGAGTTATGTAAATGCTAAAGGGTTAAACACAACTACAAATTCAATCTATATCATCAAAAACTGAACATGTAAAATATATTTGTAATCTATACTCAAAGACTCAGAGAGACCAGAAATCCCTTATCTTAATTTCCAGCTTAAAATTCTTGATCTAAAAGCCATTTCACTATTTAAATGTATTTGTCCATAGATCTCAGACTTTTGAAAGATCTGTCACTTCAACAGGCACAGGGACCTCTAGTAACATCTTTACAGCTTTCTAATGGCTTGCAGACCCCAAGCTGGTAATTACTGTCCTACATATAACAAGGAGGTCTGTATAATGTTTAGTCTTAGTTGATTTATTTCACATTTCTTATACAATGTGCTAATAAATTCAACCAGAGGAAATACCTTGGTCTACTACAGTCAGGTACACACTGTCGCCTGAGAGCTGCATGCGGCTCGTTTGGTTTTCTGAATGGCATGCCTAATTTCAAAATTGCCTCGAAGCTTTTAGTAGTGTAGCCTGCCCTATGAAGAGCCACTTCTTATGCGACCCACAGCTTGCAAAAATTTGCCCATACCTGGTCTACTATAAGGAATTGACATTATAAACATTATTGCCAAGAATATTCTCACAAACAATATAAATTCTCATGACATGTCCCACTTTACTATTATATATAGTTTTCATATATGGCTCTTATCATTGAGTACTTGGTATATGTATTTCTATTTGTTTTGGTAAATCAACACATCCAATTAATGGTGAAAACATTCTCTTTAAAGGTATTTTGTTATTTGCAGCAAAACCACTCTCCAAATACACATATACACAGCATGCACACTCATTTACATACACACATATGAAATAGAATTTATTGAGGTGGAAGTCAAAAGATTTGCGACAACATCCTGCTTAGTTTAATGGCAGAACTCACTATGTGGGCTCTATAAATTTGTCCTTATTGGTAAAACTCATAACAGGAAATAAATTTAAAAGAAAAAAGAGTGAGCAACAAATGAAAGTATGAACAAACTGGTTTTTCACAGATCCAGTTCCCTCAAAGCTTATTGACTGGTAACATTCTCATACAGAGTGACATTAGTGATTACATTTTTTTCCCCCTCCTCTCCTCCTCTTCCTACTCAAACTGAAAAAAAAAAAGAATTTGTTTTGTTTGGGGGTTTTCTGTGTGAGTATATATTTGTGTGTGTTTTAGAAGCAAGGAGAGACATAAAGAACCAATATACAAGTGTGTGTATGTATGTGTGCATATGTAGGGGTTTATATCCCTGTGTGTTTGCAAAATTCTATTTGTATGCATATTTTCATATATAAATATGTGAAGTATGTGTGTGTGTGTATATATAAATTTATATACGTGCTATACTATAATGCACATTTGCTTTTTATTGTCAGTCTTATATCTGATTTGAAGAAAATCAATGTGGTACACTTTAATGTATGTCAACAGCAATTCTGTAAAGTTGCATGAATACAATTTTGTCAGCTCTAGTTGGATGTGAGCCAGAAAATTTGGACAAGAGATACTGGTCATCAATAAGGTAGTTAGACTGTCAGGTCAGCTAAGTCAGGCTTCAACAATGAACTAAAGTATCAATTCTCACCAACTATCAATTCTACATTGCTGGACTTATGCAGAATTTTACTTTAATGTGATGATTGCATGTCACTAGTTGAAGAATCTCTATTTATTGAACTGGCTGTCCAGCCATGCTTAATTTATAGATATCTAAACACTCACTATCAATACTGTTTATATTCAATGACTAAAGTAAAAGTATTGAAATGTGATAGAGCTGAATTTTTGGTTAAAACTATAATTAGTATTCTCTGCCAGGAAGAAACAAGTTCAATCTCATCCATAAATAGTTAAACTGGATTTGAATCCATAAGACAATAAACAAAATTAAAGAGGATTTTCTTATTTGCTTCTTTATATCTTGGATTCATACAATAAATAGAACTATACATGAAAATATTGTCTTTTAAGCTATATCCAAACTGGTATAAATCATCATCTCCATGGACTAGATCCTTCACAAATCAACTGACAAAATTAAAGAACTTAGCTTCACTCTAAGAAAGTCTACTTCCCCTTTTCACCCAGCCAAAACAATAATGGATACACATTATGTTAATGATATTGCTCTCCTCTCAGACATAATATCAAATGCTATCCCCTTCTATATCACCTTGAAAGATCCCTCAGAGGACACCGGTTTCTATGTTAATGTCTCAAAATTATATTATACCTACTACAATAACAAGGGCTCAATAGGCACAAACAAAACCTTTTAAAATCTGTGGAATCCTTCATATACATAGGAAGCAACTTTACATCCACAGAAAAGGATGTAAAAATTCCATCTCACAAAAACATGGATTTATTCTGAAGGACCACAGTCTTCTGGAAGTCATCACGATAATATGTAACATTTTTTCTCTAACAAAAGGATAAGTAACGATCAAACATCACTAATTTAGGATGGGGGAAGGTCTTTATTTTCACTGAGGACATAACGATCAATCCAGTGCTATGGAAACGATAAAAAGAACCCAGTACACTGGGTTAAAGGGGTTGCCATTAGGAAGGTGATCCATTCATAGAAATAATGGTAAAATTGGAACATATTAGTTAACTGTGGTTGTCCAAACCATCTAGTTTCACACTGTGACAACCCATTCAACATATGGTAGCATGGAAGGCAAACATATTTATAAAGATCAGGATGATGATGATAATGATGACACATTGGACAATGGAGTTCCTGGTAAACAAAAAAAGACAGGATGGTTATACTGGGGTGTTCCAGATCATAGATCAACTCAATGGAGTTAGACCTGGGGCTATAGAACAGCAGTTTCAAAATACAAAAGTAAATATACATGCAATAATAACATATTGGATAATAGCATTACTGCCTTAAGTATAAAAATAAATTCTGCCTGGTGTTGCGTACACAGCCAGGAATAAAACATCTGACAATGCTCTCAGAAATCAAACTGATTGAAATGCAGTTTAAACATATATATAAAATAATTAAACAGAAAAAATGAAACGAAATTTCATTTCCCACTCTTAGTACGGCTGTTACTTAAATATAAGTATGTACACGTACATGGTGGCTGCCAACTCGTTTTCGAGTACGGCCACTACTTTATATCCATGTAGGAGAACCCCTACCGATGCGCTGAACGAGTGTGACTTTTGAGTCCAGCCAGCGACTTGAAAACTCTGGTACAAACACTACACCTGTGACAATTATTGACACACAGTGCTGGGCCCATGGTACCATGTGATGACAAGTGCAGAGAGATCTCCAGATATAAAGCAATGCCTGTGCCGTGAAGCTTTTATAGTGAGCAAAGGCATTGCACAAAGCCAGTCCCACTCTCTTAACCAAGATGATATTTACCAAAAAGAAGAACAAGTCAACATCATTGGATACCATCAGGGTTGCAGGTGTTATATCAGAGTTTTCCTTCTCCTAGAATTCTGCCTTGACAAAGGCTAAGGGGTCATCTCTCCCGTATACATATATGTATGTACACGTACATACATATATGTATACAGACGTACAGTAGTATGTATATATATATACATACATGCACACATATATATATGTACGTATGGATTCACCGAAAATTTATTATAATGCTCGGTGTGTTTGGAAACAAACATCCCGTATTATCCCGCTACGGCTTAATACGGGATGTTTGTTTCCAAACACACCGAGCATTATAATAAATTTTCGGTGAATCCATACGTACATATATATATGTGTGCATGTATGTATATATATATACATACTACTGTACGTCTGTATACATATATGTATGTACGTGTACATACTTATATAAAATAATTGTTTCTACTTTTGGCACAAGGCCAGCAATTATGGTACTTTATTATGGTACTTTATTTTATCGACCCCGTAAGGATGAAAGGCAAAGTTAACCTCAGCGGGATTTGAACTCAGACCATAAAGGACCGTAACTCTTTGCTGCAAAGCATGGCGCCCGACCCTCTACTGATACTGCCAATCCACTGCCTTTACGTATATATAAAATAATGTTTCGTCGTTATTTAATTCATAACATACAGTAAAGATTTAGCAGAAAATGTTTAAAAAACAGGATTCTTAATTGAAATATTTCTCATATATTTACTAGTAAATACATTGTTGTGAAAATCTGTAATATTAGAGTAAATACTTTAATTTTTTTAATGTGAGGTAGTCATGATACTGTTTTATACTTTTCAAAAATGTCTTACTAATATGCTCTTGGCATGGTGACAAAGAAATTTGAGAATTCCCTGTTGAAGATAGACATTGCACCAGGGATTGAACTGCTTCAGAGGACATGCCTACTGGTAACATCTTGAATATTGAGACAGGTTCTTGACTACCAGCAGGAATGAAATGATAAGAAATGATATGCAAAAAATGGAGTAACCTTAGGTTACTAGGTGTAGCCCTGTATTCCTTAAAATAACCAGCCTAAAGTAACATCAAAACTGGTTGCGATAAATAGTCAAACAATAATTATAATGGTTTCTGGTTTAGGCATAAGGCCAATAAGTTGGGGGTGGGGAGGAGAAAGTGTATTAAATCGACCCCAGAGCATTACTGGTACTTTATTTTAGTGATCTCACAAGTATGAAAGGCAAAGCTAACCTCATTGTGATTTCAACTCATATCTATATGCCATGGAGGATATTGACCAACAGTCTATCAACACTGTGGTGAAATAATACTAACCTCAGTACTTGATTGGTAATTTATTTTATTGACCACAGAAGAATGTAAGGGACAGGTAATCTTGGTGGGATTTGAACTAAGAACATAAAGAGTGAACAATTACTGTGAAGCATTTATCTGATGTTTTAACAACTCTGCCAATCCACCTCTTTGATGATAATAATAATAATAACAATAATAATAATAACATTAATAATAATTATTATTTATTTTTGATAAAATTCATAGTAATAATAATAAAAATAATTATTTATTTTTTAATAATAATAATAATAATAATAATAATAATAATAATAATAATAATGATAATATTCAGTCAACTATTGAGTTTCTCTACTTTCTTTTATAACTTTTTGTTGCCTTTTTATCTTTTTTTGTTTTCCTAAAAGCATGTAACAAGAAATGGCTTTGTGCTTTAGTATAATTTATTTGGATAAAATAACTGATAAAATAGGCTAGTCAGGAATAATGAAAAGAAATAAAAAGAGAAGTAATGATGGCTATAATAAAAGCATACCAAAATTGTTTTACATTCATTCTATTTCTATTGATTGATAGTCTATTTTGTGAAAATGCAAATATGTGTGAAGCTTCTGGTGATTTCATCCCAGTCATAAGCTTTTATTTTTATTTTTTCTTTTGTATTTAATGAACAGATGGACAAGTGTTTATAAACTGTTCAACAGTACAGATGCTTAACTGTGAAAGAAGCCTAATGAAATGGCAGTTTAAAACGATAACATGAAACCAGACGGTAACATCAGTTGAGTGAATAGTAATAATTTCAAAAACACAAATACCAGATGACCTAATATGTCTTAATTATTTGAGAGCATCTCCTCTATTCAATATGAGAAAGCAATAATATAGCTGGGTACACACTTCTAAGAAAAAAAAAAAAGAATTAATGTATGAAACTAGTTAGCAGAAAATGGCTATGATAGTTAGCAATGAGTGCTATTAATTAAATGAATTATTTTAAAATCAGAGTGATGTGTCAAAGCAGATGAATAAATAAATGAATAAATAAATAAATAAAATAATTATTTCAAATTTAGCTTTTCTAATTATTTTATTTCTAATGAAAGTGTAGAGCAATGTTTAAAATATGTCAAAACATTCCAGTAGAAATTAATTATATCAATGGAACTAAGACAGAAATGAAGGTTTTAATATAAAGACTTTATTGTGCATCACTATCATTAATTCCCCCAATACAATATATTCAAATACTGACCACATATAATGGGTATTATTTTATGTAATAGAAAAATATATCTTCTAATGTACATGAACTTCACATCTCACCTAAAATAATCTAAAATAATATATATATTTAACAGAGTGTTATAGTTGGGATTATCAAATGTGCTAAGGTAAGATTATTTTGTTATCTTAGCAAACTTGATTTTCTTTCTAGTGCATTGTATGGTTTTAATATTATTGAAATATATATATAGATATAGATAGATATGGCTTCCACAGGACTAGAACTGATTCATTTGAAGGAAACAGTTCTAGTCCTGTAGAAGCAATTTTTATATTAAACATTTATACTCTATGTATTGAGTAGCTTACTTACTGTAGTTATCCATGATTGAACCTGACACACACACACACACAATATATATATATATATATATATATATATGTATGTAAAAGGTAAACAGAAATAACAACACAATCGGTACAGTATATAAAAGGGATATATTAGGTTAATGCTTGATATAGCAGGAAATATATATATATAACTAGAAATTGATTAACATATATATAAATAAATATAAATATGAATAATCACAGGAGATAATTTTTACAAGCGTGTAACCACGTATATAATTTTGGATATAGATATATAAATACGGCTCCTTAATTGTAGAGCTAACTCTGTTGAAAGGAATTGACTGCTGTTTCTAGTTGTCAAATACCTATTCACGCCACTGAGACGAAGCCACTGTGATGTGTAAAAACAACACGTGGTAGCGGCCAGTTGAAGATTTGAACTCGCCGTGTAAACATGGATTGCTGGAATATTGTTCTTCCTTGTTGATAATCCAATAATTGTTTCTACTTTAGGCACAAGGCCAGAAATTACCCAGTGCATTACTGGTACTTTATTCTATCGACCCCGTAAGGATAAAAGGCAAAGTCAACCTCGGCGGGATTTGAACTCAGATCGTAAAGGGACGTAACTATGCTGGAAAGCATGGCGTCCGACCCTCTATCGATACTGCCAATAATCCAATAATATCCACTTTCTGTGACTTACCATCTGATTAATTGGTGAAATATATTTCTTTAATGGAATATATACAGGGAAGATTAATCATTAAAAGGTATCTATTTTTGAAGTTCTAGTTAACTTTATTTATTTGTTACCTACTAGCCATGCGTGGTTACACGCTTGTAAAAATTATCTCCTGTGATTATTCATGTTTATATTTATTTATATATATGTTAATCAATTTCTAGTTATTATAAAATGCTCGGACCTACAAAATCTTTGAGCTTATTTTCTGGGCGATATGGCGCACGCCGTTATGGTATGACACCCACAATTTCGATTTGGATTAAATTCATTTAATTTATCTTAATTTTGGATATATATATACATTTGGCCCAGGCAATTTGCCTGATCCAATGAATGATAATATATATATATATATATATAAAGATTTCATGATGAGTATTTTGTTGTTTGGTCATCTGAATTACCTACTTCTTGTAATAGTTTGTAATAGGCTGAGTATTCCACAGAATATGTGCTCTTAATATAATTCTTAGATAGACACGAATTCATAATAAACCTGTACCTTTGAATTACATGTACGATATACCTGATAGGCTTCCATACATTTTCGATTTACTCGATTTAACTCACAATGCTTAGGTGAACCCACGACTGTGGCGAAAGTTATTTAAACAAATAGCACACATTGTTTCTGTAATAATAATAATAATATATATATATATTAATGGCAGTATCGGTAGAGGGTCGGACGCCATGCTTTCTAGCATAGTTACGTCCCTTTACGATCTGAGTTCAAATCCCGCCGAGGTTGACTTTGCCTTTCATCCTTACGGGGTCGATAAAATAAAGTACCAGTAATGCACTGGATAATTGCTGGCCTTGTGCCTAAAGTAGAAACAATTATTATTACAGAAACAAGTTATTACCTATTTCTTTTAAAACATTAATCCAATTTAATTGACACAAAGAACAGTAGCTATATCTTTTATTTATTCTCAATCTCATGAAATATTTGTTATCTGTATAATGTAGATAACTAGCACAATTATATAGTTCACATTTTATAATACATGTCTAACAAACAATTGCTAGATATTTCTTCAAAACCAAATAACTGCAGAAGATTCATAGATAGAAAGGTAATGAGTGATTAAGTGTAATTCATGTTCTTACATATTCGATGCATACTCTAACATATATACAATGGAGAAAACCAAATTGAGGATAAACAACAAATACATATTAACTCGAATGATTTCCTATTTTGTTTGTTTATTCAAAGGAGTCTTTTAGAATAATCTCCTGCTTGCTTTTCCCCTCTCCTTTCATTGAAATATGTCTGTATGATTTCAGTTCTGTCACAGAGATATACCACACATGAACAGGTTTCCACACTACATTTCATAAATTCTTACAACCAGAACATTGAATTGTCACTAAATCTGACAACAATACCAGGAAACTTTTCAAAAAGAACCACTCAGCAGCATATAATCATTCAATCAGTTACCCACCCCACTTTCTCCCCTATTTTTCTGCCATCTTCTGCCAATATATTTTCGTTCTTTTCTTATTTTGAAAAAAATTATAAAAGAAAATCTACTGAAATGTATGTGTTGATATGATGTCTTCAACCTTTTCATTATCAATGCTTATTTTTACTCCTTTTCTTTTTTTTACATTTTCTCTTAGATTATACAATGTGTGTGTGTGTGTGTGTTTGTGTGGTGTATATATATATATATATATTTTACTTTAGAAAGGTAGATAGAACAAATGTTTTGATAGCGAAATCTTAAAAATGATTAGACCAAGAAAATAAAAATATTTTTTTATATATATATATATATATTCGGAGGATTTTATCATTTTCCAAAAATATATGAACTTCGGCTAGAAGAACTATGATTGAAGTTTTATCAACAGATTGTTTTTTTTTCTTTTGTGTTTTTGTACTAGTATTTATGTTTATTTTGATTCTTTTTTTTTTTTTTTTAATATATCAAATTATAGAAATGGAATGAAACTGATAATAACAGAGAAATAACTTGTATTTTAAAAAAAAGCTAAAATGGAAATGATAGTGAAAACAGTAGAATCAGGAATCTAGTCCTAAAGACAAGTTCGTAGTTAGTTATAGATAAAAAAGACTATATGTTTTTTTGTCTAAGGTTTTCTGGGAATTTGATAAAAGTTATATAATAATATCTATAATAAAAAATATTTAACATTTTAACAAAATCATTTTCTTAAAAGAATTATCTTTCTAATGTCCTCTTAGTTTTATAAACTTTGTGTAATATATTCACTTAGTGAGAAACTATTCAGTTATAAAATTGAATATGGTCGCTTGTTTATTGTTTTAGTCAGCATTTTTTATTGACCAAGATATCTCTCAATGTTAAGCCTTTAGCATTTAAACTGGCTGTATCCAGCCAGAATTCTCTCACCATTTTCTGTTCAAACTGGCTGCATTCATAGTAATGCTAAGGTATTGTTTTCAAAATAAATAACATCAAAATCTTATAGATTCAATATTTTGTGAGATAATTATGTGAGGTAAAACCTTTACTGTAAAAATACAATAGTAAATATAGAGTAATGTAAATGTTAAAGAATTAAACGTATCTACACACCAGAGAAACAATGTCTTCTTCTTCTTTGCCCAGTTATTCCTGATAAAAAAAAACCAAAGAAACAAAAAGCTTATACAATTATTCGAATTATATATAACAAAGCTGAAATGATGAGAAGTTGAAGATTTGAGGATTTGAGATGCGGGATGAATAAATTTGAAGAGGAATTTTGAAAAGATCATTGATAATTTTAAGATGAATTGAAGCGTTCTGAATGCCCATTTGAGTCATACCTTCTTGTTTAAATGGGTTGTAGAAAAGTTGTGTTGATAATATGTGAAATGCTGCCATCAAGAATTAACTTGACAAAATTTTCATAGTTTTATGATTAATGGTTATAACTGAATAGTTAATTTGATTTTTTTAAATAATGTTTTTTCCTCAGCAAAATACAATGTCAAAAACTAAAGAAGGTTAAACAAAGTTTACCAAGGCAAAATGAGTGAACGTATTTCAGCTATTTTAAAAAATTTTTATAATGAATTGATGAAACAAAAATGTTTAATTTGAATATTGTGATTTTGATTCTCACCTGCAAATAAAAATTTCATGCAATCTTAAAATAGTTTATAAAAGAGAATAGTTCATAAACAAGAATGATAACAGCAATAAAACATTCTGAAAATAGTTATATTTAAGTGTAAAAAACAAAAATCATAAACAAAATTTATAATTTAACCCTTTAGTATTTAAACGGGCCATATCTGGCCAGAATTCTCTCACTTCTTTCTGTTCAAACCGACTGTAACCAGCTGCTCATACTGATGTTGAGGCATTGTTCTCAAAATAAATATCAAAATCTCATAGATTCGATATTATGTGAGATAATTATGAGAGATAAAGCCTTTACCACAAAACTACAATAGTAAATATAGTGTAATGTAAATGCTAAAGTTTTAAATGAGAATTTTAATAAAACTAAATATTTATGTGATACAGAATTAAGTTATAAGATAGATATTTTAACGTTTCAAACAATATTAAAATTTCATCTACCAAAAGCAAATTATTCCACTAATACTTCTTTGATAGAAAACTTGAATTTGTTATTTACAGTGATGTATAAACTGTCATTTCCTCTAAAGTGGGTTTATACCGGGAAAAGACAATAAGAAAACATGGTACTGCTAATTTGTTGTCTATGTTATGGGTGGAATATAACCAAGGTTCTTGGGGCATCAGATAGAATGTTTTGCCATATTAATTTTGGTTGTTTTGAGCTCCAAGTTCAAATCCCACTGAAGCCAATTTTGACTTCCATCCTTTCAGAGTTGATAAATAAAATACCAGTCAACTACTTGGGTAACATCTACACACACAAACACATGCACACACATTCTCTCTCTCTCTCTGGAAGAAATTAGCTGTGGTCAAACCTGGAGATGGAGGAGTGCTGTTAGATTTAAAATGCCCAAGATACACTGTCTGACAGCCCACTTACAACTTTATTAGGATATATAGGATCACTGACATGGCATATACAAGGATACACAATCAGATGAAGCCAATCCCTGGTGTAAATACTTTGTTTCAGAAATCATTTCTGGTTAAGACAACAAATTTTATTATTGGAGCTCTCCTGCTTTTCCTATATCAGCCAATCATCAGTTTTGAATACTTATATGCATATGTATATGAATGTAAAAATTCATTTATGTACTCATGTACATTATGTGTTTGCATCTGTGTTTTGATTCATCTTTATATGTGTAAGATCATTATTTATACTTGCTTTTCAAAGGGTTGAACAAGTCATTACAAACCAAGTCAATGCTTAATCGAAGCTACTAGATCCTTTGTCAGGTCAGAGAATCATGTTTTGTTTAATATGTTCCATTTTTTGCAAGTGGATGCTCTTTCAAATGTCTTATAGATGGCTGAATGATTAAGAAACCAAAGAAGGTTCATTCTAGACAACTAGTCATATAAAAAGAACTCAATATATTTGCATGTAGAGTGAAATATTTTATTTATACAATCTCCTACAATTGTACAAACAATTTAATCTGTTATTAATGCATCAGCTTTGAAACGTTACCAGAAATGTAGCACACTGTGAAAATAATATATATATATATGTGTGTGTGTGTGTGTGTGTGTGTGTGTGTGTGTCTGAATGCTTAGATATCTATGTATATATGTGTTTGGGCATTGTACACAGACAAAAGTTTTGGTGAGAAATAAACAAGAGAATACAGTCTAAGATTATGTTTGTTTGAATGTGTATCATTCATATATAGAAAAGAAATAATATTATAATGATATAAAATCAACAATAGAACAATACTCTCTCTCTCTCTGTATATATATTCTCTCTCTCACTCTGTGTGTATGTATATATATATATATATATATATATATATATATGGATGGACAATTCAATAGTCCATTATATCTGTATCTATAGGTTTCTATATGTGTTTTTCTATATGGGAACATGAATGAGTTTGTATGTATTATTAGTCATCAACAAATATCAATAGAATTATCATTGGCCATTATTTGCAGTCAATTTATTACATTTGTTTTTAAAATGAAATGTTAATTTCCTTTGAAGGATTGTAGCAGACATTTATCAAAGAAGCAAAATAATACATATATACTAATTTTATATATATATATATATATATATATATATACTAATTTATATATTTATATATAAAATAAAAACTATGATCATAGCATCCATATTAGTCTGAAATCAAACTAAGGTTACTGACATTGGAGATAAACATCTTCATTTGTTGAATGTCCCTGCTAAGATTGCTTTATAAAAAAAAAAACTTAACCATCTTGCTTAATTCTAAAACAAAGAAACAAACAAACTGCAACAAAATGATTTTGTTTTCGATTAATTTTATCATTTGTTTAATAAATAGGGCAAAAGAAGGAAGCGCCACCATAAACAGATAAGAAGCACACAACATTGATTGTCTATTGATATAACCCTATAATACTCAAGAGGAGTGAGAATTGCATGTAGAGATATTTTAAAAAAGAACAGACCTTTGCTGTGTTGGTGGAACTATCTCATCACCATCAACAATCCGTGATATCTATACACAAGAGTTGTTACAATAACTATCATTATTATCACCACTGCCAACATCATCCTTATTACTAACATTATTCCCACTTTCACCGACATCAACAGCATCACTACCACTATCATTATCATCATTATAACAATCACCACAAACATCACCACCAACTCATCATCAACTGCAGTAGCATTATCTAAGACATTTGGATATTTATTTCCATATTCAGTATGAAGTTAAACTCCATTTTATGCCATCCACATCGCTCACTAACATTTCTTCTTCCATCACAATTTTTTTTTTTATTCCACCACAATTTATCAGTAGTATACTCAGTATAATATCTGTCCTATACTTCCTCATCATTATCAAATCATGATTTCTACATCTCTAGTATCATCAGTTCCACTAGAATATAAGCCAGATAAGAAAATATTAGTTGAAAATGCGTCCATGCTATATAGAATTCCCCAGAAAACTAGGCAATTAATTAAGCAGATATTACTCATAACATAAAACAATACCAACATAAATAACATAAACAACATACACAAATCATCATCATTGTTTAACGTCCATCTTCCATGCTAGCATGGGTTAGACGAGTTGCCCTGTTGTGAGACAAGCTAGGTCTGATAACAATGACTTGCTCATACAGGACTGGTTTTGGCTTGGACTCTATGGCTGGATACCCTTCCTAATGCCAACCACATTTACAATGTCTTCTGGGTGCTTTTTGTTATGACACCTACATGACCACTCCACAGTATGGAATGGGCGCTTTTTGTCATGTCACCCACACAACCACTTTACACACTGGGCTGGTGCACTTTTTGTTGTGACACCTTCATGAACACTTTACAGTGTCGACTGGGCACTTTTTGTTCTATTGCCATCATGACTATTTTACAGTGTGAGCTAAGGACTTGGGTGGTGGGATTGGAGAGGTATATCCAGGGGTGTGAGTGCGGAGGCAGGGTGTTCAGGCATGGGTGGAGAGTTAGGACATGAGAGGTGCAAGAGGGGGAAGGACGTGGATGGGAGAGGGTTGTTAGAGCAGCATGGAGGTATATGGAAGGGGGAGGGAGAAAGTAGTGCGTATAAGATGTATGCTTCAACCTGTGCACCCAAGTCTTCCTAGGTCTTCCTACACCATAGCTTCCATCAACATTGAGCCACCTGCACCTTTTTATACAGCTTTCATCCTTCATATGCATCACATGTCCATACCAGCACATTCTCCTCTCTTGCACACTGCATCTGACTCCTCATATACCCAGTTTCTCTCTCAGTTCATTTATCATTTGCCATTCATGTATATTACTATTAAACATCCATTGAAGCATGGAAGCTTAATTTCTTTCCC
The DNA here is from genome assembly GCA_964016885.1 of Eledone cirrhosa. Classification (NCBI taxonomy): domain Eukaryota; kingdom Metazoa; phylum Mollusca; class Cephalopoda; order Octopoda; family Eledonidae; genus Eledone; species Eledone cirrhosa. The sequence goes on from OZ024745.1 coordinate 110,162,091, forward strand.
GTCTTCATAGGTCCTTTGCACACAGCGCCCAGGTCTCACTGCCATGTAACATTGCTGTTTGTATACACACATCATACAATCTGCTCTTGATTTTGAGGGGGAAAACCTTTTTTTATGGCTAGCTGTGTTAGTAACTCCCTGAACTTTCGCCATCCCGTTTCCACTCTAGCTACAGTACTTTTGGAACATCCACCTCCACTGCTAATTTGGTTGTCCAATTAATGAAACTATCAAATCTTAAACAAAATAAATATATCACTGATGGTGTATAAATGTAAGAATTAATTTCTGGAAGTTAAGTCTGCGCAAATCACATTTACCTTCTATAAAAGAGTTACAGATGTGAACAACACTTCTCATCCTTAACTCTTTAGCATTTACATTACTCTATATATACTATTGTATTTTCACAGTAAAGGCTTTATCTCACATAATATCGAAGCTGCAAGATTTTCATGTTATTTATTTTGAGATCAATACTGTAACATTGGTATGAGCAGCCAATTACAGACGGCTTGAACAGAAAGAGGTGAGAGAATACTGGCTGGATATGGCTGGTTTAAATACTAAAGGGTTAAGAATGGACAGGGAACGTCTAAAGGTATTGATAATGTAAAGAACTCATGCAAATATGAGTTAAAAATGAAAGAAGTAGACAACTCACATTTTTAATACAACACAGATATATTGTATACATACACATGTACACATGCATCAGAATTTGAATGGACCTTTGTTCCAGTTGTTCGATAAATAAAACAGAGTGCTTATGAAATTAACATGTAAGTGAATGAGTATGCCACAAATGTGTACTCTTCACGTAATCCTCTGGAAGACTCATCATGACAAAATGTTCAACAAAATCAACCCTTTTAATTACAGGTGCGATCCCTTGATAGGCTTCCAAAGAGTTTCTGTTAACCCAATTTCACTCAGGTGGCATGGAATGGAAAGCACTCCGTCAGTTACAATGATGAGTGTTCCAGTTGATCCAATCAATGTAACAGCTTGCTCGTGAAATTAATGTGCAAATGGCTGAGCATTCCAGAAACATGCATACCTTTAAAATAGTTCCCAGGGAGATTCAGTGTGACAAAAAGCCCTTCATGTTACATGTACAACTTATTTTTGCCAGCTGTTTGAAGCGGAGCAATGGGAAATAATGTGTCTTGCTGAAGGATACAGCACGCTGTTGGGAATCAAACTCATAACCTTATGATTGTGAGCCGCAAAGCCACACGTGTTCATGGGTTGACTCGGGACTATGGTAAATGACACTTTTCAAAAATGCTACATTGTGGGATCGAAACCCAGGGTACTATAACTGCAAAGCAAACTTCTTAATCATTCAGCCAAGCTGCATTAGCATACACATACTCAAACATACACACACATATAAGTGAACAAAAACAAAATCATTCCAAGTTAAACAAAAATTGCAGCCTAACTCTAAATAAAATGTGTTTGAATAACTATTGCAGTAACAAGTAAATAAATAATTAAACTTGATAATTGATATGATAAGATAGAGAAGATTTGAAAGATAGCTCACAAATATAAACTATATGTTAGTACAATTTGAAGAGAAATTTGAGAAATGGAAAACATTGATATGTTTACTTTTACCTCAATTTGAAATTTAGGGCAAATTTGTTTACATATTTGATTGAGAAGAGAGAAGGAAAAGAGATAATTTTTGAAAGGCGTTGTTTTTTTTAAAAATATTACATTTGAAATAGTGTAAAAGCATACATTAAAAGAAAAATCTTTTGGTAGAGAAAAACTAAAAAAGATAAAGAGGGTTAGTCTCACTTGAGTATTTATAACTTGAATGTCATACCATTCTTCTTGGCATCTCCCAAACTGGCTACCATCCAAGACAACTGACAGGATGGGAAATACAAACCCTTAGAATAGAACAAGGAATATGTCTGATGATGTTGCAATAAAAAAAAAAAAAAAAAATTATGAAGAAATTCCAAGTCATATAGGTTTGTAATGTATCAACTTGCCAAACCGAACACTGTTTTTTAAAGTCTGCAAACTCAAATTTGACATAGAAGAGGGATTTGATAATCTATTTACTATGAAATTTGAATGAAAATTGATTCAATTCAAACATAAAAACAAAAGTTAAAGTTGATTCATTATCAAAGAAACATCTGAATACAAAACTGCAAACAAGCCAGGGATATTAAGGGGTCTAATCATAATAATATAATTGTTTCTACTTTAGGCACAAGGCCATCAATTACCCAGTACATTACTGGTACTTTATTTTATCGACCCTGTAAGGATGAAAGGCAAAGTTGAACTCAGACCGTAAAGGGACGTAACTATGCTGGAAAGCATGGCGTCCGACTCTCTACCGATACTGCCAATCCACCTTAATAATATAATAATGCATATATATATATATATACACACAAATATATACATATATTTACATATACATATATATACACATATATACACACATATATATATATATATATACCTATGTAAATGTATGTGTATATACATATAGCTATCTCTCTCTCTCTATATATATATATACATATATATATGTATATATAAATGATCTAAAATTATTATATCATCAATATTTTAATTTTCCCTTTTCAGCTGACATGAGTAATAACTAAAGTTAATTATTAATACGGTAATCTTAGGAAATTTATACGACTGCTGCACTGACAGAATCAATAGTGAGAGCAAGAGAAGTATTTAATGACATTTTAATGACATGCCTTTCTTTCAGAGTTCAAATCTTTCTGAGATCAACTTTGACTTACATCCTTCTTGAGTCAATAAAATAAGAACGAACCCCAAAATTACTTCACCTCCAATATTTGTGGCTATGTGCCAATGTAAAAAATCAATCTTAATGAATTAATGCAATGAATAGTAGGTAACCTAAAATTACAAAAGTTTAACAAATAAGAAATAAAATCTTACATTCAAGATCTGTCTCATTCATTTCTAGCAGTTGGTGCACCATTTTAAGTAGGGCTGACATCAGGCTATTGTGCCCTAAACTGTGGCTGCTTCTTCTTGTTCGATGAGGCTGAGGTCATCCTAAGCCAGTGATTCCAAAACATTGTCATACATCGAGCCAATTAGGTCCACCATCGCTGGTGGTCGTGTACCAGTTCCTTTGCATCCTCCATCTGCTTTCTACCAGATCATCCTACCAGGGCCCTAAGCTAGCTCTAAAATATGTACCATCTTCTCCATTGTTTTCTATAACTTCTTCTAGCTATTGTCCTCTCTACAACAGCTGAAGAATTATCATTAGCTTGCAAACAAGAAATCTATTGTTTTATGCATATCACTGAGTAAATCTCTCTCTGTCAAAATTCAAAATATTTTGTGCCAACAACATCAGACAAGCTATAACACCACACAATAATATTGTCTCCTCTCTTCCACCCATCTTCTATGCTCCTCTGTTTTAGGAATGTCTTCACCTTTTCTCTTTACTGCTACATTTTTGTGGGTTTTTCTTTTTATTTCAATTAAAAAAAATTGTTTAACTTCTTTTAGTACCAAACCACTGTTTCTACAATACAAAACTGTTTGTTTTAAAGTGTTTATCATCATCATCACCATTTCCATTTAACATCAATTTTTCCACACTTGCATGGGTTAGGCGGGTCATCCCCACCGGGATGCAAGACTGGCCAGGGTTGGCCATGTGTCACCCCTTGATCCAGCGAGGACTGTAAATTTGGCTGGGTATTTTACAGCTGGATGCCCTTCCTAACACCAACCACGCTTACAGTGTGGAACTGGATGACTCCATTATAACGTCTGTTACCGACTGTTTGGAAGGAGGATGTGTGTGAGAATTGGTATAGGAGCTTGTGTCTGAGTGTTAAAATATTGCAACTATAATACGACAAAATAGAAGAAAATAGGTGATAATAGTCTTACAAAATGATTTTACCAATGGTCGTGGTGAAGGTGTTAGGTGAGAATAAACAGGAATCAAAAATGCAATGTCTTATGATTTAATTAAAAAAAAAAACAAATGTTATTCTTTATATTAACACTGAACTGATGAATTTGAAAATATTTCAAGATATCTTGTGGGTCTGAATAGCCATAAAAATGGTGACTATGTTAAGAATCTGCCTCAGAACTGGTACACCTTAACATAATGGATTCTAACTAGACACAAGGCTAGCAATGTAAGAGAAAGGGGAAAGTCAATAAATCAAGGTTGATATGTAATTGTTACTAGATTTTATCAGGCCCAATTTTTCAAAAGTTTTGTGGGTGTCAATAGAAATTTAAAATTCAAATATTTTCGCCAAAAGTCCAAATATTATTGAGTCTCTTTTCTCGGAGGCAAAGTCTGATGTCTCCTTTGTAACAAAACACCAATTTAAATGTGTGAAAAAAAGCAAACTTATGGGAGTGCTTTACAATATGTGCCAACAAACGAACTTGTAAAATAATAATAATTGTTTCTACTTTTGGCACAAGGCCAGCAATTTTCCAGTGCATTACTGGTACTTTATTTTATCGACCCCGTAAGGATGAAAGGCAAAGTTAACCTCGGCGGGATTTGAACTCAGATCATAAAGGGCCGTAACTCTTTGCTGCAAAGCATGGCATCCGACCCTCTACTGATACTGCCAATCCACAATGATTTTTAGTATAGGCACAAGGCCAGTAATATTTTGGGGGGCGGAGTCGATTAAATCGACCCCAGTACGTTATTGGTACTTTATTTTACCGACCCAGTAAGGATGAAATGCAAAGTTAACCTCAGCAGGATTTGGACTCAGACTGTAAAGGACCATAACTCTATGCTGCAAAGTTTGGTGTCCAACTCTACCGATACTGCCAATCCACCAATAATAATAAGATGGAGAAGAAGAAAGAAGAAGAAAGAAAGAAGAAGAAAGAAGAAGAAAGAAGAAGAAAGAAGAAGAAAGAAGAAGAAAGAAGAAAGAAGAAAGAAGAAGAAGAAGCAAGATAAGGGGAAGAAGAAGAAATGTAAAAGATGAAGAGAATGTGATAAAAAGGTGTAATCAGTTATAGCAAAGTAACTGTTTGTTTTTGTTTTTATTTTTTACTTCTTTTCTTTGGTAAAAAAAATTAACCCTGATTTATATTTCCTGTTGTACCTTTCCTTTTATCTGTGAAGCACATAGTCTACAATGGACCATGTAATGGCTAATAGGCGTCTCAGTAAATGCAAAACTAAGACTTCCTTTTGCAATGAACATCATTAAAGCAATCCAATTAGCTAACTGAAAAGGCCACAATAAATAAGAAGATTATGGAAAGATAATGTTGAAAATAACCTCATATAAAGGTGTGTCTTTTTCTCCTTTGTTCTATTATGGTGTTGTTTCATGCTTAACAGTATTCACACATTGCTCTTGTAGCATATAAAAGAAATCAATCTTATTAGTGTTGTTGTTTACAATGAATGGACAGCTATAACAGAAATCTTCAGAAGAAGAATATTTTACCATGTTCATTTAATAAAAAAAAAGATGTTTTCTTTTCTGTTTATTTTGACAAACAAAGGGCTTTAGTATATTTCAGCATCAATCCTGGCTAGCTCTTAAAGAGCAGAAAAAGATGCTAACCACAAATATGATAGCAACTGATACGGTTGAAAAAGTTTTGAATTGTTTGTAAACAAGTGAAAAAAGAATTTTTAAAAAAGGATAAACAAAAACATTGATAACTGAAATAGAACAGAAAACTTTCCTGAACACAGACATTTTTATTTTAACAAACTGAAGTTGTGAGAAAGTAAACATTAACAATCACAAAAGCAACAGTGGTACATCTTTTACTAGCATTGTGAGTCAGAGAAAAATAGGGGATATGGAAAGGAAAGGAAGAACTGTCAGAAAGGTATGCTACAAAATAGAGTGCCTTTTTGCTTGAGAAATTACTCCAAAAGCAAGTATAAAAGTAACTGGCCTATTTTTCAAAATAATGATGGGGGCTCCCAATATTTTTATTCTGTAGGTCTGGTTCTTATTCTATTTATTGCAAAAGAAAAAATAGCAAAGTTGATCTTAAAGTGACTCAAACTCAGAATGATAAGCAATTTGTTTCTCTCTAACAATTCTTCCAATTCAGTCAGTGTCCTTTATCTTGAAACTAATATTAAGAAATTACCAATGAATGTATAAAGACAAGTGAATCCAAAGTACTTGCTAAACAACACATAAACTAAGAAAATCAATGTAGTGACAACAGATTTCCATTTAATATGTATCAAGGACAGTGACTAATGTGATTGATTCTTGAGACAAACGACTAGAAATTATAGAATTAACAGGTAATAAATGTCATGGTCAGATATATCAGTCACAGAAGACAGTCAGAGATCCCCTGAAAGAGAATTCTAATATCAAAGAAAGCTCTGTCAACATATTTGGGGATTTAAAGTAATGCTGTGTCCAGTGTAAGTGCAAGTAAATCCTTAACATGAAAGAAGTTGAAAGTAGCAACAGAAGAAATGTCATGAAGACATTTTTATATTATTAACAGAATTATGACTACAATTCTCAGAATAAAATAGAACAAGTATTGCATTATAGCTCTTGACATTATTAAAAGTATAAATATATAAAATGCATATTTATATGCTCTGTGTATTGACACATGGCAATATGCTTAAGGATTTTCCCTTCATAATCATTAAGAACCAGGATTTAATAATTATGAAGCAAACTTCTTAACTATTTGGCCATGTCGTGTCCACACACAGAGCATATGAGTTGTGTTAAGTTCTTGAGTTGCAAAACCTGAGGTAGTAAGAACATAAAATAATTACACTACAAGGAATTCCTATTATTCTTTTTTTTTCTGTTTAGCAATCACAACTAAGAACATACTGTATCTCCATCTTTAGTATAGTATTGCTATATTCTACTTCTAAATTCTTTTATTCTTTCACTTGTTTCAGCCATTAGACTGCAACCATGCTGAAACACAGTCTTGAAAAGATTTTGAGTAGATCATATCAACTTTTTTATTATTCATATCAACTTTTTTATTATTCTTTCAAGTTTGGTATTTATTTTATCAATCTCTGTTTGTTGTTGAACAGCTATATAAGATGACATCAACAAACAGTAAATGTAAACACACACATATATACACACATCCAATGGGATCCCATTCTGTTTTCATCTCCCAAATTTCACTCAGATGGTGCTGGTCAATCTGAGGATATAGTAGAAGACATTAGCCCAAGGTGCCACATTGTGGAATTTAATCTGAAAGTCCGTGGTTGTAAAGCAAACTCCTGAACTACACAGCCAGCTATGACTGATGTTAATTTAGGAAAACTTTGTGGATTGCATTTAAATATGCAAGTAAAGTTGTTCCAGCAATGTTATGTTTCTTCTCATTGTTATAAAATCATAAGGAATGTAAAGGAATGTATGTGAAGATTTTTTTTAAATGCATGATTAAAAGATAGGTATTGAAACATCTGAATAAAAATGGCCGATCGTTAAGGCAACTTGTTCCCTTAATTAACTTCTTTTGTGTTTTAAGTAGAGATGTATTTGTGACAATAGTCTACATTTGTCCTTCTCAGAACTAATTTTGAAACTTAAATATTTTTCTGTACAACTTAAGTGAGATAAGAATAAGTAAATAGACCATAGTTCCTTAGGGGAGAGGAAAGGGTGGCATATATTATATTTTAGCAAGTATCACATTCACTCATTTTTCTTTAGTCTAAATAGTTATAAAGCTACAGAACATCATCATCATCGTTTAACGTCTATCTTCCATGCTAGCATGGGTTAGACAGGAGTCGTCCCACTTGAGGCAAGATTGGTAGGGTGACTGTGTCTCGCTCGTATAGGACTATCTGGCAGGTTTTCTGCAGCTGGATGCCCTTCCTAACACCAACCTATAGAAAAAAAGAGCTTCATTTAATGGGGACTTGATAGTCTCATGTTATAACATTTGCATATTAGGTGACTAAGGACAGTTGAAAGAATTCAGTCAGCTAAGAAATCATAAACCATAAACTAATAATTTAATCAGAATGTCTGCAGCCCATCTGAGGAAGGAGCCCCATGAGGTGGGGTGGCTGTTGCAGTGGGTGTCGCTGGCCATTGTCCGTGGAAATGCTTTTGCAGTCTTGTCCGTGGGGCACAGCCTCTCCACTGCCACTCCCCTAATCCCAGAACACAATAATCCTCCCCCTCCACATTCTTCTGTGACACTAGAGTCTATGCCATCCCCCCATTTCACTTTTTCTTTGTTATTTTCTTTTTTCTATTAAACTGTATTTACATGATAAAACTGTATTTCCATAAATAAAATTTCAGTATATTTTTTGTAACATTTGATAAAGGGTGAATCAAAACATCTTCACCATGTGAAGACTAATCTTATAGGCTTCATAATTTTCACCACATTCTTTAATATTCTTCAAACAATTGATACAGAAGATAATGACACAGCCATCAACACTTTCATATTTTCAAATTAAAATGTACAATTCATAAGATGCTTTAAGAACTTAATATAAATGGAAAATATAAATGCATCATTCCCTTTAATTTCGTTCATGTATATCTACTTAGAAATAAGAGTAAAAGTCAGTTAAAATTTCATTAAATGTGATCACGTATGATCGTATGTATTAATTATGTACTTTATCTGCCCAGAAGGATTTTTAAAAGAAATAGATCACAAATGTATACTATATGTATAAACTAAAAAGAAGTTGTTTTATTTAAATCTTTAAAAAAATATATAAAACTATTTGAATTAACACATTTGAAAAATTAATCCATTTAAATGTTATTTGAACTTGTTATGTGTACATTTATTTTAGATAATTAATACCAAAAGGAGATGATATCTTTGATGAAGTAAATTGTCTAATTGAAACCACATGATAAAAGAATCAGATATTTAATTACAACATGTCATTGAGGGTTGATAGAAATTTAAAGTAATCTTTTCATCTAAGAATTTTGCCCAGACCTAAAATAATAATTCAATTTTTTTTTACCTGATTCTTGAAATCACCAAGTAAATTGGTATCAAATCAGATTTCACAAATTCAATTTTTGTAAACATTACATTTGATGCATTTAATATTTATGTAATTGATAAAAATTGCAATGCTGCAGGAACGGCCATGTTGTAATAAATAATAATGCTGTTGGAAACACATTCCATATGATTTTGGTTGAAAAAGAAAAGAAAACCAAAAAAGCAATATAGATATTTGTTTTGTATTTGAAAATATATGCATACATATGAATGTACACATATATATATATATATATATATATATATATATATATATATATATATATTGTATATAATATAAAATATACATATGTATGTACGTACTTATATATATATATATATATATATATATATTGTACATAATATAAAGTAATATGTATGTGTGTTGGTGTACATATGTATCCCATATACATATGTGTATGTGTAGCTGTATGTATTTGTTTGTACAAATGTAATTATACATATGTGAGTATGTGTGGGTATAAGATTTAAGTATGTATGTGTTTATATAAAACAATAATAATGATGATAGATATAACATTAATAACATTAACCACATGAATATTTAAGACAAATTATTTCCAGAAGGGATTTTGCATTTGCAGCAAAAGGAAAATGAATTATGACTGACTGACAATCTTATCACCACCAAATTATAGAATAATTTTTATATTGTTACTCTAATTATTAGTGTCATTGTTAGAATAACCATCATAACAATTATATAAACTGTAAGCAGTTTTGCTGTAAAGCCAAAGGCTGCTTAATTATTTTGTCGTTTCCCATAACACAATCAGTTTTTGCCTAAAACTAATCATTAAAAAAATTTCTTTTAATCTCTACAAATTAGAATCTATTGAGATATTTTTCTCTTTTCTCTACCAATCATTATTTAATAACAAGAAGTATATTTAAAGAAATGTAAAATAAATTGTGTAAACAAAATGAATTATGAGTGTATTTATTCTATTTTAATAGTTCTTTATGAAAGCTCTTGAGAAGTTTCACCTATAACACTCCATCGAAATGGCAGTTAGATCTTTGTGTTTAATCAAGTGTCATAACAGAAAATCATTTGCCACATACTTAAATGAAATGAAGAATTATTAATGAAAAGGTATTTCTTCACCTGAAATACTTAATTAAATCTTTACTGTCTACATTCATGTGATATTTGTAGCTGATACGTTAATTCATCTGAACAAAGATTAGGCTGCAGCCAGCTTTATTAAATTGACAAGTAACAAAAATAAATTAAATGTTTTTATTGTTAACATTTTCATTCAATAAAAGCTTTTACTTTCTTTTATATTTAATAAAATTGAACTCTACAGAAATAAAGATGATAATATGAACATTAATCTGAAGATATATTAGGATATGTATGAAACCTTAAGCTTTAGAACGATGTTGATATAATTGGAAACATTTAAGAAGAGAAATATCAAAGGAACTTAGAATGAGCTTGTACTCTTTATTTAGTACCAAGACCAAACACTTTAAACAAGATTTCTTTTTACACCCATCATTTTATTCATTTATACTGGCGCACTGTGTTGAAAGACGTAGTCTATCCTATCAATGGTTTATACTAAAAGAAAGTTAAAATATAGACCAGAGCTTATCCTGGTGTCAAGCAAATGAGAAGTAAAACATGGATTAAACATGGATTAACCCTCAACTTTTGCTGCTCCTTTCCAGCTGAATGAACTGAAACAATGGGAAATTAAGTGTTTTGCTGAAAAACATGTATCCTAATCCGAGATTGGAACTCATAACATAATTGTTTCTACTTTTGGCACAAGGCCAGCAATTACCCAGTGCATTACTGGTACTTTATTTCATCGACCCCGTGAGGATGAAAGGTAAAGTTAACCTCGACGGGATTTGAACTCAGAATGGCAAGGAACGTAACTCTATGCATCAAAGCATGGCGTCCGACCCTCTACCGATACTGCCAATCCACCGCCCTCATAACATAATGATTGTGAGCAAGGGACTCGTTTGCCTTAAAAATGTGAGGGGGGGACAAACCAACATTTGTTGATTCTTAAACGAGCATAAAATTGCTTATGGTGCCTTTCCAGGACCCTATCACAAGTAAAATTTTACGCTAGTTAATTTTATATATTCAAATGAAATTCAGATATAATAAAAAGTAAGCTTAAAAAGAATTTATTATATCAAATAAACAAAAAATAAAATATAGACATTTGAAAAAGTGGTGGGGACTTGTCACCTGGTACCCCCCCCCCCTTGAAACAAAGACCTTGATTGTGAGTCCAGCACCCTAACCACTATACAACATGCCTTCACATAGTGGAGAGTAAATAGCAAATGGAAACATCTATTGCTTAATGACAACTCAAAAGTGAAGAAAACTGAAATGTGCACACACACACACACACACACATATAAATACATACATATATATCTATATAATTTCATTACACCTGGTGATAGAGGACACTGTTTTGATCATTCCTCCATGCATTCTGCACCACTGTACACAGTCTGTAGAGATGGTCATAACTGGACCTTAAAACCTAAAGTAGTGCTTTACTTGTTCTGTGTATGAAAATAAGTGAATACCAGCTCTCTTACATTACATCGAGCACTTTTCTTTCATTTTCCTATCCACAGATATTTTTGCTATACATACATATATAAATGCATACATTACATACATATATCTATATATATATAATGTAAGATTGAACATGTAATCTCCCTCATTTAATTGTCATATTTATCACATACCCACAGGAGTTCCCCCTCCCCCCACATCCATTCTCACTACATAATGGAACCTCCGTGACATCTCCTGCATGTATGCACCCCTCCCTCAATTCATGGTTATGCTATTTAACCTATTAGCATTTACATTATTTATATTTATTTATTGTATTTTGTGATAAAGGTTTAATATCTCACATAATATCAAATCTATGAGATTTTGATATTATTTATTTTGAGAACAATACTATAACATAAGTATGAGCAGCCAGTTACAACCGGTTTGAACAGAAAGAGGTGAGAGAATTCTGGCTGGATAATGCTAAAGGGTTTAAATGCTAAAGAGGTATAAACAACATCTGACTCAAACTGTTATATTGGTGGTCACCCCTTTCAGGACGGGATTAACTTGACAGTTAGTTTCACTTATTTCAGGGTCTTATATGCCCTATTATTCAGACTATTTCTCTATAATCATAAAAAATTCGATGAAGCTTCTTACTTTATCATAAATTTCAAACTTCACTCATCTTTTCTAAAACATGCATTCATTTTTAGTTTATTTTCAGCACCAATTCTTCAAAGCCTTGATACAAACATAAAAAAACAACAACTGTGCTTAAATAGTTATAGAAACAAAAATATAATTTCAATTATACAAATGTAAGATCTCAAACATTAAAATGTTGATTCAATTTCTATTCCAATATGTCGAGTTACTTGACTTTTGTTTTCAAGCTTTTAAATGCTGCCAATATCAATTTGATAAATATCACCAACTCTCTTCTTTCAAATATAAAATGAAGCATTCTTAAATCAATGAATCAAACTAAATTTGATAAAACATTGCAAAATGCTTCTTATTTTTAAGACAGTAATTAATGAAGCAACATTTATAAAATGTATGATGTATTTTCCTAATCTTGAATTATATAAATATATAAATAAAACAAGAATTATATAAATATATAAATAAAACAATGTAGGAATAAGCTCCATATGATACACGTAGACAATAAAAACAACAATCTCACAAAATGTTAATATATAAACTTTTACTAACTTTATCTATATTTGTAGATAATAAAATGCAGTTTGTTTGAAGCATTGTATATAACATATAATGTGGAAAGTGATACAAGGCTAAACAATGCAAAACGGACTGTAAGATGAAGGTAACGAAAAAGTAAGTTACCTAGTAATCTTTTGTTTTGTTTTTGTTGATGTTGTTTCTTTCTTTCTGGGACTTACAATTCCCTTCTTCAGAGTATAAGGAACTCTCAGAGAAAAATGTTCTGATTTCTTCCCTTTGGAATTCATCATCATCACCATCATCATTTAACGTCTATCTTCCACACTAGCATGGGTTAGATGGGAATTGTCCCACTTGAGACAAGATTGGTCAGGTGACCATGTCTCACTCATATAGGGCTGTATATGGCAGGATGCCCTAGATATTAATATGTTTAATGTATCTGTTGGTTTCAGATCTGGTGATTACAGAGGCCACAAGCAAATAAGAAATCCATCTTAAAAACAGAGTATAGTATACATGGGTTTATTCATATTATTACAACATGGCCATGATGTTTCAACAATATTGGTATTCACTAAGCTTCATTTTTCTTCTCTTAGCAAGTACATGAGATTGTAAGAATAAGAATAAATTCCTTTATATTCCAAAAATATCTCTGTAATTTTGAACAGATTAAATAAATCTGAAAATTTGAATATTCTGTAAGAATTGTTTAAATCAGTTTTTGTAAAATAATACATTTGCAGGATGGAAATAGTTAGAATAATACAAAGCAGAGTTGAGGTAGCAAATTGAAAGAGTCGTATTCCTTCCAGTTTCCTGCACTCTCAGTTCAAATCCTGCCATGGTCAATTTTGTCTTTCATCCTTTTGAGGTTGATAAAATGTACCAGTCTAGTATTTGGATCGATTCTTCCTCTATATCTCTTTCTCACTTCACCTCTCTAACACACTCAAACCCAGGGCTCTGCAAAGTTTTAAATGCCCAAAATGTCATATGTCATCATCAAGAATTATGCATGCATGCATACATACATACATGATGGCTGCCCCCTCATTATCGAGTATGGCCATTGCACGAGAAAAAAAAATATATATATATATATATATTAACAACAACAACAACAACAACAACAACAGCAGCAGCAGCAGCAGCAGCAACAACAACAACAACAACAACAACAACAACAATAATAATAATAATAATAATAATATACATATATATATATATACACACACACGCACACACAAACATATCTATACACACACACACGCACACGATAGCAATTAACAGCACTGTGATCGAATGTGGCTTTTTAGCCCAGCCAATGATCTAAAATGTCTTGCACAGAGTCGGCAACCAAAACATACATACATACAAGGTTAAGTTATTTTTATTGAATATTTTATACAATTTTATATAACAATATATATATATATAAACCTATGCTAGCGTGGAAGAGAGATGTTAAATGATGATGATGATGATATATATACTGGGATTGTTTGTTGATATGTTGATATTGGTTGTGTGTCAATGTATTAATGTATAATTGAAGTTGAGAAAGTGATTTCTCCTTTGCATTAGAATTCAAGTAAATAAAGACCAAAAGGAAACCAAACTGCCTTTGATATAATTAATTTGTAGGTATGGAATACTATTAAACTATGTTAACATTACATTAAAATACAGAGTTCACAGAAAGGAAACAGTTTTCTTTGGATTGTATATATTTGGGTGTAGTTGTAGAAATAAAAGTGATGTATTATACATATCCTTTACACAGAGAGAGAGGGAGGGACTAAAATATATGAGTGCAGCAAATGCGATAGAGTAAAAGATGTAACTTTGTTGCCTAGCACTGTACTGACCTGCTGGATAAATACGAGCTGCGGCCAAAATAACTGTTGACTGAGTTGAGAGCCTGAATGCTCTAAGTTCCCTCTTTTATAGGTGAAGAGAGCTCTGGTCACTTGTCAGAAGTGACCAAATACATATGATATAAAAATATGGCATAGTTTTGTAAAACAATAACAAAGAATGATTTTGCTACAATATATGTGTGCATGTGTGTGTGTGTATATATATATATATATATATATATATATAGTTATACTTTGGGAGGGTCATGCTGCCAACAAATTCAAAAGCAATGTGTATATATATATATATATATATATATATATATAGAGTGAGAGAGAGAGAGAGAGAGACTGTATTTCACATTGCTCCAGTGTACCCAGTTGTAGAAATGAGTTGTGATGTTACTAGTGCCAAGCTGTATCAGCTATTGTCTTTCCCTTGGACAACATCCTTGGCATGAGAAAGGAGACTTGTATGCATGGACAACCACTGGTCTTCCACAAACAACTTTTCCCAGATCTGTGCCTCGGAGGGGAACTTTCTAGGTGGAAATCCCACGGTCATTATATATATATAGAGAGAGAGAGAGGAAGAAAAAATAGATATATAACCCCAGAACAGGCTTCTACACAATTCCACGCACAAGTTATCGGTTTGTCTGAAGCTATGATAGAAAAGCCTATGCATGGAGACTGAACCCAGAACCATCTGGTTATGAAGCAAATTTCTTAATCTTTTACTAACAACGAAAACAGCAAGATTTGATCTCAGGCTAATATCATTCAAGCACAAATACTAATATTTTACATTA
>OZ024745.1:110187581-110235081 GCA_964016885.1 Eledone cirrhosa
TTTAGAGATTTTGTCCTAAATTATTACTGGATGTTAAGAGTTAATAGAAGTAGTGTTTGGGGGTTTTGGTGAGTATTTCTCTTGCTTGTCAGAAATATACAATTTTTAGTTCCAAATACTGATAACAAAAGCTTGTAAATGACAACCCCTAGATCTCTCAAAGAAAGGACAAAAAGAACTTATCTGAATTTGCTAAATTCAAGTGATCTGGCTCAATTGAAATACGGCAATCTTTCCATCAGCTCAGCATTTGTTTCAAAGAATTGTTTATGTAAGGATGAATTGATGTTATTTATTAAAATACCGTAATGTGTATTACGATATATATTAGTGTATCAGGTGACTGACTTGGATATATAAATTGTGTTGTTAGGGTTTCTCTTACCATCAACCTTCATTAATACTAACAGCTTACCATATACCGCAGGATGTAAAGTTAACATTTTAAGCCTGGGCTATCAGGGAACCCTCTGCTGTTAGCAGGGGTAATATTTAATGTTAAAATGTCATCCTGAATGTCAGCATATTTAAAGACAATAGTGTTGCAGTTGCCATAATATATAAAAGTTAGCATTACTGATTTTTATCAGAATATGCAAGTAAGATTCCAAATGCAGGTTATTATATTCAAATTATCTTTGTTTATGTGATACTATCAGATATAATACATTTTGAATAAAATTGAATTAAATTTAGCTAAAGGAAAGTTGTAGGGGATTTATTTAAGAAACTTATTTAAGAGAATTGTTATTAAAGCCATGATGCAATATGGTGGAAATTTTGAATTTATGATACCTGTTCATAATGTGCTAAAAGAGAGAATATTTTTAAAGCATGATATTACATGCAAATATTATGGCATACATTATAAAAATGCAGATCATATTTGATAATGTCACAACATTTTGTAATAAGCTATCTTAACCCTTTTGGTAGCAACTACCTGAAACCACCACCGTTTCTATGATAGTAAACTGTTTATTTTAAAGTGTTTACTTTTATCTAAAAACGTTTCATCATATTTTTATGTTTTAACCATTTAGCATTTAAACAGGCTGCATCTGTCCAGAATCCTCTCACCTCTTTCTCTTCAAACTGGCTGTAACCAGCCACTCATACTGATGTTTAGGTATTGTTCTCAAAATCACATAGCTTCGATATTATGTGAGCTAAAGCCTTTACTGTGAAAATACAATAGTATATATAGAGTAATGCAAATGCTAAAGGGTTAAGTTATGTTCAAAACCCCATCTTGATAATGAGAAAGTTAATTCTATTATTAAATTGCTCCAAATTCTTGATTATTTTTTATTTGAAAATCATCAGCAGTGCCTTTCATTAGAAATATGGTAACAAAAGGTTTAAGCAATACTAAATATTTGTTACTGGGGTGAATTAAAGGAAAATCGAATGATAAAGTTTGGTTTTGTCTGATTTGAGTTTTACTGCAATACTGATAAATTTCAATTACAACAAAGAGAAATTCTAAAACTGATTAAACTTAAGGAATCTCTCATTTTATAGACACCAAAATCATTGATCTAGGTTGATGTGTTATAGACTCCTGGATCAATATCTAAGTAGATTCATTATTGACTTCTGGATTATTGTCTAAATATTCTTTAAAGACTCCTAGATCATTGCCTGTGGAGGTGCGTGGCCTAATGGTAAAGGTATTGGTCTTATGATCATAATGTCACGGGTTCAATTCATGGATTGGGTTGCGTGTTGTGTTCTTGAGCAAAACACTTCATTTTTATGTTTCTCCAGTATACTCAGCTGTAAATGAGTACCAGTAATAGATGGGGGTTTCACCCTGCGATGGACTAGCATCCTGTCCAGGGGGAAGTGTTGTTCTCTCAGTCGCTTCACGTCATGAAACCGAGATAAGCACCGACCTACTGAGCCTTAAATGGCTTAAGACAGACTTAAAGCTTTTAGACTAAATCACTGTCTAAGTAATTTCCTATGCAGCCTCTTGGATCATTGGTTAATTAAATATTTCATATGTATTGTGGTTAATTAAATCAACACGCTTATTGTATTTAAATTCTTAAGGATATTTATAGATTTAAATGTCATACAGTTTTCCTGAATGTTGAATCTGTTAAAATGTGTTTCACAACAATGGCCTATGTTTTAATAGTAAAGAGATTATATTTAATTAAAATTACAATCTTGGAGGTGAGAACATTCATTATCTGGTAAAAAGACAAGGAAAACAACCCTGAAAATTCAATCAACTAAAATACTGCATTATACAAAAGTATATCAATATGTTTGAAATATATTAATATATATCTGTATACTGAAGGCACATGGCTTAGTGGTTAGAGCATTGGCCTTGCAATCGAAAGGTTGTGAGTTCAATTCTCAGACCAGGTGATGTGTTGTTTCCTTGAGCAAGACACTTTATTACAGATTGCTCCAGTTTACTCAGCTATAGAAATGAGATGATAGGGACTGGGGTCCATATCATTCCACTGTAAAGTGGTCGTGGAGGTGCCACGGCAAAAAAAGCACCCAGCACTCACTGTAAATGAGGTGACTGTAGAAATCAAGCCAGAATCAGTTCCCGTCCCACCCTTGCAAGCAGGGAAAAAGTGGGCGTAAAAGGATGATGATACTGCAATATATTAGTGTTCATTAATGTATTTTCTGTAAACAAATTTTCACACTTTTTCTATTAATAATATCCAAATTAGCACCCCTCTACTCACTTGTAACCTTTGTATCAATTTCTTTAAGTAAATCAACGAGATTAGGCAGAAAAAAAAAGGATGGCAATTTTACAACTAGTTTGTTCCTACGATGTTTTACACACACATATAAAAAAAAAGCAAAAAAAAAGCATGAAGCATATCCTCAAGATTCATTCTACAAACAATTATATATAAACGGAAAAAGTGAAACGAAATTTCATTTCTCACTCTTAGTACGGCTGTTACTTAAATATATACGTATATGTATACATATATGTATACAGACGTACAGTAGTATGTATATATATATATATATACATGCATGCACACATATATATATATGTTTGTATGAATTCACCGAACATTTCTTATAATGTTCCTTTGTCAGTGTTGAACAAATGAGCAACGATGGTTGCTAGACACTATACAGCTTAATTCAGGATGTTTGTTTACAACACACTGAGCAGGTGAATCCATACGTACATATATATATATATATATGTGTGCATGTATATATATATATATACATAGAACTGTACATCTGTATACATATATGTATGTACATATACATACTTATAAAATTATATATATATATATATATATATGAAAGACGTAAATAAGAAAGTTATGAAAATTGACTTACTAAAATTTCACTCCAACTAATTAGTTTCTGTAAGGGGATAAATATAGTTACGTAATAACTATAGAGAAGCCTTACGTCATCAGGGAGTCTATTCTCGGCTAAGCTTCCAGGCAATGCGGGGACACTGGGAACTTATATAAAAATAATTCAGTGGATGGAAAAAAGCGAGCGGGACTAGATTCCAAACCCTTGAAAAATTCACTGCCTTCTTGGTCAAGTGGCAAATTCAAAAGAATTAATCACGTGACATATGTGGATATATTAATTCTTTATATATATATATATATATATTATAAATATATATATATATATATATATAGGAATAGAGTCAGGACCCGATGGCTGAGCGTCGGCCATTTTGACAGCTTGATCCGAATTCTGGTGCGTTATGGTCCATCTGGTTCCTTACCACATATCCTTCGTTATATATAGATATATTTTTTTTAAATTAAATGAGTGGCGAGAAATAAAAAACTGGGTATATGAGGAGTGCAAGAGAGAAGATTGTGTTAATATGGACGGGTGATGTATATAAATGATGATCGTAGTAGGGTAAAGAAGAGCCAGAAAATGTCAGTGGAAGCATGTTGCAGTATAGGAAGATTAACGAAAACCTGGGCAGAGGTGGTGAGAGCTGATCTCGAAATACTGAACCTTACAGAGGGTGATGAGAGACTGAAAGAATTAGAGGGATGCTGTACTAGAGAAGAACATTGTCTTCTTCTTTTTCTTCACCCACATATTCCTGAGAGGGTCATGGGGGCAGAGTCCTCAAATACTCCTTCCAGCAGGCCTTGTCAGAAGCAACCATCTCCAACGTGACCAGCCAAACTCATGTATACTATCCAACCATCTTGCTCTAGATCTACCCCTGGGTTTGTTCCCAGTTAGTTTTGTCCATAAAATCTGTCCAGCAATTCTTTCCTGAGACATTTTAACCACATGCCCATAGTATCGGAGCTGTGGTCTCTCAATTATGAGAAGTAGCGGCTCTACCTGGAATGACTATGATCTCCAAGCTATGCACTCTATTGAGTAACATTACTCCAAAGACCATATGGAGGAATTCTATTTTGGCCGCTTGTATTTACAATTGTATTCTTTTGGTCATCACCCAAGACGTCTAACCCATGCAAAAATAAAAAAAATATGGGCATATAATGATGATGATGATGATGATACAAATGTTACCTGCTATACTGAAATTTTAATTTCTATGCTATCTGTGTTTTCTATAAAAGATTCAATTTAGTCTTACTATTATTTTTACTTTTTGTTTGATTTCTTAGCAACAAAGCATTCATGATAAATATTTGGGTGTTCATTTGCAATATATAATGTGCAAGATACTTAAGAATTAGCTGAAGGACATTTTATAAATTGCTTTAGTTACCACGAAACGAAATGACAGATTTGTTCGAAAATTTATGAAAGTGCTTTTTGTTATCTTATTTCACAGATATATAAATGGCACATTATTGGTTTGACACAGAAAAAAACCCCATCAAAATGACAAACTAGCATGATTTCAATATAGACAAGCTGCTACATTCCTTTATTGATTAAGGTTACCTTCAAACATTACTGTCCAATTTTTCATTATTTGTTACTTGTCTTGCTGTGTGTGTGTATGTGTATATGTGTGTTTTCATGCCTATGTATGTGTAAATATATGCGCATGCTTTAATTGAGCTGCAAAAAGAAAAAAATGTATATATAATAATTATTTGCTCCAAACAACCTTTTCAATAATTCAAATTACATATTGACTATTTAATATAGGAATCAGTTTGCCTAATTAAGGACATTGTTGTTAAAGAGCAAACAACTAATTAATTGCTGTTGTGGTTCTTACAGAGATTGGGACAGTACAAACTGTTTGTGCACCTGTACATAACCATATGTGTGTATGTGTGTGCATATGTATATGTGTGTATGTATGTATGCATGTATGTAGGTATATATGCATGCATGTATGTATGCATGTATATTTACGTGTGTGCATGTGTATGTAAATACGTTTGTATGCATATGTAATTATATATATATGAGTGTGTGTGTGTGTGTATATATATGTGTGTGTGTGTGCGTGTGTGTGTGTGTGTATGTGTGCGTGCGTGCATGTGCATGCAGGTACCTTGTCAAAACAGGCAAATAGATAAATGTGACTAAAATGTATACAGACAAATTTCCAAAAATATACCTTATGAAATACATGTGATATACATGTTTGTGTAGGAAAAACTGGCACACATATTTATGTGAGTATGAGCATATATATTGATCTATACAAACATACATATACATTTCTTCTGATGATATTAATGAATAGGGAAAGAGAGAAGTCTCACATAACAATGATATAGATGCAAAGAAATGTCTATACATAACCATATCTGTATTGACAATTTGAATATTTTCACATTTGTACTGTATAGCTCGATGACAGTTGTTTGTTAATAATTGTTTAACAAACTATTCTTATTGTATACATGTGTAAATATATATAAATACATAGATGTGTGCGTGCGTGTGAGTGAGTGAGTGAGTGTGTACATATACTGGTACCATGATAAAATGAATACAATACATTCTGTTGAAGTAGTTTGGAATGTATGAGTTTGGTGCGGAACACTGGCCCATCTAAGAGAGTAGTTATTCTAAATAATGACTGTCTCAGACTGTGACAACATATCCAAATTATGCTAGCATGGAAAGCAAATGTAAAACAATGTTGATGACACATATGTATGTGCCTATATGCCTATATATATCATCATCATCATCGTTTAACGTCTATCTTCCATGCTAGCATGAGTTTAGACGGGAATTGTCCCACTTGAGGCAAGATTAGTTGTCTTGCTCGTATAGGACTGTCTGGCAGGTTTTCTACGGCTGGATGCCCTTCCTAACACCAACCATGTTTACAGTGTGGACTGGGAGGTTTTTACCGTGTCTCCTACACGGCCACATTACAGTGTGGACTGTGTGTTTTTTTGTCGTGACACCTACACGACCTCATTTATTTAAGACTGGATGTTGTGGTACCAACATAACTTTACATCGAAAGGGGTGGTGTAGATGGGGGTGGGGTAGGGATAGTGGGATGGGGGTGTATTTTGGTTAAGAGGTGCCTACTGATATATATGCCTATATATACACACACACACACATATATATAGGCAGAGGTAGGAATGCCTTCAATTATAGTAGAATCAGCCTGTTTTGGGGGTAAGCAACCACTCTCTTTAAAGGAACGATAAATAAAGTTATAGAGTCAAATAAACAAAGTTAGAGGGAAAAACAGAGACAACATCATTGACAGAGAACGTTTTAGATCATTTAAGCCAATCTTGTTTGTCTTATATTTGAAGAAAATTTAGAACACTTTAGACATATCGTAGTATAGTGTGTGACAGACAGACAAAAATATTGCAGTTATTATAATATACATTTTAAAAAAAAATACGTTCTGTTTTTGCTTAAATTCCCAGAAGGCTCTTAATTCAGCAATTCCCAATTCAAGTAAAAACTTTATAGAATGTTAATCATTTATGTGAACAATGGTAAATATTTATTTATTTATTTATTTTGGTGGAGGGAGAATCTTATATTCTGTGATCAACTTAAGTTTAAGCTTTGCATTATTGACATAATATTTTCATTACATTTCAGTACAACTATAAACCAATAAAAATCAAAGAGATGAATAAAGTGAGAGTTTATCTGCCAAATTGTATGGAACAGTTTTCCACTAAACTTAGAGCAATGCCTTATGGACTTATGCTGCTTATTCATGTAACTTTTGTTCCATTTTGAAGATGCCACTCTTTTTTATCTTTCCTATTTTTATAGATTTTCTATGAACTTCAATTATAGATCAATGCATTAGGTCAATTTCTGCAACATTTTCGACATCTTAAATGAACAAGTGAAAACACAGATCTCTTCGACTAAATCTCAAGTTACTGAATAAAATTGCTTATGGTGAAAGAAGACAGAGTGACTCCAGAGAGTAAAAAAATACATTCTATTTTGTTTAAGAATAATATTGAATAAATGTAAATTAAAAAATCCTACTACAATGTCAATAATCTCCAAGGCATACAGGACAATGGATTATCCAGCTACAGTAGAGTATTAATGTAAATACCTCATACTATTTAGACATGAACCTATACTTTTACATACATATTCCTCATATGAAAATTATTCTCAGGCAAGTGCAATCCATCAGTGTCAAAGCAAGGATCAGGCAACACATTCTTCACTGATATGGGTATGTAATCTGTATGGATGAGTCTTCACTGCCAAGGATAGTGATTTATGGTGAGTTAATAGAGGGTTCTCGTCAATGTGTTGGTCATAGGAATCATTGTAAAGACTAATTAGATGCATTCTCACTGCCTATGCAATCCTTGTCAAAGATCTTCAAGGTAACAGGATAGTCGAATGTCAGTCCAACACCATCACCAGTTAATCAACTCTCCATCATTGTTGATTTGCTTTAGACGGTTTTGGTTGCTATTTCTGGCGTTAATATAAACCTGTCGTGTCTTAATACATTGAGTGGGATATATTCATATAGTAATTCGACAACATGTCGGACACCATGCGATCAGCAACAACATGGTATGTATGAAATATATTTAACTTCATTTATTCCAAATAAATCTTCCCCCACTGATGAAGGAATTGTAATTTTTCCAATATTGGTTATTTCTATGTCTTAGAATGGTCAATGTTGTTTTATGAATTCCAGAAACTATGGTTGGGGAACTATATGAGTAAAACTCTCTTATTTTAGTCAATCTAGCTTATATCCTCCAAAACGAGATTTTGGTTAAGGTTTTAGTATATTTTATTGCTTCAGAGTATAAATAGTAGCAAGACATTCAATCTCTTCATCCATACAACAAAAATATAAAAAATGAGACCAAATAATTTTTGTAGCAGTCTTCAACGTTATATGCAACAAAACGTTCTTCTTTAATTTTGAGAATCACACATTAATCCCTTTAACAATATCATTTTTCCAGGATAGAAAAAAAAAACATTAAGTTTTCTACTTATATGGTCTATTTACAAGTGGTATACAATCTGTAAATTCACCCCTCACCTCACTCCACATTCTCAGTAGCACTAGCATTGCACTTAAGAAAATCAGCTTCCCATACACAAAAGACAAAAATCCTAGGCATTATAAACATCTTGATAACTTTCACACAACATTCAAAGGACATAAAAACTGAAACAAAAAAATAAAAGATAAAATAACTAAGTACACTGTGATCACTAACAGACAAATATTTATACAAAATGGTTGTTATTTTTTTTTCAATTTTGTTATTTTAAATATAACATTAGCTTGCAAGCAATAGATTCTTTATAGACTATGCTGTCAGTTCAGCCCCAACCTGCATACAGCAATAAATTACAAACCATCAAAACCTCTGCTGTATCATATCAAATGTCAAAGATGCCACACATATAGACCACCTACCAAAATTGAAAGCATATCCAGTGCTGTATTTGTGGTTGTACAATGTTTAGTTGGTTACTTCCAACTAGATGATGGGATTTACACAACATCAACAGGGGGAAGTTTCTGATATAATGGTTACTTACATAGGAAGTTAGTGATTTAATGGTAAAGACACTATAGACAATTGACTATCAAGATTTTTGTTGTAATTATTTTGTAATTAGTGCAAGAAGGGTTAGACTTTAGATTCATAAGTTCCAAAACAAATATCTGTGCGAGTGTGTAACTGTGAAACATTAACATATGCACTAGGTCCGAGCACAAAGGAACCAAATTCCCAGTGTCCCTACCGCCGTCTCTCCTGCTCTCCCCATCTTTTACTATTATGAGCAAATGGGGACCCACGCACTGGCCACGCCGTGACCCTGGCGGACAGAATAGAGAAAGCGTTTCCTTGGAGGATGGTGAGGGAGATGCGCTGGAAGAACCAGTCTAGCTTGCGGGGTTCACACCTGTGGGTAGCCAACTCTGTGTCAATGGTGTGGTGGTGAGTAGGGAGGTGGCCCTAGGGCCAAGGACACCAGAAGTCTCCACTGCTATTTCCAAAACTATATTCTATAAACTCACCAATCCTGTTTCTTTATCAATTCCCTTCTAACTACATAATGTTATGTGGAATAACTTTGTTTTACTATATTTTATCATATTAAAGGGTCACAAATGATCATGGATGATTCACCTAGAAAGTTTCACTCTGTGGCTCAAGCCTGGACAAGGTGTGATAAGAGTCACAAATCTGTAACTGAATAATTTGTCTTATTTCACACAAAAGATAATTTAAAACATGGAACACATAAAAAATATGAACATGATCCAATTTTCTTTCTTCTCACTAACCAACAATTTTGATAATTGGCCACAAATTTTGAATTCATCTTTAAGAATATTCTTATGTCAGCTTGTCTATGTTAAAACCTAAATTATTATTTTTTTTTTTTGCAATTTTCTATCTTAAAGAAGAAATTTGAAGAAAAACATTTTCTGTAGTAGTAGTTATGGTGAATACATTATCTTCAAGTTTAGAAATCAAAATTGAATGGAGATAATATAGATAATATGAGGTCTCATCAGTGTGGCCTAGCATGTGACAACCTTTCTAGTATTGGTGCTAGAATAAAATACATTCAGTACCCTAAAGTGTTAAAGTTAGTGCCACAATAAAATGCAACCTGCACACCCAGTAAGTTGGTTGGCATTAAGAAGGGCATCTAGTCACAGAAACCATGTCAAATATGGAATGTAATGAACAACCTGTCTTTACTGAAACCATGAAAACCCATCAAACCTATGTCAGTATGAAAAAGATGTAAAATGAGGATGATGATCATCATCATGATAGCATGGGAGATGTACTGAAAGAATCAGTCCAGCTTCCAGATCTTGTCATCGCAAATGGCTCAAGGACACAAGACACCAGATGTTCCAACTGCTTATAGTTTCACCAACTAATAGTATAGTCAACATATGATCATAAACATCTATCCAGTTGATATTTCACCTATATAGATATTTTATATATAACTTCATCTTATCTTCTCTGACATCAAAATGAAAATGATAGGAATAAAGTTAGGATTAAAATAATAGAGCATCTCATTCAGGATGTATCTAGAATGATCCAATTGAATTGGCTATAATATTGATTCTTTCAGTGTAGAATTGGTAATAATCAATTAATTCCAGCCCACACCCAAAAGTGGTCATGATGGCAACATGACAAAAAGCACTCAGCCTACACTGTAAATGATCATGTAGGTCTTATGACAAAAAGCACCCAGTCCACACTGTAAAGTGATTGTGAAGGCGATATGGCAAAAAGTACCCAGCCCACATTTTAAAGTAGTCATGTAGATGTCACAACAAAAAGCACCCAGTACTCACTGTAAATGAGGTTGGTGCTAGGAAGGGCATCCAGCTGTAGAAACCAAGCCAAAATTAGTTCTGTATGAGCAAGACATGGTCACCTGCAACAGTGGCACATCTAAATAGCATCCTGAGGACTGGCTGCACTAATGGTACATCTGGAGTGGCACCCCAACGACTGGCTGCACTAGTGGCACATCTAGTGTGACACCCCAATGACTGGTTGCACCAGTGGTACATCTAGAGTGAACCCCAATGACTGGCTGCACCAGTGGCACCCCAACGACTGGTTGCACCAGTGACACATCTAGAGTGAACCCTAATGACTGGCTGCACGAGTGGCACTAGAATGACACCCCAACGACTGGCTGCACCAGTGGCACATCTAGAGTGAACCCCAATGACTGGCTGCACCAGTGGCACCCCAACGACTGGTTGCACCAGTGACACATCTAGAGTGAACCCTAATGACTGGCTGCACGAGTGGCACTAGAATGACACCCCAACGACTGGCTGCACCAGTGGCACATCTAGAGTGAACCCCAATGACTGGCTGCACCAGTGGCACCCCAACGACTGGTTGCACCAGTGACACATCTAGAGTGAACCCTAATGACTGGCTGCACCAGTGACACTAGAATGACACCCCAACGACTGGCTGCACCAGTGGCACATCTAGAGTGACATTCCAGCGACTGGCTGTACCAGTGGCACATCTAGAGTGGCACCCCAGCTACTGGCTGCCCCAGTGGCACCACAACGACTGGCTGTACCAGTGGCACATCTAGAGTGGCACCCCAGCTACTGGCTGCACCAGTGGCACCACAACGACTGGCTGCCCCAGTGGCACATCTAGAGTGGAACCCCAGCTACTGGCTGCCCCAGTGGCACCACAACGACTGGCTGCCCCAGTGGCACATCTAGAGAGAACCCCAACGACTTGCTGCACCAGTGGCACATCTAGAGTGGCACCCCAGCTACTGGCTGCCCCAGTGGCACCACAACGACTGGCTGCACCAGTGGCACATCTAGAGTGGCACCCCAGCTACTGGCTGCCCCAG
The DNA here is from genome assembly GCA_964016885.1 of Eledone cirrhosa. NCBI lineage: Eukaryota > Metazoa > Mollusca > Cephalopoda > Octopoda > Eledonidae > Eledone > Eledone cirrhosa. Next base: position 110,199,396 of record OZ024745.1, read on the forward strand.
TGGCACCACAACGACTGGCTGTACCAGTGGCACATCTAGAGTGGAACCCCAACGACTGGCTGCACCAGTGGCACATCTAGAGAGAACCCCAATGACTGGCTGCAACAGTGGCACCCCAACGACTGGCTGTACCAGTGGCACCCCAACGACTGGCTGCACCAGTGGCACATCTAGAGTGGAACCCCAATGACTGGCTGCAACAGTGGCACCCCAACGACTGGCTGCCCCAGTGGCACATCTAGAGTGGCACCCCAGCTACTGGCTGCCCCAGTGGCACCACAACGACTGGCTGTACCAGTGGCACATCTAGAGTGGCACCACAACGACTGGCTGTACCAGTGGCACATCTAGAGTGGAACCCCAACGACTGGCTGCACCAGTGGCACATCTAGAGAGAACCCCAATGACTGGCTGCAACAGTGGCACCCCAACGACTGGCTGTACCAGTGGCACCCCAACGACTGGCTGCACCAGTGGCACATCTAGAGTGGCACCACAACGACTGGCTGCCCCAGTTGTAGGAATGTGATTGATTGCTCCTATCATGTGTCACATCAGAATAACAGTTATAATTTATCAACTCCAAACATTACAATTGTATTCACATTTTAACAATGTTTATTATATGAAACAAATAAATGGTTGTTCATTTTTTACTAGATATTTTTATGTTGTACAAAACATGCTATCAGTTTTTAATTTTCTTTTTATATATAAAATAGTTAGGGTAATAATTCTTTAAGAAAATTATTTTTGAAAAAAATCCATCATAATTGATTTTAATTTAATTGTTGTTACTATCAACAGATTAATTTCTTATTTCAGAAAATAAAGTTAATTATTGGAAAATATCTTATGACAGATAAAGTTTAAATTCCCAATTATTTGACTCCTTGAATTTTGTTGGTAGTTTTTTCTGGTCTTTATTTTATTTTACAAACTGAAGAAGGAAACAAATAAAATTATGGGGAGTTTAAATCAAATATAGTGTTAAACTAAAATATTTAAAGAAAATAATTAATGAATGGGAGTTAATTTTTTAAATAAATCTTATTAATACATTGAACCTTTTCTGTCTTTCACATTAGTGTGTGAATGAGGGGGGAAGGGGTAAGGAGAGAGAGGAGATAGGTAGGAAGAGAGAGGAGAGAGAAGAGAGAGAGAGTGGAGAGAGAGAGAAGAGAGAGAGAGAGTGGAGTGAGAGAGAAGAGAGAGAGAGGAGAGAGAGAGAAGAGAGAGAGGAGAGAGAGGAGAGAGAGAGAGAGGAGAGAGGACAGAGAGAGGAGAGAGGAGAAAGAGAGGAGAGAGGAGAAAGAGGGGAGAGAGAGAGAGAGAGAGAGGAGGGAGAGAAAAGTTGTAGTAGTAAATGTGCGATGTATAGTTGAACATTATAAAATGTTACTTTACTCTAGTCTAGCCCTGATCAAGTAAACTTAGCCGTGACCATCTTTTCTTTTTAAGAGTATCTTTTTTTAACCCTTCAGCATTTAAACCAGCCATATCCAGCCAGAATTCTCTCACCTCTTTCTGTTCAAACTGGCTGTAACTGGCCACTCATACTGATGTTAAGGTATTGTTCTCAAAATGAATATCATCAAAATATCATAAATTCGATATTATGTGAGGTAATCATGTGAGATAAAGTCTTTACCACAAAAATACAATAGTATATATAGAGTAATGTAAATGCTAAAGGGTAAGATAATGTAGGCATTTGAGGAATATTTGGCTGTATTTCTAGCAGGTTGAATGACTACATAGAGGATCAATTAATGACACACATTATACGATATTTTAAAGTTAAAAAAATATCACCATTCCTGATCAGTCGTGATTATTTAACGCAATATATAACTGATGCGACATTTTCAAGTGCCAAACTTGTCATTTAAGATTTGATGTTTACCTGCACCAAGACATGATGCTCACCTGCACCAGTGTCTGTTGAGGCATCTGGTGTCTTCAGATTTTGGACTCCTGTTTTTCTCCACCAAATCAAGATGAGGGAATGTACCTGGGGAAGGAGCCTTATGAAATGGAATGGCTGATGCAGAAGATATTGGCTGTTCTTTATGGCAACAGATTTCCTATCTTGTCTGATAAGCTGTTCGCCTGAAGATGTGGGTTTGTCTTTTATTGTTTTTTGTCTTTGTTATATCATCATTTTCATGTTCATTTTTCCATCCCTAATAAGGTTCTCTTCAGCACAGCTTTCACATGTTGCTTTCCTTCAGTGGATTGGCAGTATTGGTAGAGGGTCGAACGCCAAGCATAGAGTTACGGCCCTTGCCATTCTGAGTTCAAATCACGCTGAGGTTAACTTTTCCTTTCATCCTTACGGGGTCGATAAAATAAAGTACCAGTAATACACTGGGATAATTGCTGGCCTTGTGTCAAAAGTAGAAACAATTATTTCTTCTTTGAGATTTCATGATAGGTTTATTCCATTTCAAGCTAGGTCTTGCTCCCTTCTGCAGCTTCCTTCTACTGGGATATGCTGGCACTTATTCACTCAATGATCATCATCCATATCCTTCATGTGTCCATATCAGTACAATCTTCTCTCCTGTACACTGTAACTGATTCCTTTTACAGTCAGTTTTTCTCTCATTCATGCTTACTAGCATCTCAAAAAAGAAAATTATTTTTGAGCACTCTTAAGTCAGAGTAGTTTAAATTTATTATGACAGGAGCTAGAAGGGAGAAAGTTCAATATCTTTTTACTCTACTAAATGATTTACCAGTTTACATTTGAATGAATAATATAGTTCTTTTAGAAAAGTTCCATATCACTAGCTGCTCGTATAATTTTGAAATTTAATATATATAACTTCTAGCAAGTCTTTCAACACACACAGATACGTGATATTTATTCAAGCAACTGATTAATAATTGTTTCTACTTTTGGCACAAGGCCAGCAATTACCCAGTGTATTACTGGTACTTTATTTTATCGACCCCATAAGGATGAAAGGCAAAGTTAACCTCAGCAGGATTTGAACTCAGAATGGCAAGAGCCATAACTCTATGCGTCAAAGCATGGTGTCCGACCCTCTACCGATACTGCCAATCCACCACCCTATCTGATTAATAATCAGATCATTTCTAACAAGTAGGCCTCAATAAATAAATATTTACAGATTACAGGAGAAACAGTAAAAAAAAATTGAAATAATAAAAATGAAATAATTGTGATGTCAAAGAAAATATAGTGAAAATAATTCCACTTATATTAATAACATTAATTGATCTTTATTCAGTATTATTAATAACAGTAGTGAAACAGCAAATAGAAGAAAGAAATGTCAGACAAAGAGAAATTGTAATTATAAGGATTATAGCTTTTATTAATATCAATGAAAACAATTGTAGCTTGATCCAGTAATTGTTTGATTGCTAACCCTGATTAACATTTCAGTAAAAAAAATACTACTGAAATAACATTGGAGAAATGATCAGCTTCTAAAGTCAATGTTTCTCCTGCAAGTAAAATTATAGTACGAGAGCCTCTAGGTGGTCACTAGATTTACAAGAAATAGCAGTCAAATCTACTCTAATCATACCCCATCATAAAACATTAAGAATATAAACAGAAGGAATGATCATGGTTAGACTATATTTAATCATAGGTTTACTGAATCAGGGCAGACCTGGTAATAAACAACAACAACAGAACTACTTCTTTCCTACCATGTGAAGGCACATGAAGGCTTAGTGGTTAGAGCGTTGGGCTTGCAATTGGGAGGTTGTGAGTTTGATTCTTGGACCAGGTGATGTGTTGTGTTCTTGAGCAAGACTCTTTATTTCATGTTGCTCAAGTTCACTCAGCTGTAGAAATGTGCTGCAACGTCATTAGTACCAAGCTGTATTGGCCATTGCCTTTCCCTTGGACAACATCAGTGGCATGGAGAGGGGAGACTGGTATGCATGGGCGACTGCTGGTTTTCCACAAACAGACTTGTGCCTCAGAGGGAAACTTTCCAGGTCAAATCCCATGGTCATTCATGACCAAAGGGGGTCTTTACCCTCTTGCCTACTCATTATACTATGGGTAGACACAGCATGGCTGAGTGGTTAAGAAGTTTGATTTACAACCATAATGTCTTAGGCTCAATCCCACTACATGGCATCTTCAGCAAGTGTCCTTTACTATAATTGTTTCTATTTTAGGCACAAGGCCAGCAAATACCCCAGTGCATTACTGGTACTTATTTTATCGACCCCGTAAGGATGAAAGGCAAAGTTAACCTCGGCGGGATTTCAACTCAGAATGGTAAGGGCTGTAACTCTTTGCGTCAAAGCATGGCGTGCAACCCTCTACCGATACTGCCAATCTCCCGCCCTTTATTTAAATCAAGGGACGTAACTCTATGCTTCAAAGCATGGTGTCCGACTCTCTACCGATACTGCCAATCCACCGCGCACTGTCCTTTACTATAATAGCCTTGAATAAAATTGTGTAGTCAGAAACTTTTTGGAAGCCAGGTGGATGGACTGTGTCCATAATTCAAAGAGTCAGCCTTGTCACACACTGTCATGTTGGATCTGCCTGAGAATTATCTTCAGGGTACAAATGCCTGTGGAATTCTCAGTCATATACATATATATGTATATACATATATATACACATGCATATATATATATATACTTATACACACACGCATACTTATACACGCACACACACACATACCTATATACACACAGACACACACATACTTATACACACACATATACTTATACACACACACACACACACATACTTATACACACACATACACTTATACACACACACACACATATATATATATATATATATCTAGGGCGGGTAAAATTCCCGAGATCCATTGACGAGTTCTCTCCAGCGGTCTCTGTCCCTCATTATCGCTGCCATATCCTGCGTCTCCAACAGACCAGTGTCTGTCCTTAGGGCATCAACATACATTAGCCTTGGTCTTCCTCTTTCAGTGTGTCCATGCAGGTGCTCCCACAGGAGCACTGAGTGCAATGTCAACTCTGAATGTCGGTGAGCATGTCCAGCTAACCTCAGTCTCCTCTGTGTCACTTTTGAGCTGACTTTTGGGAGGCTCCCATACAGCTCTGAGTTTTTCATCCTCAGTGTATACTGATTGATGTTCAGAGCCATCCTCAGCATTCTCGTGTAGCACCCATCCACCATCTGAGTGAGTTTCTTGGTCAGTGTCCAAGTCTCAGACCCATACAGCAGCACAGACTCCACTACAGCAATGAAGAGGCGGATTTCTACTTGATTCCTAACACCAACCTCATTTACAGTGAGTGCCGGGTGCTTTTTTTCTGTGGCACCTACACATCCACTTTTCAGTGTGGGCTGGATGCTTTTTTGCCATGGCACCTCCACGGCGACTTCGCAGTGGAATGATAGGGACCCCAGTCCTATCATCTCATTTCTACAGCTGAGTAAACTGGAACAATGTGAAATAAAGTGTCTTGCTCAAGGAAACAACACATCACCCAGTCCGGGAATCGAACTCACAACCTTTCGATTGCAAGCCCAATGCTCTAATCACTAAGACATGTGCCTTCACACACTCATATATATATACATATACACACACATACTTATATATACATATACACACACATACTTATATATACACACATATATATACATACAGATATCTATCATCATCATCATCATTTCATTTTACGTCCACTTTTCCCTGCTTGCAAGGGTGGGACGGGAACTGATTCTGGCTTGATTTCTACAGCTGGATGCCCTTCCTAACACCAACCTCATTTACAGTGAGTGGTGGGTGCTTTTTTGCCGTGGCACCTCCACGACCACTTTGCAGTGGAATGATAGGGACCCCAGTCCCTATCATCTCATTTCTACAGCTGAGTAAACTGGAGCAATGTGAAATAAAGTGTCTTGCTCAAGGAAACAACACATCACCCGGTCTGAGAATTGAACTCACAACCTTTCGATTGCAAGGCCAATGCTCTAACCACTAAGCCATGTGCCCCCTATATATATATATATGCACACACATATATACACACATATATAAACTTATATATATATACATATATAATAGAAGAAAGAAGGAGGAAGTTTCGTTTATATATTTATTGTGTATCGACCAGTTATGGCTCAAGGTAACCCATGAGAGTTATGGACCAGTATTGATTTGCTCGTCAGACTGGTGATTTGACAAACAAATATATGGGTTACCTTGAGCCAATCCTCTGTGAAACATGCATAACAGGCTGATACACAAATATTTTTATATGTAAACAAAACTTGCACGTTTTTTTCTATTATATACACTTTGCCTGTGCAGAGAGTGCTTGATTTGTTACCAACACCAGTAATTCACAGTACTACCTACAGTATATATATACTTATATCATCATCATCATCATCAACGTTTAACGTCCGTGTTCCACGCTTGCATGGGTTTGGACGGGGGTAGTCCCACTTGAGGCAAGAGTGATTGTCTTGCTCGCATAGGACTGTCTGGCAGGTTTTCTACAGTTGGATGCCCTTCCTAACACCAACCACATTTACAGTGTGGGTCTGGGAGGTTTTTACCGTGTTGCCTACACGGCCACATTACAGCGTGGACTGTGTGTTTTTTTGTCGTGACACCTACACGATCTCATTTGTTTCGGCCCGGATGGCGCGGCACCAACATAACTTTACATAGGACGGGGTGGTGTGGATGGGGTGGGGGTGGTGGTGGTGGGACGGGGTGTATTTTGTTAGAGATGCCTACTGGCAAGGCGGGTCTTCTCTGTTACTGAGTACCGCCAAAGGTCTCGGTCCAGTGACATTGTCTTGGAGAGGTGTAAGTGTGTGAGGTCGGAGTTTATCAGCTCGTCCCAGGTTTTTCTAGGTCTGCCTATTCCGTGGCTACCGTCTATCTTTATTGCCCTGCACTTTGTTATACAGCTATCGACTTTCATGCGCATCACGTGTCCATACCAACGTAGCCTTCTCTCGAGTAAACAACATCTGATCCCTCTTATCTCTAATTTTTTCCTTAGTTCGTTTATGCTTTGCCGTTCACGTATATTACTGTTACACATCCAGCGGAGCATGCAAGCTTCGTTCCTCTCTAGTCTGCGTATATCCTCTGCACACAATGCCCAGGTCTCACTGCCATGCAACATTGCTGTTCGTATGCAGGCATCGTACAACCTGCCTTTCATTTTTAGGGAGAACCCTTTAGCAGCTAATAGTGGTATAAGCTCTCTGAACTTTTTCCAACCAGTTCTGACTCTAGCTACAGTACTTTCAGAGCACCCTCCCCCACTGCTGATTTTATCGCCCAGGTAACGGAAGCTGTCCACTATTTCTATAGAACCCTCTGCGCAATTGAAAGAGCTAGTATTGTGTGGGCACTTGCTGCTACTTATTGCACCAGAACACCGGCCACATGTAAAATCTATGTTCTTAGTTAGCTTACCTGTGATCCCACTACATCTTTTATGCACCCATACTTTGCATTTAGGACACAAAATGGAGTTTCTACCTACGCCTTTCCTACACACCGAGCACGACCATTTCCCAGAAGGGACCGCCGCCTTGTTTTCTTTCCTACAAACTAGAACTTTGGTCTTAGCCAGGTTAATTTTAAGTCCTTTTGACTCTAGGCCGTTATATATATATATATATATATATAATGTATATATGTATACATATAATGTCTATGTATATAATTTATGTATGCATATAATGTATATAATATATGTATGTATACATATAACGTATATAATATATGTATGTATACATATAATGTATATAATATATGTATGTATACATATAACGTATATAATATATGTATGTATACATATAATGTATATAATATATATGTATGTATATATATATATATAAGTATATATAAGTATAAATGAGATGATAGGGACCCCAGTCCCTATCATCTCATTTCTACAGCTGAGTAAACTGGAGCAATGTGAAATAAAGTGTCTTGCTCAAGGAAACAACACATTACCCGGTCTGAGAATTGAACTCACAACCTTTCGATTGCAAGGCCAATGCTCTAACCACTAACCCATGTGCCTCCATATACATATATATATATATATATATATATATATATATATATACACACACACACACACACACACACACACACACACACACACACACACATACATATGTATACATACATAGATTATATACATAGGCATTATATGTATACATACATATATACATATACATTATATATATATAAGATCATGGTTAGATGAATGACTTATGGTTTCTAAACTCGTTGGTATCCAATATAAGGTCTTTAAAATCAGATAGATTTTCTTATTGTCCCATATGTGGGATTCAAAAATATGGATAAAAGAAAATAAGACAACAACCCTCTACCAGAAATAAATCAACTCTGAGAAAAAGAAATGAACTTTAGAGGTTATTACTAAACTTGATTTTAAGGGTTGTTGTGTTTTTTTTTCACTTCTATAAAAACAAATACTTGTTTTTTATATATTTGAATTTTTCTAAAAACTTGAAAATAAGAAAAAAAAAGTAAACTGAGACCTTTGAATCATAACTCATTACAAAAAAAAAAAAATAAAAATGGAAATAAATGGTTTCCTTATTTGTTTTTACAAGTAATACATAATAAGAATACCAGTATATTTTTTTTTTTTTTGGCTTAAGAATGCACATAAAAAGGTAGATAAATCTATCAACAAATATAAACTGTTAATTTGATATATTTATACAACGGCAACTCACCACAGCAATTTATATATAAAATTCAGCACTGCTAAGATGCAGTCAGCTGCAAACCTGACATTTGATTTAAATCACTGAAGGATACAAGCACACAGAAAATTTCATTCAATATAGAATTGTAAAATCACTGCCAGAAAATATGATATATCATATTATGGCAATAAAAACTGCAATAACTGACTGTGGTGACATATAAACTGTTCGATTAATGGCAATATAGAGAGTGATCTTCAGTCAAATAATTCTCTCACCCACCACTTTTTTTTTAACTTCTGATATCTCCAACTGTTTAAACTGCAAAGCAATTCACAATAATTTTGACATATATTTTGGTTGTATGTACATCTTTCCAAGAAATATTTACTATAGAGAAGTGAATATACCCCAAACAGTAGACCAATGAATGAAGAGTAGTAGCAATATTTATATTGGTTTTTAATTCCAAACATGTTGCTCAGGTTCACTCAGCTGAAATTAAGTACCAGTGACATAATGGGTTAACCTTGTGACATACAGGTATCTTGTCTAGAGAGAGGTGGTATTTTCAATTACTTAACACCAGTGCTGGATTTAGGACAAATGAGACCCTGTGTTAATTAAGTTATGAGGCCCCTTACTTGGGCTCTGAAGGAGGTAACTCATCGTAAAAAAATGTTTGGCAGGAAGATGGGTCCTCCTGTGCTTAAGTCCACCTAAGCACAATGGTAAATCTGGCACTGCTTAACACCTATGAAACAGGGATAAGCTCCTGGTTTCATCTAACTATGTAAACTCGAAAAAATAGATCGTTATCATCATCATTTTATGTCTACTTTCCTCACTGGCATGGATTGGATGGGTTGTCACACTTTGAGACGAGACAGATCAGAATGACCAATATTGCATGTTACATATTTGGCAGTGTTTCTCTGACTGGATGTCCTTCCTGACACCAACATGTTACAACATGTGCTGGGTCTGTTTTTCATGACACCAGAAATATCCTTTTAAAGAGAGGACTAGGTGCATTTTATCATGGTACCAACACTAACACTTTACAGAGTGTATTTGTTGCATTTTATTGTGGCCTCAACACTAGAGGGGTTGTCACATGCTTTAGGCCAGACTGGATGTAAAACAATAACTCATAACTAATGTTTGATTCATACTATTGTTTACACTCCTACTGTACAAGTGCCTTGCCCTATGTAAGAAGTCAGTATAGGTTAGATCAATATTTATCATTGATTTGTTTTTAAAATAGATTTTAGATCAAGTGTATGACCTTACAGCACAGATGAATTATTATAAATGTTCTTATCCCATTCAAAAAGAATATATTTAATACATTTAAAATGTATTGAGTCCTTGAATCCCTCAGTGACTTTTTTTCTGTTGAAAATTAAACAGAAAGCAAAATGTGTGTGTGCAAAAGTGTGTCTTATGCTAATGTGTTATATCTGCAAGAAAGTGAGAAAACCAGGTCTTTACAAACGAGATATTTGACTGTTACTCTTGTCATCAGAAGTACAGTGAACTGCTGATTAATCTAATGGAAACACATAACCAACAATGTTATTGTCCATAAATTGCAAAATAAAATAAATATGTGTAAATAAGTGATTAGAGATCAACCAGAAAATAGGCTTAGGTGTCATGGATATTTTTTAATATGAAAGACTATCAAAGAAAAATATATAGAAATGATAAGGATGTCTAAGCATAAATTACTGTTTATGTAATGCAGAAAGACATGCAATACGTAAAGATTAACATGTAATGAAAGATGCTTGTTATTAAAAGGAACAAATACCTACACTTACATAATGAAAATGATACTAAGTAATTATACTGTGATGGGTTCTACATCAGGTTTATTATCAAGTAAGTGTATTGAAGATAATACTATGACATTGCTGGACAAAATGTATTATAATACAGAATATATGAAATATTTCTGCAGTCTCTGCATTGCAAGACTGGTTGCAATTGGGCAGTCCTTGAAATATAATATAAAGGCCAACAATTTTGGGGGAAAGGAAAAGTCAATTAAATCGACCCCAGTGCATTACTGGTACTTTATTTATCGACCCTGTAAGGATGAAAAGCATAACTAACCTCAGCAGGATTTGAACTCAGAACGTAAAGGGTTGTAACTCTATGCAGCCAGGCATGTTGTCTTATGCTCTACTGATACTGCCAAATGCCAGCAGCTCAGTTGGCTAGGTCATGTATTAGGACATGATATTAAAGTCTGTCTTATGTAAAATAGAAGCCAAGATAGTGAAACAGAACAGCTGGAGATGAGCTTAGAGGAATGCATCTTATATGGGACAATGCACAGGATTGCTAAAGACCCATTTGAATGACGTCTAATCATCAAAATATTCTTTCTCAAAGAGGAAGAAGGTAATTAATAATAGTGATATAAAGATAATAGTGTTTCTCTAATCACCGATACATTTTTTTTAGAACACTTTCAAATATACAGTTAATGTGGTGTGGTAAAAAAATATATACATATACACCAGGTCGGAACACAATGTAACCAAACTCTCACTGTCACTGCCTCTGTCTCGCTCCCCATCTCTCACTATTGTGTGCAAATAGGGGCCCCACACACTAGCCACCCCGCAGCCCAAGTGGACAGAATAGAGAAGGCATTTCCCTAGGAGATGATGAGGCTGGTGAAGAGCCATTCCAGCTCACGATGCTCACACATGTGCGTAACTAATGATGTGCCAATGGTGGTGAGTAGGGAGGTGGCCCTAGGACCAAGGACACCAAAAGTCTCCACTAATTAAGATAAAGTTTTCAGAAACAACTTTGTTTTGTTTTTCTTGAGCACTAGACATAACACAATGTGCCCAGATTAACACAACCAACTAGCTTATGGTGGTGTTTAGTGCATAATCTCTGGTTCAAGTATTCCAACCAGGCTTCTAGCAGGGTTTTATCAGGATTTCAATGTGTACAATTACCCTCTACATTTCTCCATGTGCTAAAAATTAAATCTAAACTATCTAGACAATCCTTCATCTTTTTTTAGTATCTTCCTGCCATTCATCTCTCTCAGCTCTGAGGGAACTATTACATACAAATCGACAAAGAAAGGAATGCTACATTCTCTGTTAATTTCAATAATGAGCATTCAGTTGTTTGATCATTTGAACAGCCAATTTGTAAATGGCTGAGTATCCCACAGACACGTGTACCCATAACATAAATGCCAAGCCAATCAGAGAGGTAATATTTAGCAAAGTTGGACCTTTTAATTATGGGTATCTATTGCACAGGCTTCTTAACATTTTCTGCCAATCTAATTTCACTAACAAGGCTAGAGTCAATCCAAGGTTTACAGTAAAGTCACTTGCACAAGATGCTTTGCAGTAGGATTGAACTCAGGACCTCATAATAGTGAAATATGTGCCTACTAGCTAATTCATCATCACTTTCCCTGCTAGCAAGGGTTGAGTCAGTACTCAAGCAGAGCTACTAACCTCTTAGATGGTCTAGTGGGACAACACGTTGCTTACATACAATCCTACCCTCTCCCATGTCCATGGAACCAGGATGAGAGAGGTTGTCATGTCTTTGACACAGTTGAAGACTCCTCCTGACCCTTTGTTTGACAGGTTTTCTCTAGCTGGATGCCTTTACTATCCTGATCAGCATAGTAATATTTTCAAAGTTTCATCTTTATGACTTACTAATAAAAAAAAACAACATGATGTGATCCATTTATAATAGAGAATCTGAGACAATATTTTATCCACACTCTATCATCAAGGAGTTAGATAAAAAATCATAGCAAAATACTAAACTACAAAATATTTATACAATATCCCTTACAAATTATTGTAAACACTTTAAAATGAAATATTCTTTCGATTATTAAGAAGTGCATATCTAAATCCCCTAGGATATAAAGACAAATATAATTTGAAATTATTTATCTGCAAATCAAACTATAACGGAAAATGTAATGTTAGAAGTACCAACTGAGATATTTTAAATATTAACAAAGAAAACAAACCACTTAACCATTGTTGACATGGGTTTATGTCATTACTTCTCAGATTTTCTTTGAAGTTAAAAATATTCTGCTTCTCCTACATTTTGTAATTTTTCAGAAGCTTCCACTGCTGTTTCTGCTACAACAACAATAATACTTTTGTTGATAATGCTTACTGTGGTGGTGGTGATGATGATGATGATGATAAATATTTATGCAAAGAATTTAAATGGTCTGTCATTGATTCTTCAAATGTCTTGTTAGCAAGCTGTAATGCAGAAATTTGTAAATATCGTTTTAGTTCTACAAATAAGAACTTTCAAGCATATTTATAAAACAAATTTACCACATGGGGACAGTTTAGTGACAAGAGATTGGTTACACATACTGATGCTGAACACAGTGGAATGTGAGAGAAAAAGGAGAAAAAACATGAATGAATGAATAAAAATACAACTGAATAGTTTAAACTAGGCTTTTTAAATGGAGACAATCTATTACAAAGATGATTTGGTTGTAAAGGTATAGTTAACTCACAAGATCATTGATGCTTTTAGGATTCCACTGCAAAAGCATACTTGCAAGTAAAGAATAGTTCTGTGATTAGGTACCATAGTTAATACATAAGATACAGACCCCCCCCCCCCCCAACCCCATAGAATGTAGAGTATTTTCAAAGAAAAATACTACTGATATATATTAAGAAAACCAGTAAAGTCAACCATTGAAAAGAAGTGAAACATCACCAAATAAGAAGAAAGTGAATGAAAGTGTCCACTAAAACAGATGGTAAACAACAAAATAACAAGTCTTAACTATCAAGAGATAGAAATGTGTTGTAAAGTAAATTCAATTGTCTAATGGAGAAAAACTACACTGTAACTAGAATAAAACAAACAAAAAATGCTTAGATTTCGTTTGAATTTCTGAGATGATGAATTATTATCATTTTTTTTTCTCTTTTTGAGGCCAGTTTCTTCATCTTGGCTGATATAATCACAACATTTGAATATTCTCTTTCTTCAGTTGCCAGTTGTGTAATTTGTTTTTTACTTTTTAGAGATTGTGTCCTTATCTTGTTTGTTATAATCACAATATTTTGGCTGTTGTACCCTTCTTCAGTTGCCTGTTGTGTATGGTAATGTTCTTAATAATTTTAACTAAACCCTTTATTCAAATGATGTAGTTAGATTGTTCTCATTCCATTGATGATGCTTGGAATATGCTTGTATTAGTTAATTACGTATTTGTCATGTCAGTTCTACTTAAACTAGAGTAACCCAAGGACTGAAAACATAACCAACATATAAACAAGTCCTCTTAACACTTAACCCATAATTATATTGATTATGCTATTGTCCTTTGAGACAACTATGCGCTGGAAATTAGGAGCTTTAAATCTAATTCTAAATTAATGAGTTTCATAATCGGCAACACATTGTGACCATGAGCAAAACACATTATTTCACATTGTTTCAATCCAGTCAGCTGGCAAAAGTGAGTTATGCCTGTAATTCGAAGGTCAGCCTTCTCACATTCTGTGTCACACTGAATCTTCCTGTGAATTGCATTGAAAGTACATGTGTCTGCGGAATGCTCAGCCACTTGCACGTTAATTTCATGAGCAGGCTGTTCCATTGACTGAATCAGCTACAACACTCGTCGTAACTGACAGAGTGCTAGTTATATATAATACTAGCAGTGGTACAAGGCGTTGCACGGGATAAAGTATTGTGAAATATATAACCGCCTTAGCTAAGCTTAGTATTGCCACAACCACGGCTGGCAAAGAAGTAAGGGTCGGTCTGGTGGTACGTAAGTAAGCAGCACTGTGGCTTAAAACGTGAGGAAGAAGTTGTGTGCACTTACCAACTGTTTGGGGAATGAGTGTGAGATTTGTCTTGAGCAAGGGTGGCTGAATAACCGGAGGCAGCCGACAGCCAGACATAGACAGATATTATAAGGGCACGTTCTGGATGCAGAGTGAATTGTAGAAAGTGACGTAATGCAGACAGCCAGACATACAGACAGATATTATAAGGGCGCGACGTTATATGTATGTATCTATCTAAAAAGAGAAAGACTAAGAATTATAGAGAGAGATCGCTAAATCGCCTAATGTGGTCCCTAGGGCATTGAAAATTTGAAATTTCTTTTGCTCAGAACTCTCCCTAAAACATAAGTATTACATGTGTAAAGTTTGAAAACATTCAGTTGGCTGCTTCTCTAGTTTTAGGGATTCAAACTCACACACACACAGACATCCTCAGTTTTATATATATAGACTAGCAGAAAACCACCCGGTGGGCGGTTTTCTGTTAGCAGATCTAGTGTATATACTGATATTGTTGAGATTTGGATGAGAAATGTTTTCGGCACCACATGTTCACCGTCTCTCGGTGTGTCTTTTATGCATGTATAAATATATATGTTATCTATACGGTGAAATCTTTGAAATAAATATATGTTAAAACGAAAAAGGAGAAAAAGAGATTAGTGACGGAAATATAAACGTTATGATACATAAACGTTATGATATAACGATGGAAATATATCTTCAAATGGTCTTTGGCATGGTGTCAAGTCAGAACCGCCTCGAACTGGTTACTTCTGGCTTGTGCAAGGTGTCTCTATAGCAACCAGCGATTCCCTCGGCCTCAGTGACCAAAGTCAGTGGAGAGGGGAAGGTAATGTTTCTATAGCGACAGTGTTTTTCTTGGTAGTACCAAAGTGGAGAAAGGAAGGGGAAGGTAATATTTCTGTAGCACCTACATTTGAGTTTTAGGGAAGGACAGACAGACAAACAGAGAAATGCCCATATATTTCTGTGTGTGTATATATATATATATTACACACACAGAAATGTATATATATTTCTGTGTGTATATATATATATTACACACACAGAAATGTATATATATTTCTGTGTGTATATATATATATTACACACACAGAAATGTATATATATTTCTGTGTGTATATATATATATATATTACACACACAGAAATGTATATATATTTCTGTGTGTATATATATATATTACACACACAGAAATGTATATATATTTCTGTGTGTGTATATATATATATATTACACACACAGAAATGTATATATATTTCTTAAAACAAAATTATTATTAATGTTTTGCTGTTCATAACAATTGGAATTGAAAAATTACTTTTGAAATTATTAGTTATTTTACTAATGCTTAGATATGTAAAAATGAAGCAATGTTTCTAATAATTGTTTCTACTTTTGGCACAAGGCCAGCAATTACCCAGTACATTACTGATACTTTATTTTATCGACCCTGTGAGGATAAAAGGCAAAACCTCGGCGGTATTTGAACGCAGACCGTAAAGGGACGTAACTCCATGCTATGAAGCATGGTGTCCGACTCTCTACAGATTCTGCCAATCCACCGCCCTAATGTCTGTACGAAAGAAAGGCAGAGGTGAAGTGATGAAGTGACTCTCTCCTCCTCCTCCTCCATCTCCCCATTCGTCACAGCGATAGAGGGGAGGAATGTTAGTGTGTTACAAAGCGAAAGAGTAAGAGTGAGAGAAACAGACAGGCTAAAAGAGAGGGATAGCTGGAGAGAGAGAGATAGCAACCACGCGCGCACGTGTTTCCACTGTCGGACAGACAGACAGAGAAATTGCTGGTTATATATTATAAGGAGATTAGACACACCAACAGCATATGCTAACATCTTTAGTCATTATCTTATGACTAGCTTTTGACCAGAAAAGTATGTCATCAACTAGCATCCAACTTTCTTCAGAGATTTTGTCTCTAAACCACATCTTTAAGTTAATGGTTGAGCAGAGATGGTGAGTTATTGTCCTTCCTTCCTGGCTTCCAGCTCAACTCTTCTTACCTAACAGAAACATCTATTTCAGTATAAGCAAACAAGGGAACTTCTATGTTGTTGCTTGAGTTGCTAGAAAAGGCAATCAAATGTTCCTAAAACAAATCTTTGTCATCTGAAAAAAATTGATGGCATGTTAGATAATTAAGATTTGGATATACCATGTCTGAGAAAGAAAAAGACTGGTTGGTCATGGATGGAACTTATTTGATCATACGCCTATTGGATTAAGTTTGATCTGGGACTAAACAACAATAGTAGCATATATAGAGGGCTGAAATGGATGATGATGTACAGACAAGAAGTAAAAAGTTCAGAATTAAGGAACTTTAAAATGTATATCTAGTTTCTTAGTGAGTTCATTCTACCTTGGGATAGAATACTATCCTAGTTCAGGTAACTTTCTGATAGAATATGTTAGAAACCTGCTCTTGATAGACTGTGAATTAGCAGGCATTAAAGTTAGAGCATCAGATCAGATGCTCCATGGCATCTGTTCAATCTCATTGCCCAATTTACCACTGCTACTTGTTCTTTTGGTGCCTTCAGCAAAGTTTACACTGTTGCAAACATTTCAGTTAGGTCTCCAGCTTCAGGATGTTTTTTCCTCCACTTCTTCCCACCAGTTACAGAGGCCCTGAAAAGACAAAGGGGTATGAGTGCTGCCTTTCCTTCACAGACTAAATAAAAAGGGAGAATTGAATTCAAGGTCTGCAAGCTGGTAGTCAATGTTTATGACTCTTCAGCCATTGGTTAAGGATCATAACAATCACAAAACTATAATTCTTTATGCCAGCCATTATGCATGCTGGAGGTAATGTGAATCAATATTCATAAGCTTCAATATTAAAACCATTTCGAGGAACTCCCATATAAAGAAATCAGTAGTGAAATATCTTGAAAAATAAATCAAAACAAAAAGTATATAAAATTCGTCTTAATGCATACCTGCAGGTTTTGTGTACAAACACACACACACACACATATATATATATATATATATATATATATATATATATATATATATATATATATATATATATATATATATATATATATATATATATATATATAAACATACATGCATATGCACAAGTATATATATATTGCAAAGACAATTTACTCATACATATAAACTAATGTTTATGAAAATCTTCAGTTTCCAAATCTCTAAGTGTGTGTGAGAGAGAGAGAGAGGGGGAGAGAATGTTAAGTGACACAGACATTACCATTTCAAAAATATATTCAACTTGAACACTTAATTATTAAAGACATATCTTCCGATAAGAAACATTGGTTTTATTTTATTTTTTATAAATAATTTAAAAGGCCTTTATGAAAAGTTAGCTAATTCAATAATGTCAATACTTTGAGGTAAATAACAAAATTATGTTTGGAAAATACAATAAAGAGAGCAGATCTGAGATTCCAATGTTTTGTTTGTTTTTCTTCATTCTTCAAATAGATAAATATTGCTTTGAAGTAAAAATAATTTCAAACTACGAAGAGAAACATTTTAAAAAAAAGCAAACAAAAATACAGTTTATTCCATCAGGAAAAGTTTCAACTAACAATTGTTGACACTTTGAACTAAAAATTGCAAATAAATGCAGAAATTAGCTCAAAGTATGGAAACCTATTCCTTGCTGCTTGCACAGAAAAGTGAAAAAGAATAACAAAACAAATATTACCTGTATGAGTGCATGCCTATGTCATACATGGAAAATAAATAACAACAAAAGTAATTTGGTAAAGATTAGAGTACATTGTATTTTAATTTCAGAGAAAATATATGTAATAACACAAAATATTTAAATATATAGGATTGCACATAAAGATAAACATGTATAATTTTACTTAAGAATTATGTCGATGTTTTTTTTTCCCTTCAAATCATTTGTAAAAAACAATATTTCCACCATTCACAAGATGCTTCACCCCACATGCATGATTTACATAATTTTTCTTTTATGTTTAAGTTATTAAATTATCAAAGTGTTTATATATGTAGAAACAAACCAAATTCTGGACTTTGCATGTTTAATCGCTCATGCATATCTATTAAATTTCTTAATCATTACTATGACATTCTCTTAACCATTTTGATATCAAACTGCATGAAATTATACCTGTGTTTATGGTATAAAGCTGCTAGCTTTTAAGTGCTTATCATCAGCATCATCGATTAACGTCTATCTTCCACGCTAGCATGGGTTAAACGGGTTTGTCCCATTTAGAGGCAAGTTGGGTCTTGCTCATATAGAAGAGTTTCTGGCTGATTTTCTATGGCTGGATGCCCTTCCTAACGCCAACCATATTGACAGTGTGTGCTTGTTGCCATGTCTTTTACACGTCCACTTTACAGTGTGGGCTGGGTGCTTTTTGTCCTGACACCTACACAATCTCTTTACAGTGTGGACTGGAAGGTTTGAGGTACCAGTATAATATACATATATATACATACACATATCATGATAATGATATACACAAATATATATATATATTTGCATGCATATACATATACCATATATGTAATCATCATCATTATCACCGCTTTACGTCCATTCTTCCACGCTGGATAAAATGCAACATACTAAGACAGCAATGATATGGTATGCAGCACTGAATCTGTGGATTGTATCTAGTCATAAACTTCTTCAATCCTATAAGGTTACTTAATCAAGGAGGGCTGGTTAGGCCTACCCAACACCAACTCTGACCTTGGTTTCTTTTATGACAATGTATATAGATAAACACTTTGATAATTCAGTAACTTAAACATAAAATAAAAATTATATAAATTGTGTGTGTGCGATAGGGTGAAGAATCTTGTGAATAGTAGAAATATTGTTTTTTACAAATGGTTTGAAGGAAGGAAAAAAAAAAAAAAAAAAATCGACATCAATTTTAAGTAAAATTATACATGTTTATCTTCATGTCAATTCTGTGTATTTAAATATTTTGTGTTAGATATATTTTCTCTGAAATTAAAATACAATGTACTGTAATCTT
This sequence comes from Eledone cirrhosa, assembly GCA_964016885.1. NCBI lineage: Eukaryota > Metazoa > Mollusca > Cephalopoda > Octopoda > Eledonidae > Eledone > Eledone cirrhosa. Next base: position 110,219,026 of record OZ024745.1, read on the forward strand.
TACCAAATTGTTGCTGTTGTTTTTATTTATTTATTTATTTTCCATGTGTGACAGTTGCTTCTGGCAGGACCTGTTGGAGAGAGTGTTTGAGGAATCTTCCCCCATAACTCTCTCAGAAATAAGTGGGTGAAGAAAAAGAGACATAGGCCTGCATGCATATAGGTAATATATGTTTTGTTTTGCTTTTCTTTTGATACCAAACTGCCTGAAACTGATCTTGGTTCCATGATTCAAAACCATTTTTAAGTATTTATATTTATCTAAAGAAAAAAAACTCCAAGCATAATTTTATACAAGAACCTTTGTTACACTAAATTCCTCCTGAGCAATTTCTATTTATTAGCAGCATAAGCATTATGCTCATATTAATTGTCATTTAAATAACAATGATAGTATTTTAAAAAATATACCAATGACTATATTAGAGAAATTAAGGGAACATAAAAATTTAAACTAAGAAAAATATTATTATTTTCATTTTTTCTTTTTTTTTTTAGTTGGGGGAATCAATCATGAAAATAAAATATGTTGCTCAAATCACCAGAAATTATGATGAGAGGCTAAATTAATGTTTTGATAAAATCAAATTATGTTGAAGATACAAGGCTTCATTCAATAGATACTTTAGGTTTGAGGATGTGCATAAGATTAGCAGCCCCACCACATAAAATGTGCTTAGTAAACATCATCAGAAAGTAAAACAAGTCTATCCTTGTTGCAAATAAAGGAGTCACTCAAATACTGATGACATCATCTGGTTAGGGTCTTTCTAGAGCTGCTGCTATGCCCTTTGACCTCTGGTGCATTAGAAGCCCTAATTTCCTGAGAATCAGCAGACCAAGAATCATCTCAGCAAGATGCAAAGAACTGGAAACAGTTAAAAAAGAATTTTATGGGACAGGACTTATGAGGCATATGATGATGGTCTATGTCCCACAGGGAGATGAAAAGTTAAGAAATATCCAATATTAATTCACTAACAATAACATAATAACAATTTAGTCTATTTTTTATTAAGAAAGAATGCACCAGCATTTTTCTCTTTTACTGAAAAATTTGTCTGAAACATCAGCAACTTCCCCTTTACAATGGCATACCAACTTAAGTAATTTTCCTTTCATACCAATAGATACATTTTGTGCTGGCAGAGATCAACATCAGTTTCCTTGGATTCTGTTGTTTTTTTACCTAGCAATAATAATCGATGTGGTATTCTTTAAATAACGAATATAATACTTTAATTTCCCCTCAGCTGCCTGTTTTTGTATATTCACTTTTGTGCAACTCATATTTCATAATGTTTTGAAACTTAAGAAAAATAAAAACGTTCTTGGAAGACATTCTTTTCAAATCACAGCAAATTTTGTTTTCTTTCTATTAGAATTCTCTATATCTAGATATCAATTTACTATCTTAATAGTTTTCAGATCTAACGATTCATTTCAAAGACTAACTATCTGCTTAGCAGCTATTAACAAAAACCGAATGCTGTAATGACAGATGAAGACTTCCTTTTGACTATATGATAAGGCAATCTGACACATAGATTCAAATGAAGTGACAGTAGTTGTTGATGACAACAACTTCGACAAGGTTAATTCTTTGTCTATCTATTGCATCTTAAATTTCTTCACCCTTTTTCTAGCTCTAGACATTACTTAGGCAATGATTGATTCAGGAAGTGTGATATTCAGAACAACAGTGAAATAAGAAATTATGTTTGAAATAAATATGAAAGCTAAATTTAAAACCAAAACAGAGACAGGTGTTTTAGAAAATATGATACATTTGCCTGAAGTAGGTCCATTGTCTTTGTTTTAACAAAAAGACCATTTCACAATACTTATTTCAAAAACTAAATTTTTAACACTTATGCAGTAACGTAGCTGCTAGAGAGTAGAGTAGAGTAGAGGTGGAATTTTTTGTGTATCATGTTGTATATTTTTGGTAGGGGTGAGCACATCCTCAAGTATCGCACTCCTCACGCCTACCCATGTCACAGAATTTAGGTTCATATTTCAGAGCCTAGACAAAATTAAACATGTTTCTAACTTAATAACAGGAATAAACATTCATATAAATATATTTACTCAAACTGAAAGTAACACCTGTAAGTTTGACAATAAAATTATGAAATATTGCAAAACAAAGCATTTTACTTTTTAGAAACAAGTTCTTATATATATTAGTTCTCCTTTCACAAGCACAAGCTCAAATCCCGCCGAGGTTGACTTTGCCTTTCATCCTTACGGGGTCCATAAAATAAAGTACCAGTAATGCACTGGATAATTGCTGGCCTTGTGTCTAAAGTAGAAACAATTATTTACAATGCCGGACTTAGCTATGACCTAAATAAGCTATGGCTTATGGTGACATGCTCGTAGGGCCTCATTTTGAAAAAATATATATTATCATTAGATTTTATACTTTAACACAAACTCATAAAAGATTGTGTGTATATATAATGTATCATATTTTCTAAAACACCTGTCTCTGTTTTGTTTTTAAATTTAGCTTACATATTTATTTCAAACATAATTTCTTATTTCACTGTTGTTCTGAATATCACACTTCCTGAATCAAATATTGTCTAAGGCGCATTGCCTAGTGGTTAGAGCATTGGCCTTGCAATCGAAAGGTTGTGAGTTCAATTCTCGGACCAGGGACCGGGTGATGTGTTGTTTCCTTGAGCAAGACACTTTATTTCACGTTGCTCGAGTTTACTCAGCTGTAGAAATGAGATGAAGAGGTGCCGGCCTGCCCGCCCAGCCAGTGGGATGGCGTTATCTTATGGCTAAAACAGCACGATGTGCTGTGACCGGCGGCGCCGAATGGACGCCCGACAGACTGGTCGGTCAAGGTGATCTCAAGGTGATATATATATATATATAGGTATTAAAGGTGCAAATTAATTGCGCCCATAGGAGGTATGCCGATATGAGCACTTGATGCTCTTGGGGAGCAGAGTATCAATAATAACAATATATACGGGAACAAAGAATTAGTATTGCATCATATTCATATTTAATTACATATTACACATGTTTCACTGTCGATCAGTGAAACATGTTAACATGTAGACATGAGTCTACATGTTAACACATATCTGAGGAGTTTCTGATTCCAGAGTTAGTTTTGATCATTAATCGAGCGTTCCTCGAGCTGATTGACAGTGAAACATATGTAATTAAATATGTATATGATGCAATACTGAATCTCTGTTCCCTTATACATTATTATATAACCTTTTATGTTAAAGTATTCATATTTTAGTTAACACTCACCATAATTTTGGTAAGACTCTTTTTGTTGTGTTCCGGTATCCATTTGATTATATCAAAGTTAGTTACATCGCTAAATTCCACCAAATTCTTGATAATTTTCAAATTTAAATGAAATACATAGGCAGTGTATTTCGTTAAAAAATATGTGTTAAAGAGTTAAAATAGTATTGGTGTGGCCGAGGCGCCGGACAGACAAGGGTGTAGTGTATGTCGCTCCCCTCTCTTTCGTTGGTTAATCCTTTTTTCTTTTCAGTTCCTTTTCTTCTTTTTTCCCTTTAATAGTGTGTTTTGTTTTTGTTATATACATCTCAATTATTTTTATGTAATTATGTCTTAGAAATAAAAGATCACTTAACACATTGTTCTTATATTAAAAGAATGAAAACACTCATAGCAATTTTTACTTGAATATACAACCATTACTCTGCCTTTTATACAACTGGAAAATATTTCACTTGATGCCTGTATTCAGCAAAAAACTGTATGATAATATACACATAGCGTTCAACAAAGTTTGGTAATCCACATGCATGATTTTAGCATAACTGTTATCCTTCTTGGGTCGATAAAATATAGTTGTTTCTACTTTTGGCACAAGGCCAGCAATTACCCAGTACATTACTGGTACTTTATTTTATCGACCCCGTAATGATGAAAGGCAAATTTAACCTCCGCGGGATTTGAACTCAGATCGTAAAGGGACGTAACTATGTTGCAAAGCATGTCCGACCCTCTACCGATACTGCCAAATTCCAGTCAATTCCAGGTTTATTTAATTGACTTTCCCCTTCCCTCTAAATCACTGGTTTTGTGTCTAAATTAAAAACCATTATCAGGAGTGAACGTGATAAAAGCGAATTTGGTCTTTGTTTTATAGTAGAATTCACTAATTGTCGTAAATATTTAGCTTATTGTAAATATTTTCAATGCACATATCCCAACAATTAAGAAGACGTTGACTTCCTCGTAGGTCTCTAAAAGACTCTCCAACAAACTGCCGTTGGATTGCAAAGTGATAGCTTTTTTGATAGGTTACGTAATGTGTTTACAAGACACTAGTAGAATGTTCATCTTTGGAACATTTCGTTGGTGACATTTTCCCAAGATGCCATGCCGTGTGATCGAATCTGGGACCTAATGAACGATTAGGCTATGCTATGTCTAAAAGTTGCACAACACATTATGAAACTCAACCAGAGATGTGAGATCATGAAACTTCAACCACCAATACCTTTTAGAATAAACATGTTGGAAGCAATATTAAGTTTACCAAGTTAATATACAGGTTTGAATGTGTAACACAACAATAAAACATCTTGACATTCTTTATTTTATTTTTAATGCTGATTTATCAAGTTTAGGTTTTCCTCTTTCCTTAATTTTTTTTAAAGAAACATCCTACACCGTTTTTTTTCTGGGAACCAATGATAGAAGCAAAACTAATTTGTATAACAGATTTTTGTAGCTTGCTTGAAGCATTGTTGAATAGGAAGCATACATTTAAATTGTTTGGTCTTCAAAATTATTTAATTGATATAAGGCGATAATGTACAATAATTCCCTTGGTTTTTACGTATTTGTTTTACAAGACACTTATAGGAATAGTTTTGTATCCCTTTGTTGACACAAACTTTATACGAAATTCAGACTGGTCGTATTGTTTTGAGGCAGAACTATAATGAAATTGTTAAAGGAATTAAACCAATGTTTCAATTCTTGAGCGAACATCCATTGAAATTATGGGTTTGGCATTGCATTATTCAAGTTTATAATGATCTATTCTGAATTGATATAATCTAGCCAGTTTTCGATTACGTTAAATTCTGCATCTCTGAATAACATTTATGTTGACGAAAGTGTTGTGTAATGATGTAAAGATATAACTAGAATAAATTTTCACAACATTCTTCCTCTCTTGATAATGTTTTTAATTCACAAATCGAAACGAGTAGGGGTACGCAGGAGTCATACTGACTGACTTCTTCAGAAGAGCAATTGTTGGCAGCTAATCATTTATTAAGGGGTTTCACTTCATTTACTTCAAAGGGTTACCTTTTACGCGTTGGGTTGCCATTAACACGTTGCACAACTCTTAAGTGAGAGAAACATGCTAATCAGGTCCTGTATTGGTACCCCCATGGTAAGAGGTGCAGAGGACCTCCCAAGATGAACTAGCGGCAGATAATTGACAGAGACTTGAAACCCGTCAACAAAAGTTGGAACGATGTATTGATGGATGCAACTGACCGTGGTCATTGGAGCACTTTAGCTACCTCATGCGTCACAAGACGCGAAAGCTTCTAAATCTAAGTATTTTGAGATAACGTTTGAGTTTCATTCTTACTGAGTAACATTAGGGTAGCGAACCAGTTAAGAATTACACAACAACAATGAACAACAAGAATGATTCAGAAGTCTCCCGTGAGAGTAGCTGCATTGGTTGCAGTGCACAACATTGACCAGAGTGAGGAGGGGTGTAAGTAAGAACAGTTTACCAATATCGAGTACACAATACATTTAAATTTAAATTCTATAATTGGTTTTGAAATTACTCTATAACCATTACACCGAGGGTTCTAACTATTTGTTCTATCCCATGAAATTCCGTTGAATTAAATTCTTATTGGTGCATCATGGTTGTATGATTAAGAAGTTTGGTTCGATCACATTGCATGGATTCTTGGGCAAATATCATTTAATTTATTATCGTTGCCCATGGAGTTAAAACTAGTGGTTGTGCCTTATGATATTCCTGCACTTCCTAAGTCGTAAAAGGAGCTAAGTGATCGGCGTGGGTATTAAGCCAGCATGCCAAAACTAGTAAACAACTGGCTAAGGTAATTAAGGAAACCTGGAACATTCATCAATGATAATTAGAAAATATCGATTCTTGTCGAAATTAAGAAGAGAGGCTTTAAAGTCATTGTTTAACCACTCAAAACGCTGAGTAATACTTAAAAGATGCGTGGGTGGAATTTTGGTATGTATCGTACTTTGCATGAACTGATGAAACATTCTCTAGGAAGTATAACATCTTGTTAAATCTCACAATCTCACTAATCTCTTAGTGGTACAATAAAGTGGAGGCACGTGGCTTAGTGGTTAGAGAGTTGAAATCACAAGTCTAGCAACCCCCGTAAGGATGAAAGGCAAAGTTAACCCCGGCGGGATTTGAACTTAGAACGTAAAGGGCCATAACTCTATGCTGCAAAGCATGGCTCTAGCGCTACTGCCGATCCACAAAAATTATAATGGCCAAAAATAATTCCTGGCTTCAAGCAGGATTAGAAACTGGCTCACAGAATTGCCTTACCATGACTCAAACATAATTCTATAGTACTGAGGATCATAACTAAATGTATTTTGAAATAGTCTGTATGTTACAAATGTTTATTGGTTACTTAGTAAAGATCAAAGAACTATATATATATATATATATATATATATATATATATATAGTTCTTTGATCTTTACTAAGTAACCAATAAACATTTGTAACATACAGACTATTTCAAAATACATTTAGTTATGATCCTCAGTACTATGTATGTATGTATATGTATGTATATATGTATGTATATATGTATGTATATATATGTATATATACATATATATGTATGTATATATATATATGTATGTATATATATATATGTTTGTGTATTTATATATGTATGTGTATTTATATATATATATATATATATATATATATATATATAATCTTGATGTTTAAATATCAAACTCCAAAACAAAGAAAGCATGTTTCATCTTAGTTGGTGTTTGTTTCCTCAACAAACAAAGTTGTGGTTTACAGATATGTCTAAAATGTATAACAAAGCTCAACACAACTTTCCGAAATCACATTTATTGCACTTTTGAACGATATAAATCAAAAGAAAATATAGAGTCAGAGAAAAAGAACAAACCTTTTAGAATGTTTAAGATGTTAAATCAAAGTCTTTTATACTGTGTTGTAATGTTGGTAGAAAATGCAGAGTAATAAATTAGCCATAGAGCAATAATATTACCCAACATAGGTATCAACTGTCTGATGAAGATACCTCTATGAAGATGTTCAACGTGCAAGAAACAGCAGTTAATTCTTTTACATATTAAGCCCCACCATCTTAGATAATAGAGAGTACACTAGATAGTGTAGTTACTGGAATATAAAAAGATATAATCGTTATGGATGGAATGCCTTTGGTCACAGCGTGAATGCTTTTACAGCCAGAACGTGTTTGATCAGAGTTGATCAGGGGCTAAATAACAACTAAACAACTAGTAAAAGGCACTATAATAATAAAACAAATAGAAATAATTTATCTTTTTCAGTGAAAGATTTTTGTTTCTGTTTTGTTTATTTTCATCTGATAACTTTGATAGCAAATTGCCTGAAACTGCCCCTTGTTCTATGATACAAAGCTGTTTATTTTAAAGTGTCTATATTTATCAAAAACCTTTCCATCATAATTTTCTGTAAGTTTTCTAAATCATAGTCCAAACACTAACTTGATAATGAAAACGTTAGTTATAATATTATATCCATCCAAAACATAGATTATTTTCAAATGTATTTGAAAATTATAAGCAGTATCTTTCATTAGAAATATGGTTATGAAATAGTTAGTCAATGAGGAACAGATACTGTCAGTAGAGTGAAATCAAATTAGCCATTGCTCCCTCATTTCTAGTTAAAAAATGTTTTCGTATCTTGTCATAATTTTCAGCTTTGGGCACCCAGTCTCCAATTTGTGTCAATAGATTTTGTCAGTAGTTGTAGTTTCCATTAAAAATTATAGTTTTATTGACTCCTCATTATATGAATGTTCCATTAAATTTGAGTCAAGAATAGGGGCATATAGCTGAAGCCTTACAAAAGCTAGATATAATGTATTATGTTGATTTAATGTAAACATGTGACAAAATACCAAAGGACAATAGAAAGACTATAAAAAAATTTATAAATAATAGGAAGAAATGTTTAAGAATTAATACAAATGGGAAAAGGAAGTTTTAAAATGCTATGGCAATATAGAAAAATGAACATAAAACCTTGACGATAATGTTCAAACCAACCAATAATATTTACAGATAAAGCTATTAAAACATGTAAGCATGTGTTATATAAGCAATTAATTTTACTAATTTTTGTTACTTTTTTCATGTTATTTTTCTAATGTCTATGTTGTGCCAGAAAGACAAAGATAATGATGCGCCATTTAGATCCTATAGATGAAGAATGGCAAGAGAAAACAGAATTAAATAACTCTACCTTATATAGTTGGATTTATGGTAAAGGAACAGTCTACCCATACCAGTTAAAGAAAGGAGCATACTCAAAGAGATTTATAAATTTGAAGGCAGGTACAAATACTCTGACACAAAAATAATCAATATCTGTCATGAACTGGACTCTATTATTCAGAGTAATCTTAATTTGGATGTTCTTTGGTTATGATTATTGATGTTATCTTTAATATTGTTGTGTTATAGATATGGCAACAAATGATTGGAAAAACCTCTGATCAAATATAAAGCCGGGTTTTCGCTACAATGTCAAAATATGCCCACAAAGTTTTAAGATTTTGAACCTTTCATTATTTTAGACAAAATTCTTAAATTATTCATAATTTATGATTTTTCTGAATCAGCTCCTCAGATTTAGCCATTAATCTTTCAATTTCAACTCTCATGCAAGCAGAAATTACTAAACATCACATTGTTGTTTTGTAATATTGCCCTATATCACTTCTTAATATTCGCTCGCTCTGATTGATCGATAAGATCCCTGACCTCATTCGCTTGCCAAGTGGGGTGGACCTCATCAAATTGGACCAAAGAAACAAGGTTTCCATTGGTCTTTCCGTTGTTGATACTATCTACTGGTCACAACTCACAGCAGAAGGAGCAATGTGAAATAAAGTGTCTTGCTCAAGGACACAACTCATCACCTGGTCCGAGAATTGAACTCACAACCTCACGATTGTGAATCCAACTCTCTAATCCCTAAGCCAAATGCCTTCACTAAAATATTAGAACTACAAAGCCCAGTTGCAGATATGTGATATCACCCAGATGTTGTAACCAACTCATGGTAGTGGAATTATGTTGCTTGAGGTCCATATTCTCAGGTTGATGGAGATCTGGGCACTCAGTATATTTTCAGCAGTTTGTCAAGTTCCTTGTGATGGGTGCTGGAAATTGATCACTGATCTCTGATCACAATCAGGCAAACGACAACAACCTGGGACAGTAGCAGCAAATTAGTAGAAAAATACAAAAAAGAAATGTGAAACTCAATGAATGTTGAGTGAATCTGTACAAGTTGATTATTAACTGAAATTGTGTTCAAAGTGTCTCATGCATCCAAAGAGATTGCAGGAATTTTGTTAACTAAAACCAAAACATATCTGTATACTTCTTTCTTGAAAATATCTCAATAATTTCATATCAAGTCTATCGGAATCAAATTCCACATAATCATTACAAGGATCCTTTCAAAAAGGTTTCAAATTACAGTATTTTGTCACAATGACATTTTCTCATAGAAAATTGATCAGAGATTCCATCAAATATTGGATTGGTTTGCTTATAAATGATTGAAAATAAACACAGAAACTGTTTTGTTTTCTTTCTTCACACGAAAACAATGTACCAAGGAATTAAAATACAAAGAAAAGAAAAAAATGTTCATGAATATATAATGAAAAACATGAAATAAGCATCCAGTATAAAAAGATAGAGACTCTATACATACTGTAGATGAGTTTTACTAATTAACAACAATGACAGGAAAACAAAAACACGAAGAAAAGAAATCTAAGTATTTTGAAAAAAGATAAATTAAAGAAAAAAAACAAGCCAAAGTCCACATGACTTTTACACTGAGTCAATATAGAAAACAATAGATGCAACCAAAAATGCTATAGAAAAGGCACCAGCAGTCTGCCCAAGAAAGAAATAGGGAGGAAGAACTAAGGGAAGGTGTCAGTAACAAAATGGGACAAAAACCTTATTTCTCATCATATAAACAAACGACAATCACTTCTGATGATAATATTATGGTTTGCTTTTTATATTTAATTATTGATTTATTTTACTTTTGGAATTTTTTATGATTTAGCAGTGTTTTCTTCAATAAATTTTATCCAATTAGTGTCTAAATAAAACCACAAATTTAAGCAATTATACTATTTATTGTCCTTTAATTAGTCTTTTCCTCCTTTCCTTTCAATTTGAGTGTAATAAAAATGTCTAACTTTCCATCAACAAATCTCGGACATGTTTTTTTTTATTAATATATGTTGTTATTGCCTGTGTTTTTTGTTGTTTTCTACACCTCTCTCGAAGCCTTTGTTTCTATATTCACCCTTCCCACTACAACTGCTTCACAATTCTAAACAACATTTGTTCTCAGGAAGAAAATGAAAACAAAATTTAAACATAATTTTTTTTTTTTTATCTTATGTTCATTAGCACATTTCATCAAATTTTCCAATTTCATATCTGAAATATGTTGATATCTTATGCAACAATCAATATGACAATGGATTTTTGTAGATTTTTTTTTTACTAAATTTATTTCTTGCTCATTTACAATTTTTAGTTTAGTTTAAATTGTTTTGTTTTTATTCCATCCCAAAATTATATTTCAATATTGTGGATTAGAGTTCATTGTTTGTGTTTCAATGAATACAACCCCTTTTTCTTTTCTACAAACAATGACAAATCAATTCATTAAAGTTTGGAAGAGAGTTCTTTTTATTTGTCTGTTTGCATTAGTATTCATTGCCCTTTTCATTAACTCAGAGTTCTTTTCCATAAATCAACATGGGTTTTATACACTGCCTCATATTTATTATACTTTAACAATGACATGATGTTCATAAGAATAAATTTTATGACAATGATGTTGATGATGAACTAAAATAATCATAATTAGGATGTAAATCATTACAATGATAATGATAACAAGAGTTATTTGACATAGCTTCAAACAATGATTTAAAGAACTAATTATATACTTAAGGAATAAAGAAACAACTTTAATATTAAATGCATTTGAAATGACTGGAGGTAGACTATCCAGGCAGGAAACATACTGTTTCATAACAAAAAAACTGTGCTTTACATGAGTACCTAATAACCTATAATGTAATTCCTTTCTAATCTATTATAAAATAGAAGAATTAATCAGCACTTAAAATTAAAATTATATCCAAACTGATGTTAGGCACCATAATAATAATGGAAGCTACCTCATATCAGTTAATAATTGAAACTTATATTTTTTGATGATATTTTAAAAGGCTAGTTGTTTTGTTTACTTTTCTTTTATTTTCACATCTCCTCTCACTTTCGGACTGCTATTTGTAGCAAGTCATGTAACCTTCTAGAGGGTCTCATGTTGGAACATATCTTAAAGTCTCTTACATAAGATTATGATAGAAACGAATTTAGATAAGTACAAACACTTTAAAGTAAACAGCTTTGTATCGTAGAACTAGGTGCCAAAAGGGTTAAAATGTTTATATTAATAAAAACAAACTTTCATCACAATTTTATATAAGAACCTTTGTTAAATAAGGCTCCCAAAATTAGCTTAATAACAAGAACGTTATATATTATATCAAATTCTTGATGATTTAAAAAAAAAAAATGAAAATCCCAAACTGTGTCATATATTAGATATATGGCAATGAAAGAATTATATTGGTCTGGAAAGAGTGAAAATGTAATACAGCTTTATTCTAAGACTCAGCAAACATTTTTATGTAATAAAATACAAATAATTTCTATTTTTACAATTCCACATGATGCAAAATATGATATGTAGAAGAAAAAAATGTATCATCATTACATTTTAAAACACCTGTTTATGGATTATTTAAAGTTGAAATTTTCAAGAGAATTACAGATAACCAAGATAACATGACTATCCCTAAAGTCTCCATCTTTAAAGAAAGTTGATTTACTTTTGATTGATGATAACCTGGTACTTACAAATGCTTCCAAAGTGGATAGCATCAAATAATTTCAAACAGTGTCAAGTGACCTCACTATGTTTATCATATTCTGTTTCATTTGTCTTTAGAGAGAGATAAACATTTCAATTAAATCCCAGCTGATTTAAGTGAAAACTGTAACAGATTTAAATCTTTTGCTACTTCACATTGATATGTGTATAAACAACTACTCTTTTACTAGTTTCAGTTACTTGACTGTGGCAATGCTGGGGCATTGCCTTCAAAAGATTTAGTCAATTATATTAACCAGCCCTCTCAAGTAATTAATTTTTGTTAGTTAAAAATGTTATTGATCTTTTTTGTCAAACCGTTATGTTATGGAATATTAGACTGACCTAAACCTAAGCTCAGATATACACACATACACACACACACACATACACACATATATATATATATATATATATATATATATATATATATATATATATATTAAGGTCAGTTACTACAACAGAGCCATACAAAGAATGTACATTGACCAACTTGTTCAAAATATAATTATATTGAAACTCCTCATATGGTCTTGAGTTTCTTTATATCTTGGATCTGACTTCCCACGGGTACAAGCCAAAGCTGAAGCATATAGACAACATGCCTCCACCCCCTCCCACTGCAAAGTGGTCGTGGAGGTGCCAAGGCAAAAAAGCACCCAGCCCACACTGTAAAGTGGACGTGTAGGCACCATGGAAAAAAAGCACCCAGCACTCACTGTAAATGTGGTTGGTGTTAGGAAAGGTATCCAGCTGTAGAAATCAAACCAGAATCAGTTCCAGTATAAGCAAGACAAGGTCAGCTGACCAGACACTGCCCACAACAGGACAATCCGTCTAACACATGCTAGCATGGAAGAACGGGTGTAAAACGGTGATGATGATGATGATATATATATATATATATATACGACAGGCTTCTGCAGTTTATGAAATTTTCCTCACAAAGCATTGGTAAACCAAAGGTTAGAGTAGGTGCCATACAGCAAGAGCCAACCTGAAACCAATTGGTTAGAAACTGCACTTCTTATCCACACAGCCATGATTGCACCCATGTATATAAGAAGTTCAGTTTCCAACCAATTGGTTTCAGGTTGGCTCCCACTGTATGGCACCTTCTACTCTAGGAGTATATGTATATATATATAACTGTATATATTTGCCTTAAATTTTCAGTATACCACATGTATTTCACAAATTGATTTTTTTTCTAAATGCGCAGGTTCACCATAACCAATATCAGAATTTGAAAACAAGAAAACCTCTACATAGTTGTTCCTCCACCAGAAATAGCAGCCAAATGTTCCTCAAATCACATTAACCTTTTTGATACCAAACTGGCTGAAACGATCTCTGGTTCTATGATACAAAGCTGTTTGTTGTAAAAGTTCTGCTGTAAACTTTCACTTTGATAGTAACCTACCTAAAGCAGGCCCTGGTTCTATAATTGTTTCTACTTTTGGCACAAGGCCAGCAATTACCCCAGTGCATTACTGGTGTTTTATTTTATCAACCCTGTAAGGATGAAAGGCCAAGTTAACTTCATTGGGATTTGAACTCAGAACGTAAAGGGCCATAACTCTATGTTGCAAAGGATGGTGTCTGACGCACTACCGATACTGCCAGTGTTTTATAATGTTCATATTTATCTAAAAACCTTCCATCATAATTTTATGTAAGAACATGGTGTTAAGTTATTATGCAGACAATAGCTTAAAAATTATTTTTGATTTAGCCACAAGACCAGTAAATTTAGAAGAGCAAAATTTATCAAATCATCTTTAATACTTGACTCTGGGAGAATGAAAGAAAAAAATTGACCTCAATAGGATTGGAATTCAAAATATAAAGAGCCTGAACAATTCAAATACCAACCAGCTTAATAATAAGAATAAGGAGAAAGATGTATATTTTACTAAATTCTTCAAATTTTTTTATTTTCAAAATTATTTGAAAATCATAAACAGTGTCTTTCATAAGAAATATGGTAACGAAAAAGTTAAAAAATAAAGAATATATTGGATAATGTAGTGTAGCTACAGTATATCTGAAAAGAATTTGCAGGATGGTCATGGATAGAATGCCCTTGACAATATCTGCTCAATCATACTGACCAGATGTTGCACAAGAACAACAATTGTCAGAAGACAAACTATTATCAGTTTGCAGTCTTATATTAGTTTATTACAGAAAATGAATAGCAAACACTTCCAGTATTAAAATAAACACTGCTGCAAAGTTGATTGGAAACCTCTTTAAATCTGACTTGATAAATAAAATGTTTAATGCTTTAGCATTTAAACCATCCATATCTGGCCAGAATTCTCTCACCTCTTTCTGTTCAAACTGGCCATAAATGGCCGCTTATACTGATGTTAGTGTATTGTTCTAAAAATAAATAATATTAAAATTTCATAGATTCGAGATTATGTGAGATAAAGCCTTAGCCCTGAAAATATAATAGTAAATACAGAGTAATGTAAATGCTAAAGGATTGAACCAGTAAAATTATTGCTTTATTTTTCTGTTCTTATTGTTGATATGTGGGTCTAAGTCAGTTCAGTTTGAGCAAACCTATGGCATACAGTCACAGTGCTATTTTGTACTCTTCAAGAAAACCTTGTTAATGCGGTTTCATATAACTTGTTAATTCAAATGTTTATAGTAACTTTACTAATGGGTAGATTGTTGTGAACATTTGTTATAAACTTAAGTAAAGATTTCAATGTTTAATGTGATGTAATTATAGTGCTGCTTTGTACTTTTCAATAATGTGTTGTTAATGCAGTTTTATCTCTTAATACCCAACCCTTGCTACTGTGAAAGCAAACATTAAATAATGATGTTGAGGAGTATGATAATCCTGCAACGATGATGAGTATGATATTCTAAATGTTGGTTTATTAATTTACATGTTTATAGTATGGAGGCACATGGCTTAGTGGTTAGAGCATTGGCCTTGCAATCGATAGGTTGTGAGTTCAATTCTCAGACCGAGTGATGTGTTGTTTCCTTGAGCAAGACACTTTATTTCACATTGCTCCAGTTTACTCAGCTGTAGAAATGAGATGATAAGGACTGGGGTCCCTATCATTCCACTACAAAGTGGTCGTGTAGGTGCCACGGCAAAAAAGCACCCAGCACTCACTGTAAATGAGGTTGGTGTTAGGAAGGGCATCCAGCTGTAGAAATCAAGCCAGAATCAGTTCCCGTCACACCCTTGCAAGCAGGGAAAAAGCGGACGTAAAATGAAATGATGATGATGATGAATGATGATAGTATCTTTACAAATGGACAGATTGTTGTCAAGATTTGGAGTACTAGATAGACTAATTGTGATACACAGATGTACAGAATATCATGCATCCTCTTAGCTAAGGAGAATCATCATCATCATCATCACCGTTTTACGTCCGTTCTACCACGCTAGCGTGGGTTAGACGGGTTGTCCTGTTGTGTGCAGTGTCTGGTCGGCTGACCATGCCTTGCTCATACAGGAACTGATCTGGCTTGATTTCTACAGCTGGATGCCCTTCCTAACACCAACCTCATTTACAGTGAGTGCTGGGTGCTTTTTCGTGGCGCCTACACGTCCACTTTACAGTGTGGGCTGGGTGCTTTTTTGCCGTGGCACCTCCACGACCACCTTGCGGTGGGGGGTGTGGGGGCATATTGTTTATATGCTTCAGCATGAACCCATGGGAGGTCGGGTACTCTGTATTACTGCGTGACGCCAGAAGTCACGGTCGTGTGTCA
>OZ024745.1:110240081-110260081 GCA_964016885.1 Eledone cirrhosa
CCCTCCAAAAAATATTCTTTTTTTCTTTTCTTTTACATTCTGCCAATTATTCAGCATTGACATGAAATGGCAGTCATTAAGCTGCTAACAAATGAAATTTCCTCGGCATTTCAACTTAAAACATTATTTTTGAAACAGAAAAATGTTACTGCTGCTACATATCGGAGAATATATAATGATGAAATATAACTTACTCCTCCAAATTCTATTGCTCAGTTTTGTATCTACATTTAATGTGTATTCTTGTCTGAATCTTATTCCAGCTGAGGAATGTACTCATATGTGATGTGAAATACCCTGCTTCAGGGCATTCTGTTCCAGTATCTTACCAGCCATTTTCTCATCCAACAATCAAACTACCATTCATCAATATTGTATCAATAGGCCAAAAAACGTCCAGTTTCTCTCTATATATAAGACATTTCTGTCTCTCCAAACATCTGAATTAAGGATTCTTAAAGATGCCTAAACAAAGAAAAAATTCATTCTCATTTTGTTCTCTTATAGCCCCTGTGGGTCTTTCTTTTGCAAGGCAGTTTATATGAATGTAACAGCTAAAATATTTGAAAAGTTTTCAGGAATGAACAAGATGATGATTTTAACGAATTGGTAATGGGTATATGGAATATGAAGAGCAAATTTGTACATCATGGAGTTTTGGGCAAAAGAATGAAATGAACTTTTATAATAGTTAAAAATGCAATATGAATACAAGAGATGTTAGCATGTGTATTAACTCTTATAGCATTGAAACTAACATGAAGCAAGATATTAAAGTATTTCTTCAATAATGAGTAGTGATACACAGGCTGAGAAGAAACTATCAAGGTGGAATAACAAATATAACTATGAGGTGTGTCACAAAAGTAACAGGACTAAGTGTGCTGTGTGAGCTATAAGTGGATTAGGGATTAGTGGGTTACATCACATGTAATATCCAGGTAGTATATAACTACTATATCAGCTCTCTGTAGCCATTGTATGTTGTTCTACGTGCTTTTGTTAATAGCTCCTCAATGTTAGGCCATCAAGCAACAGGCACAGAGCAACGAACCAGCCTGAAGTTTCTGGTTGGGCAGGAAAAAACTCTGTCAGAACCATTCGGAATACTGCAGCAAGTGTACAGAGATGAGACAATGTCATGCAGGATTTTGAGTGGCACAAAAGATTCAAAGGGGGATGTATGGATGTGGAAGATGAACCCAAGGCGTTTGCTTTGTTCAGTGGGTGTGAAGAGGTGAGAGTTGTGGCAGGACAACTCATGGCTGCTTCACCACAACAAACGCTGGCTCACAATGCCCTGAGCATAAGGCAGTCCCTGGCCGAGAAGTATATTGCCATGCTGGTACAAACTCCCTGCTCACCCGATCTGGTTCTGTGTGATTTTTTTCTTTTTCTTCAATCTCTAGAGGGTCATCAAGGGAACCAATTTTCTGGATTTCGAAGCCATCAAGAATGTTGTCATGACGGAGCTGTAGAGAATCCTGAGAGAATTCTTCCAGGAGTGCAAGGATGGGAAGGTGTGTTAGACTTGAAGGGGTTATTTCAAAGGGGAAAACTTGTAGTTTGTTGTTTGAATTTGAAATATTTTTTGTGGCCTCATAGTTGCCACAACTTGTCAGCTGGCCTCTTTATCAAAATTAAATGCTTTTTCACCTGCTGAGAACAAAACAGCTGTGGAAGGGTGGAAAAAACAACCAATGTTATGAGCTCTTATGTAAATAGAAAGTAAGTTTGAAACATTTATAACATCATACTCATTTTCTTGATCAAGATATATCTTTTGTTATTTACTTGATAAACTTTATGCACATGGGTAATCAAGGGAAAGAGTGTCAGTGATATAAACCTCTTTCAATCACATGAAGGATGCATAGAAGTGATTGATAGCTTCTGTTATCTAGATGGCCTAATTAACATTGAAGGGAAGTGCACTGAGAACATAATAGCTAAAATAAGGATAGGATAGAAGTTTAGAGAGCTACTTCCACTGTTGACAACAAAAGGTTTCTCACTACATACAAAATGACAACTGTATGATGCCTGTGTGCAAAGTGTGATGCCGGATGGTAGTGAAACATGGGTAGTGGCCAAAGTGGACCTGTGTAGGCTGGAGAGAAATGAAGCAACCTTTCTTCATTGGATGTGCAATGTAAACATGAGAGAAAGGAAGAGCTTGGATGAACTAAGGGAGAAGCTGGGTTAAAAGAGGAATCTGAAGTGGTGTGAGAAGACTGCATTGATGCAGACATGTGATGTGCATGAATGATGATTGCTGGGTGAAGAAGTGCCAGGAAATCCCAGTGGAAGGAAGCTGCAGTAGAGGTAGACCAAGGAAGACCTGGGAAGAGGTGGTGAGAGCTAATCTCAAATAGCTGAGACTGGATTAATTAACTACTGTTTTATTTTTCTATTGTTTAATATTATATGCATACATATACATATATATGGTGCTATTAAGTTAGACATGGCCTAGGCCAATACTGGCCGAAACCTATCAAAGTTATATGTGTGTGTGTATGTGCATATATATATATATGTATGCATGCATTTGTGCGTGTGTATTGTGTGTGTGCATGTGTATTTGTATCTGTGTTTATGTTTATTATTTTGCCTATGTCCTATAATGTTAAAGTCTAAAATCTGTTTCAAGCCTAGAGGCTCATTAAACAACTGAAAGTACGAGATTCACCTCTGGACAGGATGTCAATCCATCAAAAGCTTAAACCACAAGCTACTGCTGGTACTCGTTTTCAGATGTGTGTATTGGAGCAACATGAAATGAAATGTTTTGCTCAAGAACAGATGTAACTTGATCTAGAAATCAAACCCATGACATTAAGATCTTAAGTTCAACACCCTAACCATTAGCCCACATACCTATAATATAGTAGTTCTACAAAAAAGATTGATTAAATAAATATCTGACTTGAAAGTACTGGGGTCAATATGGCTGCTTTATAATTACTTCAACAAAGTCTGTCTTAAGCCAGAAGGCTTGTTAGGCCGGTGCTTATCCTGCTTTCAAGGCGTGAAGTGACTGAGAGTACAAAACTCCCCCCTGGACAGGATGCCAGTCTATCGCAGGGTTAAACCCCCAGCTGTTGCGAGTATTCATTTACAGCTGAGTATACTGGAACAACGTGAAATGAAGTGTTTTTGCTTAAGAATACAACACACAACCCAGCCCAGGAATTTAACCCACAACAATATGATCATAAGTCCAACACCCTTACCACTAGGCCATGCACCTTCACACTTAAACAAGTAAAATAATGAAATATAAAACTGTTCTTCTGTTAACCTTAAGAGTAATTTTTCTTCATTTATTTCTTATTATTAACTGTTTCTCATTACTGTATTTATAATGTATTCTCAGAAAGAATATAGATAACAGTCAACAAGTATCTTCATTTAGTCCTTCATCATTATTATTTCCTCGATTCATAAGCTATTACTAGAAAAAGTAAATCTACATGTCCATACATTGAGCCTTCTCTTAAAAAATGTTGTCTGTGTTTCATTTCCAATGAACTAATTAATTGATAGTAACTCAATCAAATTCCCATTTCTTTTTAATCCTTTTTTTTTCTATGTTTTTTCAATGTGCTTTTTTTCTGATTTGATTGATGCTTCATATAAACATGTAAACTAACTTATATCGCTTGACATGAGTATAGAAACTGACACTGAATAAATGGCCAAAAATAACAGAAGAAAACAACTAGAAACAGTGTTTAGAACAGTTTAAAAACCTTTCATTATCATATTTCTCATGAAAGATACTGCTTATGATCTTGAAAATAATCAAGAATTTGAAGAGATTAACTAACATTCTTATTATCAAGATGGTGGATTGGCAGTATCGGTAGAGCATCAGACAACATGCTTTGCAGCATATAGTTATGGCCCTTTATGTCCTGAGTTCAAATCCCACCAAGGTTAAATTTGCCACTTTGCCTTTCATCCTTCCGAGATCGATAAAACAAACTACCAGTAATGCACTGGCGTCGATTTAATCAAATTTTCCATTGCATTAAAATTACTGGTATTGTGTCAAAAGTAAAAATAATTATGAAGTTGATATTTGGAATATAGTTTAACAAAGTTCCTTACGTAAAATCATGATGAAGGGTTTTTAGATAAATATCTTATAACAAATGGTTCTGAATCATAGAACCAGGGGCAGTTTCAAACAATTTGCTATCAAAATGGTTGAAAAATAACAATAATCTATATTTTTAAAATTTAGATATCTAAATTATGTGATTTGACAGTGCTAAAAATAGAGCCTAAAGGTTTTGGTGGAGGGTGAACTCTCTTTCAAAATCGAACTGGAAACACTACATAAATTCTCTGTATATGTCAACTCAGTAATTCCTATTACAAAATATTCTTTCAGTGGTTGGATGCTGACATTTCTGACATTCATATTTAAGAGAGCAATTAGAATCCACTCTCTAGCTCAGATTATAAACATGACAAAAAAAAAAAGAAATAAGAAATTAAAAATTGATAAAGGGTGAAAAGAAAAGTATATATTTTTTATAAATTTCTTATTTTTCCCTCTTACTGTCATACATTGTTTTTCGCTTTTCTTCCTTTTTTATATCTTATGAAAATGCTGCAGCTTTTTCATGTTATGGGGAAGATATTATATTTTATATTCTTATGGAGATGAAACCAAAGGGGCGTGAAATACTTAAATAATAAAAATATACAAATGTAAACAGAAATACACACATATAAATACGAATATCCATATATGTATGTCAGTATGTGCATACATATATGAATGTATATTTTATGTGTGTACAAGAACACATTTTTTTAAAATCCTATTTATCTCTTGATTTATGAATCAATAAAATGACAAACCAACTGTGAAAAACATAAATAAAAGGGGAAAACAATTCAAAAAGAACAAGAATATGTCTATCTGTTTAGTATATGGGAAGAGAATGTATGTATCAGTATCTTGTTTATGTATGTGAGTGTGTGTATAAGTAAAAGACTGAACTAAATCGACTTTTCATTGAAGAACAGCTGAAGGAGTTATGATAGCTCAATCTCTGCTGCTCCTTCCATTAGAAAGACTTCATTTATGCTGTTTTAGGCAGCACAATCACAGAGAAACTATCTGCCTGCACACATCCGTTGACAAAGGGAACAAAATCAAGGGAATATCTTTCTCCTAACATTCACATTCATTTCTCCTCCATTTTTATGTTTTGTATTGTATTATTTTTCTTTATTTAATTTTGTAGGAGATAAAATAAAAATTACTTTCTCCATTTTGTTTTCCTTCAAAAAGATATTTTTTTCTCTTTTCTTATAGATGCATGTTATTTCATTTCTCAGTAAATTTCCATTTTTATCATTTTTGTTGTTTGTTTAGTATATTGAAAACTTTCATAGATTTAAGAACATAAAGACATTGTATATGACACTAAGACATTAAAGATTTGTGTGTATCATCGACAAGAAGTCAGATAAAATTATGTATCAAGGATATAAAACATTGTAAGATAACATGACCGAGAACAAACAGTTCTATTGTAATTCTTTCTTTTCTTTCTTTTTATATATTTTAAAGAAAAAGAAATGTTTCTACACATGAGTAGAAGTTTAATATTTGATTCTTCAGTTGGGTTCTTGATTTATCTTTTGTATAATTTGAATGTTTTAATATGTATGTCTCTTTTAAAAATCTTCCATCTTTTAAGATGTACATGAAAAAAATAACAAATAATAAGAAATAATCAATAAACAAATAAATAAATAAAATTAGCTGTTATAGATTTGAATAAAACCCATAATATTTGACAGGAATTATCTTGAGAGATTTATTCTCAAAACTGAGAGCTTTATATCTGTGGACATGCTAGATAATCCAGTTTCCTTTTATCTGTTTCAGAGCCTGTGTTTGAAACTGTCTCGCTACATTAATTTAGAATTTCAATTTGGAAAATGTAGTTGAAATAATTTTTAGTGGATTTTCTAAGGCAACATTAATAGAAATATAAGCAAAATGAACTGGTTGAAAAGCTATTGTTATTGTTGCTGTTGTTGTCATTGTTGTTTAACTCGAGGTCAAAACTGATGAAGTAGGCTTATCATCAAAAGCATTCTAGCCATGACCATCTAGTCTTTTTCTCATGTGCTGCTGTAGAGACCTTGCCAAACAAAGGGTGTGGAGGACTCTTTAGTTGTGCCACTGTCAACCTCCATAGTGTTGGTGATCTACATGATAAACAGATCCAGTACACAATGTAAAGGAGTTGGTGATAGGATCAGCATCTAGCCATAGAAAACCTGCCAAACAAAGGGTCAAAAGGATTCTTTATCAGTGTCAAAGACGTGATAGCCTCTCTAGTGCTCACACTATAACAAACTTCACTCAGTAGAGCAAGGGATCATATGCAAGCAAGATGCCAGTCCCTAGCCAGTCAGAGCAATCAATACAGTACAGAAACATATGGAAGCAAGATGCAGGTCTGCAGCCCATCTGAGAGGTCAGGAGCTCCACGTGAATACTGATCAGCCTGTCGTAAAATGTCCATATGTCCAAGCTTTGCTAGCAGGGAAAATGGAAATTAAACAATGATGACAAGGATGCTGAAGATATAGGAAAAATATTAATAAAGATTGGAAGACATTCCTATTGTTTTGTTTTAGATATATAAGGGCAGTGCCCCAGCATAGCCTCAGCTGGATGGCTGGAACAGTTAAAAGAGTAAAAGAGTATACACACATTTACAGTACATAAGAAAAAAGAATCAGTTCATTCAAAATAGATAATATATATTTTTTTAAATAGGTGAGTTTACAGAATTAATCATGGCTAACTAATTAGTTTTTGTACTAACTAGTTTCACTATGAGTTATTTTTCAAAGTTTCATTTGAAGGTTGCATTTTTGTTGGTTTTGAGTATTTTTACAATAAGTGTCACTAATGTCGTTTTGAAACCTTTTAATTTTTTACTCTGTCTGTGTGCGTATATATCATCATCATGGTTATTATATCTGCTTTTCCATGCTTGCATGGGTTGAGTATGTCCTTTTCAGTACAACATCTCTCGACTCACTGCCTTCTTTCATCATCAACTCTGTGAGTTTCAGCAATTTCAGGTCATCTCTCACAACCTGCTCAGAGATCTTCCTTAGGCTTTCTCTACTGTGACTTCCTTCCACTGAGATTTTCTGACACCTCTTCACCCAGCAATCATCGTCCATACACATCACATGTCCATACCAACACAGTCTTCTCTATTACATGCTACATTTGATTCTTCTTATTCCAAGTTTTTCTCATTCAAGTTCTGTCATTCTTGTACATTAATATTGCACATCCATTGAAACATGCTTCTTTCCTTTCTCTCCAGCCTACGCATGTCCTCCACAATCACTGCCCGTGTTTCACTGCCATGCAATATTGCAATTCCCACGTGGTCGTCATATAGTTCTCCTTTCATTCACGGAAAGAAACTTTTTATTGCCAACAGACAATTAGATCACCTATGTAGCAGAAGCTACCAACCACTTCTATGGACCATTCATAGGATTGGAAAATGTTTATATCTCTGATGCTCTTATTATCAATTACTTCTGTACATCTATTATATACAAAGTTTTCATTTCTTGTTAGTCTCTCTCTCTCAATATATATATTGGCCGACTGGATACGCATGTTTTCTTTCTCCCCATATTTTTTTTCATTTTCCTCGTTCCTTCCTCTCACAACTCTTTACTTTCTATTTATCTTCTTTTTTTAAATATCTTTTGATGAAGGACTAACGTCCGAAACGTTAAGACTCTCTTCCTGATATTTTAAACTAATATATTTCTTCCATGTATTGTGCCATTTGTTTTGTTATTTTTGCTATTTCTGTTTACCTTTTACATATATATATGTGTGTGTGTGTATGTATATATATATATATATATATATATATATGTGACCTTCCTCTGCACATTTTCTGCCAACCGAATTTCACTTGTGAGGCAATGGCCAACCCAAAGCTATAGTAAAAGACACTTGTCCAAAGTGCCATACAGAAGGACTGAACCTGAAATCCTGTAGTTGTAAAGTGAACACCTTAACAAAAATATCTGCATCTTCATATAAAATACTTTCAAAATAGTAAGTAGCTCTAGGTTAACTTTCATGTATATTCACTTGACAAAATAGAAAAGAAATCACCCCCAAAATTTAAAAAAAATCGAAAATGTAATTGAATTTCATATCATTTCTTTTTAAATCACAAATTACTAATATTAATAGTTAGTATTAACATATTAATTGATGATGTTAATGTACAAAGATTAAAAGATGGAATCCCTCTTTTTTGTATTACAATCTCATTGAAATTTGTTGAATAAAATTAATTACTTTAATCAATTTGGAGGGATTTAGAAATATTATTGAGGTTTAGAACATTACTTAAGAAAAGATTCTTACATCAAATTATAATGGAAAATTTAAATTTAAATATCAAAGTTTGAATTTAAATATGAATACTTTAAAACAAATGGTTTTCCGTCATAAAACCAGAAACAGTTTCCGGAAGGTTGGTATCAAAAATGGTTAAGCATCTGTAAGATCATATGTTTCACTGATCAAAGAAAATTATACATATAAGACTGTATATGTATATTCTTAGCATAATAGTAAATATGTGGTATACTTGAAGTATGCAATATATCATACAATAATAATTCTTCAAGGACACAGCACCAATTTCTCCGTGGTGGAAAGATAGAAGTGGAAGATTAAGCTTACTCCCAACCTCCATTCCAAACTCAACCTCATGGTCCTTAGTGTCCCCCTACTTTTTAAAATCCATTTCCATTATTCTAATTTCTACACATAACTATATATATAAAACTGAGGATGTCTGTCTGCGTGTGTGTGTGTATGTGTGTGAGTGTGTCTGAGTTTGAATCCCTAAAACTCGAGAAGTACCCAACTGCATTAGGTGAAAAACTGTGTTTTTTCAGCTTTTTAGGGTTTTTTTGAGGTGGTACGTCAGACCGATTTCCTTGAAATTGTAACTATGTATTAGTCAGTCTCTTCTTTATACTGTGAGCAAAGAAAATCCAACTTTATTATGGCCTAGGGCCTGCATTAGGTGAAAAACATCATTTTTTCAACTTTTTTGAGGCATTACGTCTAACCGATTTTCCCGAACTTTCACGGCATATTATGCACATAAAAAAAATTCATTTTCTTGATCCCCTAGGGCCCGCATTAGGTGAAAACTTGCATTTTTCCTGCTTCATCGAGGAAAATCTTAAAGATTATCCAGCCATCAGAGTATTCGGTTTATTTTTTTTACATATTGTCCAGGCATGCAGTTTTTCCACGATTAGGTCTGTTGGCGGCCCACGTTCCAAAATACCTTATCCCGTGCAATGCCGGGTACCACTGCTAGTATTCAATAAGTAAGATTAACCCTTCAGCATTTACATTACTCTATATTTGCTATTATATTTTCATGGTAAAGCCTTTATCTCACATAATTATCTCATATAATATTGAATCAATGAGATTTTGATATTATCTATTTTGAGAACAATACTTTAACATCAGTATGAGTGGCCGGTTACAGCTGGTTTAAACAGTAAGAGGGGAGAGAATTCTGACCAGATGTGGTCAGTTTAAATGCTAAAGGGTTAAACTTCATATCAGGTAATATTGTGATACATAAAGTGGTGTAAATAGAGGTTTTGGTTGTGACACAAGGAATAAAAAAAATCTCTGACACAAATTAATTGACCACTTGTGACACAAACTATAGATAAGCTAAACTCCTGTTTACTTTCCACATAAGTGTAATTGGGAGCCAGCTCAGTTTTGTTCTGATTATAAAAGAAACAGATACATAATTATGAAAACAGTTTTTACTTATGGAGAAGAATTTCCCTGACATGGATTAGTGGAAGCCCAGTTTGTTGTTAAACTCTACCCCTATGCAGGGTTAGCTGCCATCCTTCTAGGTTGCATTTCAAAAGTTTCTCAGATGTTTTAATGATAGGGGCCCTAGTCCTATCCTGAAAAATCTCCCCACCTGAACTATACATTAGTCCATTGTAGGGGTTAATACCCAACTGTTGTGATACTAATTTTTTTTATTCAGCTGATCGATTTGAAAAGAAACTGCTTGCTCAAGGACACAATGTGTTACATGATCCAGAAATTAAACCCATGACCTCAGGCTTTTGAGTCTGATATACCAGCCTCTAGGCCATGAGCTTTCATGATTTACTTAGTTTAAGTAGAAAGTCTTGAAAACAGTAAAATTCATAATTAGAAAAGGAGAGATATGAAGACTAAAGATTTATTGGTAAACTTTTACATACAATAAAATACTGTAGAATTCAAATAGTGGAGAAAACAGCTGGATTCCCTTAAAGGATGGCCTAATTCAAATTACCATTTAGTTCTGTAAAGTAGTGGGTGATTCAATCATGGAATAGTACCATATGTAAGATTCTAAAGATATGTAATGGGTTTGGAATAAGTAGAAAACTAGATCATAAAGCTTGGTAGAAAGACAGCTATCAGTTTCATCAAGCTCAAAAGACAGGAGTTAATAGTGAGCTGCCAGAATGAATTATAATATACATGTGGACAGATATTCCCCCTAAATCATACTCATCATCATCATATAACATCTGCTTTCCCTGCTAGCAAGGGTTGGCTGGGTCTACATAAACCAAGTGGGTCTACATAAATTGAAGCAAGGCTACTGACCAACCAAACAGGATGAAGGGTCTGCAACCTGCTTACATACAGTCATATCAAGTGCAGAGGAGAAGTTGTCATATCTTTTGACACAAACTATAGGGTTTTCCCAACCCCTTGTTTGCCAAGCATTCTACAGCTGCATGCCCTTCCTGACATCTACCACTTTACAGTGTAATTATATATGTTGAAATTATGTTCAGTGTTAATGATGCATAGGAATGTCACCATGAGGGTTTATTGAGCAAGGGGTATGAATATCTTCTAGTGTAACCAACAGGGAGGCTTACTATAGAAGCTAAATGAGCGATAACCCAATAAACAATATATAACATATAAATAAACAAAAAGGAACCAGTAGAAACTTTACAGAGCTGCTAAAATCAGTATGAGTTAGAGTTTCACAATGTAGTAATTCAGATGATGTAGGTAATCATTGTTCTTAATGATTAATATAATAGCACTATTATTATGGATTGGCAGTATCTGTAGAGCATCAGACAACATGCTTTGCAGTATAGAGTTATGGCCTTTTATGTTCTGAGTTCAAATCCCACCGAGGTTAGCTTTGCCTTTTATCCTTACTGAGTCAATAACATAAAGTACCAGTCTCGCACTAGGGTCGATTTAATTGACTTTCTCCTCCACCCCCAAAATTTGCTGACCTTGTGCCTAAATGAGAAACTTTACTATATAAATTTACTATATAATTTACTATATAGGGCGGTGAATTGGCAGTATCGGTAGAGGGTTGGATGCCATGCTTTCTAGCATAGTTACGTCCCTTTACATTCTGAGTTCAAATCCCGCCGAGGTTAACTTTGCCTTTCATCCTTACGGGGTCGATAAAATAAAGTACCAGTAATGTACTGGGTAATTGCTGGCCTTGGGCCTAAAGTAGAAACAATTATTTACTATATAATATATGGAAGGGATATGCATAATTGAGGGTAAATTGCAATGTATTTAATTGAAATATTTAGATTATAAGTAGTAAAAAAAATTATAACCAGGTTAGAAAAAAAAAGAAAGAGTTGAATTGGGACAAATAGACACATATTTTA
Organism: Eledone cirrhosa; assembly: GCA_964016885.1. Taxonomy (NCBI): domain Eukaryota; kingdom Metazoa; phylum Mollusca; class Cephalopoda; order Octopoda; family Eledonidae; genus Eledone; species Eledone cirrhosa. Next base: position 110,251,893 of record OZ024745.1, read on the forward strand.
TGTTTGTTAACCAAGAGAAGCCCATAATGTTAGACAATTTCTAACACTGTGAAGTTTGATAGTTAAAGAATAAATGAATTACTTATGGTAGCTAGTTTGGCTTATTTGAAAACAAAAGAAGCTCTAAATATGGAAGAGAAATACTTCAGTCAAAAGTATGAACATTCCTAACACTAACATATTAAAACAAACATTATTTTAAAAAATTCCTTTTTCACTTCAGTGCAGAAAGAGAATATGTACAAGTCCAATGTTACGTAATGTGTGAAATAATGACTACACAAAATGTACTGCTGCCAAAGTAAGAAGAAACTAATACTTTAAGTTCAACAGGAATACGTTGCAAAAGCTGGTGCAGTAATGTGCTAGCTTCAGCATTTGGTAATCAGAAGATGGGAGGTAGCCGTAAAAGCCAAAATCACTATCTTCAATTTGGATTTCATGCCAACCCTTACCTATGGTCAAGAATCTTAGGTAATGACTGAAAGAATACAATCATGAATATAAGCAGTCAAAATGGGATTCCTCAGAAAGGTCTTTGGTGTGATGTTACTCGATGAAGTATGTAACTCGAAGATCAGAGTCACTCCAGGGCGAGCTGCTACTTCTCCAAATTGAGAGATCACAGCTCTGATACTATGGGCATGGGGTTAAAATATCTCAGGAAAGAATCACTAGACAGATTTTATGAGCAAACCAAACTGGCAAGAGACCCAGGAGTAGACCCTGAGTAAGATGGTTGAATAATATCCATGAGCTTGGCTGGTCATGCTTGGGGATCAAGCTGGATCAGTTGGAAATGGTTGCTTCTGATAGGACCTGCTGGAAGGAGTTTTTGAGGACTCTGCCCCCATGACCCTCTCAGGAATAAGTGGGTGAAGAAGAAAAAGAAGGAATATGTATAAAAGTATAATGATGTATATCAGTAAAAAAGGTGGATTGAATACAGCAAATATATATCTGCCATAAATGAATATGGTCTCTTGATGTGTGATATATGTTTATGAAAGTAAAGTAAAAGAGAATTGTAAAAGAAAATAGTTTTCAAGGGCATTAACCTATGTATGTATGATAAATAGATAGACTTGAAATTAAATGAATAATTGAATGGGAGGGGTGGAGGGGGACACACAGGGGAAACCAGTGAATTTGAAGTGTCAATGATCTATGAAAGAAATACCTCAAGGAATCTTTGAAATGAGATAATTTAAATAGTTTTCTTAATTCTGAGTCTTTTAGATGAGAGTATGTATGAGTGAGGTATGGAAGGTTATGTTATATTATTCTATTGCGGTGGATTGGCAGTGGATTCTATCGCGGTGGATTGGCAGTATCGGTAGAGGGTTGGATGCCATGCTTTCCAGCATAGTTAAGTCCCTTTACAATCTGAGTTCAAATCCCGCCGAGGTTGACTTTGCCTTTCATCCTTGCGGGGTCGATAAAATAAAGTACCAGTAATGCACTGGGTAATTGCTGGCCTTGTGCCTAAAGTAGAAACAGTTATATTATTCTATCTATAATATTATGGGAAACATAATGATAGAGATCAAGAAAAACTCAATCTCAAAACAATAGTTATTAAGCTGTATTGCAAGAGGAAACAAACCAAAGTAATGCCTCTATAATATAGATAAAACAAATGCTATGTAGCCAGTAGAACTGCTTGAAATAGCAGTTAAATCCTCTTCAAATCACACCATACTCTCTAAAACAATGAAAGATACATTGGATATATGCCTGAAAAAAAAAGACAAGATGCCCATGGCTTGAATACCTTTGATTGAAGAGTTGATCAATCAGGACTAATTTAGGGGAAAAAGAAAAGGAGCCAATTGTCAGATTGGACCAAGAAAACTAGGCTTCTATTGGTGTTTCTATTGCTGATATAATCTGTTGGTCACACCTAACAGAAGTCATTCCTTTTCCAATGACAGGAGGTGGGATTTCAATTCAGAACACACAGAGCCAGAATACTCGTAAATACCCCCAAAGCACCTCATTTGAATCTTTGACAATTTTGCAAATCCACTGCCCTTAGATTAGCACTTTGTTTACCCACCCTGAAAGTATGACAGGCAAAAAGAGACAGAAAACCGCCAAGGTATTTAATTTAATGCTCTTACAATTTTGCTAATTTACCACCAATTAGGGTCAGCAATAATAAGAGCTCATTCAAGTTTTTTTGTGGGATTTAAATTTATTTCATCTAATAGTCATATACTTAGAATATTTGTTATTAGTTACATTTTAAACAACACTTATTAAAGAGATAGTAACATGTAGAGAAGCAAATGATTTGGAAGTAATCAAAAGTTCATTTATGTTGTAGGTACATAAAAGAAAAGGCAAAGTTACTGAGCCATAATTTAGAAAAAAAATTAGAGATCTGTGTCAAAGAACAGATAAGAATTACTTTCATTCCAATAGCTTTACTAATACTTTTACAAATAATAGACTCACATTCCAACTCTGGAAATATATGTCTGATTCAGTATGCTTCCTAGCCTGAAGCGATTTGGTATGAATAACTGTTAGTCAAGATATATATTATGAAGAGAAAATCTCAATCTTAGATAAACATTGTAATAGAAAATAAGTTTTTGGAATGTCTTGCTTTTGCAACAATTCTGTCTAAACAATCTAAAGATATACAGTCCTAGACAAATGAAAATTATACCTTGACTTTGGAAACAACAATAAGATTATCAAAGTAATGGCCCCTTAAATTTAATTACCTATATTTAGTTTTCCAACCACACTGATTTTTATCTTGATACAGGAAATAATTGTTTCTACTTTTGTCACAAGGTCAACAATTATCCCTGTGTATTACTGGTACTTTATTTTATCAACCTCGTAAGGATGAAAGGCAAAGTTAACCTCGGTGGGATTTGAACTCAGAATATAAAGGGCCATAACTCTATACTGCAAAGCATGGTGTCTAATGCTCTACCGATACTGCCAACCCACTGTGAAAAATTAACAGTCATTCGAGTGTTGGATAGAATTACTTACACTGTTTGTTCTGACTTGCTGTACTTTGAGCTCAAATCTCATGAACATCAAGTTTGCTTTTCACATTGCCTGGCTTGATAAATACAATAACAATCCAAGGTAGTGGATTGATGGAATTGCTAGAGTATCGGACGAAATGCCTTGCAGTATCCTTTTCCGGTATGTCTTACCTTCTGAGTTCAAATTCTAGCTCCTATCATCAACCTAAAATAGAGCCTTCAGGATCCAACTAATAGTGATAGTCCTCCAATGTTAGACAAAGTGACATGAAGCGTAAAACAATGTCTTGATTACAACAATAAGCCTGACAAGCAGATCTGGTAAAGTAAAATATATGCTAGATCAGAGGATAGAAAAAATTGACGCAAAAGAGTATTTTAGGTGATCAGTCAGAGATTTAAAAATTTATATAATTGTTGCTACAGAAGAAAACAAAACCTGGAACAAATGAAAGCTCACACTAACATACACTTAGATATCTTTCTCAGCATTGACAGTTTTATGGGGTTTTTTTCTGTAAGGGTATGGTTTATTTAAATGTATAATATCGCTTTTCTCCAAAGGTTCCTATTAACTCTAGTTGTTTTAAATAATATCCAAGTAGATTACTTTAAATTGTCTTTAATTTATATTTGCCCTATCTGTCATCCACCACCAACGCATAATTTTCTTTTTCTTTTTACTCATGTCATGTCAAATTTTTACTTCTGTCAGCTTTTCTCATTGAATAACAAAATTATTGCAGTTGTCTTTCTCTTATGCAGGAAAATTTCTTTTTAAAATGATGCTAAAAAAACTGTGTCTGACAATTTTAGTAAAAAGGCAAACATTAATAAAATGAGAAAAATAGCTGTCGCCTCTAAGTTCTTAAGATCATAATTTTCTTTTTTTTTATCTAGATTTTTGTCAAGTGAATAATTCATGATGAGATCTATTTAAAGAGAACTGATTTTTAAACTTGAAAAGCTAGAGATATAATTGTATTCTCAAAAGTACCGTAGCAATGTGATAGCTGCAAAAGAAAGTCAACTTGATGCTCTGATATTTTCTTCTTTAGAAAAAAGTTAAAAAAAGTATTTACATAAAATAAATAAAGACATTACTGTGGCGGCCATTGCTGTTCCTACAAATAAGAAAGAAGAAACGATAATGATGACAGTGATGATGAGTAAGAAGGCTTAATGTCAATGATGATGGTGATGATGATAATAATAACGATAATGATGTTGTTGTTATTGTTGATGGGGTGATGCTACTGCTGGTCATGATGATTATGATCATGATAAAGAAAAAATAATTTACAAAAAGATGAGAAAGAAAATTTCTCAAAAGATAAAAATCTTTTTAAACCTGAATGAATTCAGAGGGCAAGTATTTAAATGTGTTCCCTTTGGAATTATCAAAATAAATAAATAAATATAAATATAAATATAAAAAAATAACCATATATATAAACACAAATACAAATACGAATATATCACAACAAACTTTGATAATAAGCAACTTTATGCAAAGGAAGATGTCTTGTTGCATCTAAATCTATAAGTATGTTTATCATCTCTTCATTTGATTCCCATTAGAATTAATAAGCATATTTTCTCATTATGAAAAATAATATCAGGGATAATGAAAGATGAGGATATAAAAAAAATAGAGGGAGGAATAGGAGAATTAGAAAAGAGGTACTTAAAGTATTGCACTTTGCTTTAAACACACACATTAATCTTGACTACACTTAGTAGCTAAAATATGTGATCATCAACAGCCACAAATTTGAATTCTGATGTATTGGCAACTGATAAACTTGAATAACTAAATTCTTTTATTCTTTTACTAGTTTCAGTCATTTGACGGCAGCTGTGCTGGAACACTTTTAATCCTTTACCATTTACATAACTCTATTTATAATATTGTACTTTCACGATAAAGGCTTTACCTCACATTATTATCTCACATAATATTGAATCTATGAGATTTTGATATTATTTATATTGAGAACAATACCTTAACATCAGTATGAATGGCAGGTTACAGCCAGTTTGAACAGAAAGAGGTGAGAGAATTCTGGCCAGATATGGCTGGTTTAATCCTGTAGCATTTAAACTGACTGTATCTGGCCAGAATTCTCTCACCTCTTTTTGTTCAAACTGACTGTAACCATCCGCTCATACTGATGTTAAGGTATTGTTCTCAAAATAAATACTATCAAAATCTCATAGATTCTATATTATGTAAGATAATTCTGTGAGATAAAGAATTTACCATGAAAATATAAGAGTAAATATAGAGTAATGTAATTGCTCAAAGGATAAAAGGATTTCATCAATCATATCATCCCAGTATTTATTTTTTTATATCTAGTTCTTATTTTATCAATCTCTTTTTGTTAAACCATTAAGTTATAGGTCATAAATAAAGACAAGTATTTAAGTTACAGATCATAAATAAAGACAAGTATTTAAGTTACAGGTCATAAATAAAGACAGGTATTTAGGTTACAGATCATAAATAGGAAGGGCATCCAGCTGTAGAAACATTATATAAATAAAATGTATATAAGTAAGATTTGTTCCCCACACTTCCTACCCATTTTGGCAGATTCCAATTAGGTATTGACTCGGCCTGTAACAACCCATCGAAATTATGCAGGCTTGGAAATCAGATGGTAAACAATGATGAAAGTGTTCAAGTTGTTATGTTACATTATAATGAGATAAAAGCCCTGAGTGCAGAAGATCTGCAGTGGCTAAAAGTAAATGAAGCTTGCATGTTATGTTTGATATGTAATATGAATAACAAGGCTAGCCTACATAGACCAAATCACTAATGAAGCAAGGCCACTGATGTCTCAGAGAGGCTGTGGAGGTATGTATCCCACTTACATGTGGTTGTATTGAGTGCAGAAGATGAGTTGTCATGTTTCGACACAAACATAAGGGTCCTCCAAACCCCTTGTTTGGCAAGCTTTCTATGGCTGGATGCCCTTCCAGCATATATATATATATATATATATCATCATCATCATCATCATCGTTTAACGTCCATATTCCACAAGAGATGGCAACATGAATGGTCTTGTTATTTTTCTCTAAAAATATTTTTTCTGATTCCGCCTGTCCGTCTGTCCCTTCAATCTTTCTAATTTCTCATTCTTGCTTCTGATGAATGATTAGGGTCCGAAACGTTAAGACCCTCTTCCTGCTATTTCAAGCATTAAACTGGTATATTCCTTCCATATACTGTACTGATTGTGTTATTTCTGTTTACCTTTTACACACACACACATATATACACACACACACACACACACATATATATACACACACATATACATGCACGCACACACACACATATATATATATACACATACATATATATATATATATATACACACACATACACATATATATATAGACACACATATATACACACACATACACACACACACACACACACACACACACACACACACACACACACACATATATGAAGGCACATGGCTTAGTGGTTAGAACATTGGGCTTGCAATCGAAAGGTTGTGAGTTCAATTCTCAGACCGGGTGATGTGTTGTTTCCTTGAGCAAGACACTTTATTTCACATTGTTCCAGTTTACTCAGCTGTAGAAATGAGATGATAGGACTGAGGTCCCTATCATTCCACTGCAAAGTGGTCGTGGAGGTGCCACGGCAAAAAAGCACCCAGCACTCACTGTAAATGAGGTTGGTGTTAGGAAGGGCATCCAGCTGTAGAAATCAAGCCAGAATCAGTTACGTATGAGCTAGACATGGTCAGGCGACCGGACACTGCCCACAACCCGTCTAACCCATGCTAGCATGGAAGAATGGATGTAAAACGGTGATGATGATATATATATATATATCTCCCAGTCCCACACTGTAAATGTGGTTGGTGTTAGGAAGGGCATCCAGCTGTAGAAAACCTGCCAGACAGTCCTATGCGAGCAAGACAACCACTCTTGCCTCAAGTGGGAAAACTCCCGCCCAAACCCATGCAAGCGTGGAACATGGACGTTAAACGATGATGATGATGATATATATATATAGGCTTCTGCAGTTTTCATCTACCAAATTTCACTCACAAAACATTGGTCAACCTGAGGTTATAGAAGCCACATGCCCAAAGTCTGATGCAATGGAACTGACTCCAAAACAACATGGTTGAGAAACAAACTCCCTAACCACATGTATCTGTTTGTAATACAAATTTATTTTAGATTTTAGTTTGTAATACAAATTTTATTTTAGATTTTAGGATAATTGTATACACTCACAAATACATACACACACTCACACACATATCAGCACACACACACAGACATACACATACACACACTCATACATATCAGCACAGACATACACATATTCACAAACATATCAGCACACACAGATAGACAGACATACACATACTCGCACATATCAGCACACACACACAGACATACACATACACACACTCATACATATCAGCACAGACATACACATACCAGGACACACACACACACACATACATACACATATTCAAACACATATCAGCCCACACAGACATACACATACTCACACATATCAGTACACACATACACATATCAGGACACACACACACACACACAGACACAAACACATACTCACACATATCAGTACACACATACACATATCAGTACACATACACACACACACACACAGACATACACATATCAGCACACACAGACAGACATACACATACTTGCACATATCAGCACACACTCACAAATATATACACATACACAAACATATCAGTATACACACACACACACAGTCACACATATCAGCACACACAGACACACACAGTCACACATATCAGCACACACAGACACACACACACACACTCACACAGACATACACACACAAATATGTTTTAAAATAGAAGAGAAGTACACACATACACATATCAGTACATACATATCAGGACACACACACATATCAGCACACAGACAGACAGACATACACATACTCGCACATATCAGCACACACTCACAAATATATACACATACACATACATATCAGTATACACACACACACACACACCAGTCACACATATCAGCACACACAGACACACACACAGTCACACATATCAGCACACACAGACACACACACACACACACAGTCACACATATCAGCAC
>OZ024745.1:110262581-110297581 GCA_964016885.1 Eledone cirrhosa
ACACACACACGCACATATATATATATATATTGGAAAATGTGTGAAATCCTTGGTACAGTTAGGTATATTTCAAAAAAGGAAAAGAATGACTTCACTTGTAGTTCTAAACAATTTAATTTTATAATATTTCAATTTTACAATTTGGTTTTGTAGATATCTAAATTGTAAAATTATCTATATATATATAAAACTGAGGATGTCTGTCTCTGTGTCTGTGAGTTTGAATCCCTAAAACTCAAGAAGTACCCAACCGATTTTTTTCAAACTTTACATGTGTATTACTTATGTTTCAGGGAATGTTATGCATTAGCTGAAAAACTGCGTTTTTTCAGCTTTTTAGGGGTTTTTTGAGGCGTTGCATCAGACCGATTTTCCCTAAATTTCAAGGCATATTATGCACATAAAAAAAATTCCTTTTCTTGATCCCCTAGGGCCTGCATTAGGTGAAAACCTGCATTTTTCCTGCTTCATCGTGGAAAATCTTAAAGATTATCCAGCCATCAGAGTATTCATTTTATTTTCTTTACATATTGTCCAGGCATTCAGTTTTTCCTCGATTAGGTTTGTTGGCGGCCCGCGTTCCAAAATACCTTATCCTGTGCAATGCCGGGTACCACTGCTAGTAATATTATAAAATTAAATTGTTTAGAACTACATGTATATATATATATATGCATACATATACATATATATACACACACTTATACATATATATATATGAGAGAGACTGAGCATAAGAGGAATCAAATGCTGTGTGCAGGAGAGGCGGTTGCATTGGTATGGACATGTGATGCGTATGAAGGATGACAGCTGCATAAAATGTGCAGAGCACGAGAAGTCGATGGGAGCCGCGGAGTGGGGAGACCCAAGAAGACCTGGGATGAGGGGATAAAAGCCGACCATACCCAATTTCACCTCTGAAGGGCGATGACACATGACCGTGACCTCTGGCGTCATGCAGTAATACAGAAGACCCGACTTCCCATGGGTACAAGCTGATAATTATATTAAGAAGTACAGAAAATCGTTATCTTCACTTTTTATGGAGTCATATGAGCTCCGTCCTGCCATATAATGTGTCTTGGGTATTTTAATATCTGGTTGAGCCCACTGTTCGTCTGTAAGTCAGAACACAAGGAATATCCTCCAGAAGGTGCACAAGAGAAAGAGAGACAGAGAAATAACCTACCCCAGTACTATTTATCAACCTCAAAAGGATGAAAGGCAAAGTTAACATCGATGGGATCTGAACTCAGAAAATAGTGAAGGCATCTTTTAATCTGATGCTCTAACATCTCTGTCAACTCATCACCTTAGAGAGACAGAGACTACTGAAATTGAATTATAAATTATTATTTTCTATTTGTTTAGAAAGTAAACCTGATTAATATATTAATAGGAAAAAAAAATAGAGGCTACTAAGTTTTCTAAGAGTTACACGATGAGCTTATAAGATAATAACAAAGTTAGCCAAAATTCTGTTTAAGAAGATTATATTAGTTTCTGGAGTTTTCAGTGAAGTATATAAGTTATGATATTGTAGACATAATGTTCACCAATAAAATATAATATTAAAAAACCTACATTTCTAAAATATAGACAAGATACTAAACCAATCATCAAATACATTGTGTTTTTCATGTAACCATTATTTTTGGTGAGATAGTTCATTGCAATGCACAATGGACAAATGTCTTCTACTATAGCCCCGAGTTGACTAATGCCTTCTGAGTGAAATTTGGTAGACAGAAATTGAATAAAACCTGTCATATATAAATGTATGTATCTCTCTCTGTGCTTGTGTTTATGTTTACTATTCATTTATGTCATATAAATTATAGTTCGACAAAAAAAAGATCAAATAAATAAGAACCAGGCTTGAAAACAAAATTAAATGCTGTGGTGGTGTCCTAGCATACCTGCAGTCTAATGAATGAAACCAGTTTCTTGGGTGGTAGATTTAATGTTTAACCCTTTTGTTAATCTATTTCTAATGCAGGAGCTGTCTATTTGAAAATTATGATAAAAATTTTGGATGAAGTTAATGAAATAACAAACATTTCCATTAGTAAGTCGATGTTTGGAATATTATAACAAATATTTCTTAAATAATATAATTGTTTCTACTTTTGGCACAAGGCCAGCAATTACCCAGTACATTACTGGTACTTTATTTTATCGACCCTGTAAGGATGAAAGGCAAAGTTAACCTTGTCGGGATTTGAACTCAGACCATAAAGGGCCATAACTCTTTGCTGCAAAGCATGGCATCCGACTCTCTACTGATACTGCCAATCCAAAATAATATAATGACAAGAGGTTTCAATATATTGTATATACTCGAATACAAGCCAAGGAATATGTGACCAAAAAATTGATGGTAAAATGGAGGTTCGGCTTATTTTGAGGATTTTCACGAACTTTGAATATATATATATAAGAGATGTAAATAAGATGCTATAATATCTGGAGTGAAACACTTTTTCTACATTTGCTATATCATCAGGAGTTTTATTTATGCACTGCCTTGAGAACATTCCCATTTATGTGTGAGAAATAGACAAAAATTAGGGGGTCGGTTTATATTCGAGTATATACATTAAGTATGAACATTTCAAAAAGAGCAGATGTGTATCATAAAGCCAGAGTAGTTTTAGGCAGGTTGGTATCTGGTTCATCAGTGTTTTTCGCAGACTCTTCTTTGTTGCAAGTATTCGGGTTAAATCCCTATTTTAAGGATACCTTTCTTCCCTCCTGCAAAAGGCCCCTGTAAAAATACCAGGAACACTTCCTGTCCTCCTGAATAAGTGATAAAAAAGAAAACTAACCATATTGGAAAGCATAGTTGCCATTTCACTTCTTATTATTGTCATTATTTGATTGAGATTGATAGCAAATTCTTCTGCCAAGTGAGCTAAAATATTCACCAAATGTTCAATAAAGACTGATTGACTAATGTCATTACAGTATTACAGTGAGAAACATCATCATAAAAATCAATTATATGATATTTCAAGACATTTCGTCCATGTTTTTCTTTCAGATCAAACTTACATTAATTTATTCCTGTCTTCAGCTTTTTCTTTACATAGGTACTGAATAAAACAAATCTTAGGTTTACTTCCCAACTCTTTATCTATCATTCTTTACTATTTTCCAGCAGATTTTATATTTAGATAAAAAGCATAGTTTAATTTAGGCTATTATACTAAGATGATGTGTTTATTTAGGAAATCCACTTCACTCTGAAGACGGCTAAAAGGCTACATAGATGACAGCTTTGATCAGATGCCAGGAAAAGCTTTCTTCAGGAAGTATTCTACCAGCATGGGTTTGACAGTCTAGCACAGTTCCACAGCTAATGGCAGAATTAAAACAAAGTATTCGATAATATGGAATCATTTCAAAAGTATGATGCATTAAACCTACATACCCTTTAAGCTTTTATGTCAAATGAACCCTTTCTACAGAAAATTATATTTGTAACAGATGATCCAGGAATATGTTTGTATGTAACATGCATATGAGTGAATGTCTTTAATATTATATAAAAAGAAGAAAAAGGTATGTTTGCATTATTCAAATACAAACATTAAAGTGGATAAAAGAAGAAACATTTCCCTGTGACAATTAAATCCATGTTTCTTTTGTTGATAGCTTGGAGTAATTATCACTTTGCAATAACAAATTTTTCTATTATGTTTGGTAATACAATAATTGTTTCTACTTTTGGCACAAGGCCAGCAATTAACCAGTGTATTACTGGTACTTTATTTTATCGACCCCGTAAGGATGAAAGGCAAAGTTAACCTTGGTGGGATTTGAACTCAGAATGGCAATACAATAATAACAATACAGATGGTCTGAAAATCTTTTATGAGTCCTTACATATTTTTTAATTATTTTATTTTTTAATTGTTTCAGTCAATTGAGTACAACAATGCTAGGGCACCACCTTGATTTAGTCAATGCTTAATTTTTCAAGTGTGGTATTTATTTTATTGACTTTTTTTTCCTCAAATCACTAAATTAAATGACCTAAACAGACACATATATGTACACACACACACACACACATATATATACATATACACACAATCTAATGAAGGTGCTTTTCACACATCCCACCATTTTGGTCTTGTTTTACTTTTCTTTTTTTATGTCTTTTATTTCTACTTCTGTACCATTTACACTTACTTTTTGCTTGTGATTTACACACACACACACACACACACACACACACACACACACACATATATTTATATAATGGACATGTGATGCGTATGAAGGATGACAGCTGTATAAAAAGGTGCAGAGTGCTCAAAGTTGATGGAAGCCATGGAGTGGAAGACTTGGGATGAGGTGATAAAAGCTGACCTTGCCAAATTGTCCCTCTCAAATCTGATGACACATGACTGAGATCTCTGGCATTATGTAGTAATACAGAAGACCCACCTTCCCATGAGCACATGACAAAAAGTGCCCAGTACCCTGTCAAGTGGTTGTCATGGCGACACAACAAAAAGCACCCAGTACATATTGTAAATGTGGTAGGTGTTAGGAAGGGCATCCAGCTGTAGAAACCAAGCAAAAATCAGTTCTGTATGAGCAAGAAATGGTCACCTTACCTGGTATTTCTCACAACAGAACAACTCGTCTAACCCATGCTGGCATGGAAAAATGGATGTTAAATGGTGATGATGATGACCATGATAATGGGTTTCCATTCAAATTCCACTCACAAGACATTGGTCAAATTAAGACTATAATAGAAAACAGCAGGACTGAATCCAGGACCCACTGGTTGCAAGGCAAATTCCTTAATTATTCAGCTTTACCTGCACATATTTTAATATGCCTTTTTACTGTTGTTTGGCTAAGGTGAAGATTTATCTTCCTATTCTGAATGTAATGACATTATTCAATTTAAGGAACTGGATTTCTGATGATCTCAACGATTTACAATTTTTAGTTTTAACTGCTGTATATTTATGGCAGGAGACCCAGGTATAGACCCTAAGCAAGATGGTTGGGTAATATGTATAAGCTTGGTTGAAAGATCTGCAAAGGTTATGAATCACAAGATAAGCTAAATTCTTTTACAATTTCTTAACAACTGTTACTGAGTGTATTTTATTTTATAATGTGGAAAGTGATAAGAGGCTAAACAATGCAAAGTTGACTGTAAGATGAAGGTAATGAAAAAGTAAGTTACCTGGAAATCTTTATTTTGATTTTTGTTTTTTGTTGTTGTTGCTGTTGTTTCTTTTGTCCTAATATTTTAGGACTTAAAATTCCCTTCTTCAGAGTTTAAGGAACTTTCAGAGAAAAATGTTCCAGTTTCTTCTCTTTGTATTATATTTTCTGACTCCTTTTTCTAACCTGATGATTTTAAACATATTTTCTAGCCAATTCAAAGCTTCAGTTTAGAAATCCATAGTGCTAAAGTTTTACAAGTGTAAGTTAGTAAAGTATCTATTTGTGAAATTGGACTCAACATTTTCAACTTCCAGTAAAATAAATTGAAAAAATGACCATTGAAATTCTATCTTGCTCAAAATACTAACACTAAAAACTATTCATTGTAATATTATATGGATAGTATTTTTACTTATGTTTTAGCCAAGGATTCAAATAATTTATCTACAACTCACATATAGTATGGTGGTCTAATCTTCCTTAATCCACTCAGATGATTGTTCTACATAATGATGCACATCTATGGCAGTGAAATATGATGAAATAGTAAATTTTTCATCAATTGAGGGCGAAGCAAGCAGAATAAAAAAACACTAACCCTTTATATACTGATGCTGATTAGAAAAGGCTATATTCAGGAGGAAAGTAGTTTTCAGGACACATTTATTTTAATTCTATTATTTTTTTTTTCAGAGATAATTGAGAAAAGGGGAGGTATTTGTAGCCAAAACCATCAGCCAATTAGTCTGTTGCATATTATTCAAGCACACTAATGAGAATAAAATCTTTTTTATATATGTCAATTTAAAAGTTTTAAAGAAATATATCTTTTGTGCTTCACTTCTATCAGTTGTTTCTCAGCAACTTTACATAAACAGAAGTCAACACACTTGCTTACATTAAGAAAACAACAACAACAAAATAATACTTTTTTGCTATGTGTATCTATCTATGTATATAAAAACACATGCACAGATACATACACATGCATACATACACATATACATACACACATACATACATACACACATATGCTGTTTGAATATCCAAAGGGTGGAGAGAATCGTGTATGAAGAGTTAGATAGTGTCTTTATACAGAGAATAGACAAAAATATACACGCACACACATATATATATATATATATATACATACATGTATATGTGTATATATATATATATATGTATATGTATATATATATGTATATATATATATATATATATATATTTATATATATATATATACATATATATATATACACACGCACAAACATACACATATATATACACACACACATAAACATACATATATATATATATATATACACACATGTATATATATATACACACAAACATATATATATATATATATATATATATACATATATATACACACTCACACACAAACATACATATATATATATATATACACAAACATATATATATATATAAGTATATATATATATATATACATATATATACACAAACATATATATATATATAAGTATATATATATATATATATATACACAAACATATATATATATATAAGTATATATATATATATATATATATATATATATATATATATACATATATACACACTCACACACAAACATACATACATATATATACACAAACATATATATATATATAAGTATATATATATATACATATATACACACTCACACACAAACATACATATATATATATACACAAACATTATATATATATATATATATATATATATATATATATATATATATACATATATATATACACACAAACATATATATATATATATATATATATATATAGTCTGTGTGCATCTAACTGTTAATACATTTTATCTATACATATCAATTGCCAGGTCCATCTTTGCCTGAAACATTGGACTTATATTATAATGATTAGCAAGAATTATTGGTTTCATGTGAATACTATTTATTTTACTGCATGTATTTATTCGTAGTTCTTTGATATTCTTACTATTTATTACCTATATGATTGTTTTCTAGCATTGATTTAATTAAAAACAAGATAATTTCTTCTATATAAGTTAATCTATATATCTATATATCTCTCTCTATATATATAGCTATATATATATATATATAATATCTTTGCCCTGCCCTGACCAACCCTTGCCAGCAGGGAAATCAGATGATATACACAGACACACACACATATATATATATATATATATATATATATGTTTGCGTTTGCTATATTTATGTGCATGGAATTGCAAGTAAGTAAAAATGGTCATGTCTATGTAAATTATATATAATTATTTGGTTTTCATTTTGTTGTTTTTGTTGTCTTTTATTTTTCTTCCTTGACAGCAGAATAGAATTTTACAACCTAATTGAAATTGAGATGTTTGATTATTCCTCTAAACTTTGGGCAGTAATAATAATAATAATAATAATAATAATAAAAAATACTGATAAAAAAAAAACACTAAAATATTAAGATAAACTTATCAAATCAAAAATATAGTCATAAATTTCCAGTGTTTGTATCTTAAACATTGCCATTATTTTTGATAACAGCTTTTCTTAATTAGTGGCCAAGTATCACTAAGTACACCAGTGACTGAAAACTGTTTATAGTTTCTGAAACACTTCATCAATTTAATGACGAACCCACCCTTACCTATGAATGGGTATGTGCAAAGACACACACACACACATACGTGCATGTGCACACACACACACACACACATACATATATACATAGAACTATCTACAACTTACAAAGTTAGTTTAATAGAGATGTACTTATAGTCAAAATTATGAGAGAAAAATATTAAAATTTTGCAAACTTATTGACATTAAAAATCCATTCAAGATTTTAGTATTTGACTGCAATTAAAGAGTATATCATCGTTAACTTTGCCTTTCATCCTTACGGGGGTCGATAAAATAAAGTACCAGTAATACACTGGGTTATTGCTGGCCTTGTGCGAAAAGTAGAAACAAGTATCATTTAACACTGTTTCTACCCCACCTCTACACCTGTTTCCTTGAGCAAGACACTTTAGTTCACATTGCTCCAGTTTACTCAGCTGTAGAAATGAGATGTTAGGGACTGGGGTCCCTATCATTCCACTGCAAAGTGGTCGTGGATGTGCCACGGCAAAAAACGCACCCAGCACTCAGGAAGGGCATCCAGCTGAAGAAATCAAGCCAGAATCAATTCCCATCCCACCCTTGCAAGCAGAGAAAAAGCAGACGTAAAATGATGATGATGATGATATATTGGTCTATTGCCATGAGGCTTGAGGAACCTGATGACCATATATATATATATATATATATATATATATTTATATATATCATCATCATCATCATCATCATTTTACGTCCACTTTTCTTGCAAGGGTGGGACGGGAACAGATTCTGGCTTGATTTCTACAGCTGGATGCCCTTCCTAACACCAACCTCATTTACTGTGAGTGCTGGGTGCGTTTTTTGCCGTGGCACATCCACGACCACTTTGCAGTGGAATGATATGGACCCCAGTCCCTATCATCTCATTTCTATAGCTGAGTAAACTGGAGCAATGTGAAATAAAGTGTCTTGCTCAAGGAAACAACACATCACCCGGTCTGAGAATTGAACTCACAACCTTTCGATTGCAAGGCCAATGCTCTAACCACTAAGCCATGTGCCTTCATATATATAAGTCTAAAGCCAGAAGGCTCATTAGGCCGGTGCTTATTCCGGTTTCATGGCATGAAGTGAGTGAGAGAATAAGACTCCCCCTTTGATAGGACGCCAGTCCAGTGAAGGATTGAACTCCCAGCTACTCATTTTCAGCTGACTATATGGGAGTAATGTGAAATGAAGTGTTTTGTTCAAGAATAAAACACACAACCTAGGAATCGAACCCATGACATTATGCTCGTAAGTCCAACACACTTACCACTAGGCCACATGCCTCCACTTATGTATATATATATATATATATATATATATATATATATATATATATATATATATATATATATATATATATATATATATATATATATATATATATATATATATATATATATATATATATATATATATATATATATATATATATATATATATATATATATATATATATATATATATATATATATATATATATATATATATATATATATATATATATATATATATATATATATATATATATTATATATATATATATATATATATATATATATATATATATATATATATATATATAATATAAGATCAAAAGATGGTTAAAGGAGTTCCATGTATTTTATTATGCGCATTTCAAAAACAAACATCATCATGCAATAATATTTGTGTTTTCATCAGATAAAACAGGAGAACATGATATGAAGGCCAAAAAACACTTGTGGACAGTGCAGTCTTAAATCAACATATTGAAATGCGCATAATAAAATACATGGAACTCCTTTAACCATCTTTTGATCTTATATTATGTATACTCCAGTCCTACAAACTGTAGAGTGCTTCTTATCCGATATCTGCATTGCTTTATTGTACTACAATAAAACTCACCTCCTACATATATATATATATGTGTGTATATATATATATATATACACACACACACATATGTATATATATATATAGATGAGGTCATAGCCAGTCAATGGCTATCATCGAAATATATATAGCTGTAAATAAAGGATTATGGGTTCATGCAATTGACTTATGTTTCGTCACTATATAAATATATATATATATATATATATATACAGTATTTTCCGTTGTGTTGTAATATAAATATTACACACAGTAGATTATCAGCTCACGTAGAGTTTGCTCGACGGTTCCAGTTGTAGTTCCAAAAGTAATCCGGAGAAAAATAGAAAGATTTGAATGGATACAGTTTAGTTGAAAGGAATTTATTGACACGTGTTTCTATAACAGTTACATAACCTAAAACAGCTGCTATCTACAAACTTTTAGTTATGCAGACATTCAATATTTCAATGTTATTATTTACTGTCATTTCATCAGAATAATATTACTGAGGACCTATTTAGTTTTTATAGAGAATATTAGGAGGGAGGGGTGAAGTTGTTAGAAGAATAGTTGAAGGAGTGGTTTTTCGATAGCAGTGAGAATTCTTGGTGGCAGTGAGTAATTAGATTCCCATCTGTTGTTTTGACATTTTTTATAGAATATATTATTGGTTATTTTTCTAAATCTATAGAAGGATTAGAGATAGTAAAGATATGCGTGGTTGGTTTTGTGTTTGCACTTAATTAACATTCAGACTTAAATTTTTCTTTCAAGTGTACGTATCCTTTCACCCACGCATTCACACACAAATATATTTGCACACCTCTACAAAATACATATACTCACAATTCACATATTCATACTTACATATATATACACATGCATACACATATATATACACACATGTATTCATGTACATACATACGCGCTCATGTGTATACATTTTCATACTCAACTTATCTTTATATACACACGTATAGACACACACATATATACATACATACTCTAGTCCATGTGTACACACATACACATACATACACATCCATATACACATATATACATACATATATATATATATATATATATATATATATATATATATATATATATATATAAGCACTTTAATACATGAATACACTTACATCTAACTATACACATCAAACATATATATATATTTACTTATTTATATACATTTTCACATATATATACATACTTATGGACGTTTTTAGACACATTCATTATCGCATATTTGTACCTATTCTCATCAACATATCTTTCCATTATTAGTGTGGTAATTTAAGGTTATTAATATATGTTGAGAAGAGATTGTTTTTATATTTTTCTAACTAGATTAAGGTTTATATAGTTGGGGGATGTCCCTCTTTTATGTAATGTTCGGCTTGTAGTGGGAAAAAAGGGTTTTAGTTCTGTGGCGGCAGAATAATGTTCGTTCAATTCTGTTATTCAGCAGTTTCTTCTTGTGTGTGATTATGTAATAAATCTCAAGATTACACAATTTGCAGAAATTTTGGCTCCTGGAAAAGCTTTGGGTTTTAGCTAATTTTTCCCATTTTAGGGTAAACTTTTGATCGCTATCCCTGAGCGTCCAAGCTTTTTCTGCTAAAGTTGTTACATTTCTTTGGCTCTGGTGTTTTATTGAGTAAGAATGCCTATACAATCGAGATTTAAACGATGTTGCCGTTGATCCCACGTAATACCACTCGTTGCCTCCGGATTTAATGGTACACTTATAAATAATTTTTTTTTCCAGGCAGTTATTGCCGAGGGGGCAGTTGTCAGGATAGGTGCAGTTACAGTTGTGTACGTTGGGTTTTCTCTGGAGTAGTATTGCGGACGAACTTAGGTGTGGTTTATTTATGTTCTGTAGTGTATTGTCTACTGTTTTTTTTGTGTTCTTTGTACTTAAGTTCTTAGTGTTTTCGTTTAACCTTCTAGTATTGATCTTTTTTATGTGTTGTTCAAGGTTTAACGCTGTAGAGTATGACAGTCTTATAGTGGTAGGGTTTAGGATTTTGTGGTATTTGTGTGATGTGGGAAAATGATGATGATGATGATGATGAAACATGGTTGACAGAATACATGTGTGCTTATTATCAGAAAAAACTTTTTTCCATTCCTTCCTCTTCTTACTCTCTATCTTTCGTTTTCATCTTTTGTTTCTCATTCTATATTCTGATGAAGAACTAGTGTCAAAGAGGTAAAGACTCTTTTCCTATTATATCAAGCATTAAACTAATATATTTCTTCAATGAAAATCGTTTCTGATTTAGGCATCAGGCCAACAATTTTGGGGGGAGAGGAAAGTCAATTAAATTGACCTCAGTGCGTAACTGGTATGATGGCAATATGTATAGTATATGTTGCTAAATAATATATAGTTACTATTTCAATGTTCTGTATGTATCCAGTTTAGAATAATACACCATAACTTTGCTGCATGTTGATAGAGAGGACTACAAGGGTTAGCAACAGAAACAATAGCCATCCATGTATCCAGTTTAGAATAATACACCATAACTTTGCTGCATGTTGATAGAGAGGACTACAAGGGTTAGCAACAGAAACAATAGCCATCCATGTATCCAGTTTAGAATAATACACCATAACTTTGCTGCATGTTGATAGAGAGGACTACAAGGGTTAGCAACAGAAACAATAGCCATCCATGTATCCAGTTTAGAATAATACACCATAACTTTGCTGCATGTTGATAGAGAGGACTACAAGGGTTAGCAACAGAAACAATAGCCATCCATGTATCTAATTTAGAATAATACACCATAACTTTGCTGCATGTTGATAGAGAGGACTACAAGGGTTAGCAACAGAAACAATAGCCATCCATGTATCTAATTTAGAATAATACACCATAACTTTGCTGCATGTTGATAGAGAGGACTACAAGGGTTAGCAACAGAAACAATAGCCATCCATGTATCTAATTTAGAATAATACACCATAACTTTGCTGCATGTTGATAGAGAGGACTACAAGGGTTAGCAACAGAAACAATAGCCATCCATGTATCTAATTTAGAATAATACACCATAACTCTGCCATGTTGAAAGATGGGGATAAAAGGGTTAGCAACAGAAATGATATCCACCCAGTAATCAATGCCTCACAAAGAACACCACGATGTTTATAATCTACCTAGGGCGGGTAAAATTCGCGAGATCATTTTCTTTTTGTTTCAGAGACAGCTGATCCATCATCCACTGGTCCTCCCTGTGGCTCTAAGCCAGCAGAGTCATCATGACCAGAATGCTCCTTGACAGTGTAGTTAGGGGCTCTAACCCTAGTGCTCTTAAGTACACTCTCCATGGTTCTTTTCAATGGCTGATAATACCTTGCTGGCACCACTCGAGTAAGGTAATTATTTAACCCATAAATGGGACCCTAACAGGTACTTCTACTCCAGGCCAGAGTAGACCTGGGAGGGAGTGATAACAATTATGGGGTAACTCCACTTTTCTCACAGCTCCTGGACTCCCTTGCCACTGGAAGCAGTTTAATGCCATACCCATGTTTATTAAAAAATCCTGTAATAGGGTCCAAAACCTAACTCCTGCTTTAGCAGGTAAATCAGCCTTAATCTGCTAATTTTGCTATTGTGTAAGGTAATCATAATGCAGAGTTACTTAAAGATTCTAATGTTTTGTACTCTTTTGATATGATACCATTCAAAATATGATCAAAAATGTTGTTCTTGTTATTGTTTAGCCCCAGGTCAGTCTTATGATGTAGACCTATGATCAAAAGCTTTCTAGCCATGAACATTGCATTTTTTTTGTACTAGGATTTTTTTCAACATGCTGACGTGTATGTGTATATGTGGCCGTCCGTGTATGTGCATATGCATACATTTATATGTATGAGTATATAAATATATATACATTTATATGTATGAGTATATAAATATATTTACATTTATATGTATGAGTATATAAATATATTTACATTTATATGTATGAGTATATAAATATAAACGTGCAAAATAAATATAAATATAAACGTGCAAAAACAGACACAGTTGCCAAAATTCACACTCACATACATACATTCACACATATGCATTTACACAATCACACATATGCTCACACACCACATAGCAAATGGAACACCAGTCACTGTTTTGCTATAGTTTTTTCACCATCCCCTTCCTTCCTTTTACACACACATATTTTCACGCAAGCACACACACATTGACGGATGGACGGAAGTTGCTCGAATTTATATATAGATATAGTCTATATATTGTCTAACCCATGCTAGCATGGAAGATAGACGTTAAACGATGATGATCATGATGATATCAGGCACTGTGTTTTTCAATGTGTCCTTTCTTCTGTAAGACAACAAGATGTGATTTGTGAGAGATGTGGCTTCTATTTCTATCAAGTCACATGATCATATAGAAGCTCTCTAGTTGGCAGTGTTAAATAATTACTGAAGATGGTGTTATTGCAATATGCAGGCATATTTAAGATGCCTCACGAATTTTAAATCAATAACCAGATTGAATTTTATATTGTCCCTTCTTATCTATAGAATACAACTGAGACATTACATGTGAAATATAGATTGATTTCCATCACTAACTATAGTTGCTGCAGCACTTAATGTTGACATGTACTTATTAAATGGATCTTCTGCATAAATAATATGCAGAGTAAACATTTGAAGTGCTGCACAAACGCTGTTGTTTATTAGCATTGATCAATCGATACAAAAGAGAGAGCTTAGCAAGGAAAAATATTCTGCACTACTGAATGTCTATATTGAAAATATTGAAATTGGGATATGAAGAAACAATACAACAGCAGTTGTCACAAAAGCTTCTATGTGGTTGCTATTTATTTATTTATTTATTTTCATTTTGTTTTCTTCAGAGTTACAGCATCCGAGAAATCAACTGTATAATTATTAAAGTCACTAATTTAGCTGTCACAAAAAGTAAATGCAAAAATATTAAACCTTATTATTATGGTAGTGGTGGTAGTAGTGGTAGTGGTGGCAATGATGATGAAGAAGAAGAAGAAGAAGAAGGACGCCAAAGAATGTATTTGAATTGCTTAATAAAGAGAATGAGTGATTTAGAGTACAAGGCAATATTTATAAAAGGAGTTGACAACTGTTTTATATTTATACATGAATTCTTGATGGAATTTTCTATTTAGATTATCATTATATTAGCAAAAGACCAGCCAATAGTTATCAAATAATTTGCATTCAAAACAATTTTTTACTGTTATTATTTCAAGTTTATATGTTCCTTCCTTTTTTTAATATTCTGAAACATTCTTCATTCCCACTTTTACAATTCCAGATAATTATTTCAAAATTCATTTAAAAAATTATTGAGTAGGAAATCAGTAAGATCAAGAAAATATTTCTAAAAATGAATTATTGCTCATTTATGCATAACTCTATTTCTTAAAAGGAAGAAATATAGTCAACACCATTGATGTCCCTACATTTATTGCTTTAAACCTTTAGTATATAAACCAGCCATATCTGGCCAGAATTCTCTCACCTCTTTCTGTTCAAACCGGCCATAACCAGCGCTCATACTGACGTTAAGGTATTGTTATCAAAATAGATAATATTAAAATCTCGTATGTTCTATATTATGTGAGAGAATACAATAGTATATATAAAGTAATGTATATGCTAAAGGGTTTTGAATAAACTCAATCATGCCTGGATTTACTTGACAAAACCAAATATTGTAGTGTTGTGTGTCATAAACTCCCAATATTAATATATCTACCATGAACATAAACACAACACACAACAGTTATATATCTACCATCAACATAAACACAACAATAATATATCTACCATCAATATAAACACAACACACAACAATAATATATCTACCATCAACATACACACAGCATCTATATGTCTGCCATCAACATAAACACAACACAACACACAACATCTATATGTCTGCCATCCACATAAACACAACACAACACACAACATCTATGTGTCTGCCATCAACATAAACACACCACAACACACAACATCTATATGTCTGGCATCAACATAAACACAACACAACACTCAACATCTATATGTCTGGCATCAACATAAACACAACACAACACACAACATCTATATGTCTGCCATCAACATAAACACAACACAACACTCAACATCTATATGTCTGCCATCAACATAAACACAACACAACACAACACACAACATCTATATGTCTGCCATCAACATAAATACACCACAACACACAACATCTATATGTCTGCCATCAACATAAACACAACACAACACAACACACAACATCTATATGTCTGCCATCAACATAAATACACCACAACACACAACATCTATGTGTTTGCCATCAACATAAACACAACACAACACACAACATCTATATGTCTGCCATCAACATAAACACAACACAACACACAACATCTATATGTCTGCCATCAACATAAACACAACACAACACACAACATCTATATGTCTGCTATCAACATAAACACAACACAACACACAACATTTATGTTTGCCATCAATATAAACACACCACAACACACAACATCTATATGTCTGCCATCAACATAAACACACCACAACACAACACACAACATCTATATGTCTGCTATGAACATAAACACAACACAACACACAGCATCTATATGTCTGCCATCAACATAAACACAACACAACACACAACATCTATATATATATATACTATCAACATAAACACAACACACAACATATATATGTCTGCCATCAACATAAACACAACACAACACACAACATCTATATATATATATACTATCAACATAAACACAACACACAACATCTTGTCTAGGAATTGAACCCACAACCTTATTATCATGAGCCCAATCCCACTATGCCATGTGCTTTCTTTTTGTATGACACTAATTTTTGTTATAATGATATTGATTTTTGAGTTGGTGTCGGGAAGAACATCCAGCTGTAAAACATTGCTTCAAAAAATCCTCTCTAGCCTTTACCAACTTGGACACATGGGTGTAAAAATGATGATGGTGATTATGATTACCTTGAAAGGAACCTTTAGACTGTCACAATAAATTCAAAGTATGATACATTAACTGAAATGGCTACAAACTTGTATTTCACACACTGTTCAATGCATGTCAACTATCACAATACATCCCAAACATTGAGCAAGTTATCAAGTTAACCAAAAATTTAACTAACAGACATCTATTGAGCTTAAACTGACAAATATATTTATTTTTGATTATGCTTTCCTTGGAAAAAGGCAACCTCCCTATTGTTGGTGCTACAATAAAAGGGTTTGCCTATGAAGAGTCTGGTTGATGCACCCCTCCATATGCATTTTCTCAAATTATACAAAATCAGAGATTTACTATTTTATATTTTTATATTTTTATACAATCAATACTATAGAATTTCTAGGTTTTCTAGCCTAAAAGGAACGATCAACTTTCGTCAAATCGGACCGAGGGAACAATGTTTCCGTTGGTCTTTCCAATTGCTAATACTATCTATCGGTCGCAACTCCAGGTAGAAGGAGCAACGTGAAATAAAGTGTCTTGCTCAAGGACATAACACATTGCCTGGTCCAGGAATCGAACTCACAACCTTACGATTGCGAATCCAATTCTCTAACCACTCAGCCACACGCCTTCATTTCTAGCCTAATGATATAAATTTAGCAGTAAAAGCAGTTTGCATCACTCAGCATCAATACAAAAAATATCAACAAATAAAATTAGCAACAAAAAGATCTACTTGGAAAGTTCAAATTGTGAAAAACAAATCGTTAAAATGGAATGTTTCTCCTAGAGATTAACTTAACTCTGTGAGAATTTTATAAATTAACTTGTAAACAACTCTAAGTTTTATTCTGCAGCGAAAAAAAAAAAAAATTGTTTTAAAATTTTGCATCAAAATGTTATTAATGACTGGAAAATTTTGATAGTCTTTCTGAAAAGAAAAAAACATTATTTGACAAAAACTATGATGAGATCTATACAGGAATGATTCGTAACTGCTCACAATTTGGGGTTTTATTGTTTTTAATTACTTTTTATCACATATTTGAATCTAAAGCTTGCTTTGTTTTGTCTTCATGGTAATAAGCAACATCTAGGATATATGGGAAATAAGCAAATACATAAAAGAACATGGTGGAATAATTATGACATGAAGCAGCCAGGAAAAATGGACATAACTGCATAGAAATTGATAGGAAGACGGAAGCATAACAGCACTTTAATGAAGCATTGAAACCAGTGTACATAAATCAAGAAATAATTATTTCATTGGCCAACATAAAGGTATATTACATTTGACAAAAACTAAGGAAGTGTTTAGGATAAATTAGATACCTATGAAGTATAAATAGGCACACTCATGAACACATAAAATCACATAAAATTACATACATACATATCCATGATACAATATTCACATACAGATACAATATTCACATAAACATAAACGTACACACATATAATCACATCTTTATGTATGGCTATATAAATGTACATTTTTATACAATTATACACGTATATAAAACAGAGGCCTAGATATATGCTGTATTGTTTGTGTCCTGTGTGCGTGTATGTGTGATCATGTGAGTAACACAAACACTGCAAGAATGTAAACAAATAAAGAAGAAAACAAACAAACAAACAAACAAAATTAAAGAACTGATCCAAATTTTATGTTTTCAAGCTTGATATTGTTGACCCAGCACACAAGGAAATAGCATCATGCATCAGGGATATATAAAATTTTATAAAATACAACAACAACAGAACCTGAGTCAGCAGAACGGAAAAAAAAAAAAAATAAAAATAAAAACGAAACTTTCAGTACGACAAGTAGATTTCACCTCTTTGCTAAATAACAGCACTTCAAAACATTTTTCAGAGCTATTAAAAGAAATTGTTTTTAAAATAACAACAGCAAAAACAAATAGAACAGATTACAAATAAAGCAGATTAGCCTTATAATGGTGAAAGAGAGGAACAGTAGAGAGTGAAATGATCACCCGAGCTGCAAGGACTTTGTAAAATGAAATGAGGTGGTACAACTTAGTAAATGACGAACACAAAAGGAGCTCCCTTTGCTGCACATTCTAATATCGCTAAAAGAATCACAGATATGAAAATAAGGCATTTTCCATAGAGGAACGAAAGCAGGAAGTCTGAAAGAATACAACAAACAGGATTAGAAACTGGCCATACATCATTAATTTGAAGGGGGTGGAAAAGAAAGGGAATCCAAACATATAGACATATCAATCCATTTCCTGCATATATATATGTATACATGTATGTATGCATATATATATATGTATATACATATATAAACATATATATGTATTATATATATATATATGTATATACATACATATGTATTATATATATATATGTATGTATGTATACATATATATGTATTATATATATATATATGTATTATATATATATATGTATATATGTATATACATATATAATTATATATATACATACATATATATATATATATGCATATATATACATATATATGTATTATATATATATATGTATATATGTATATACATATATAATTATATATATACATACATATATATATATATATATATATATATATATATATATATATATATATATATATATATATGCATATATATACATATATATGTATTATATATATATATGTATTATATATATATATATATATATATATATATATATATATATATATATATATATATATGTGTTTATGCATATATATACATATATATATATATGTATCATCATCATCATTTTACGTCCAAACATGCATATTCACTAAGTTTACCTGAATGCATTTAAGCATAAAAATGTGTGTGTGTGCCATCATCATCTTCATCCTTCTACATACAATCTTTTTTATACACACACACACACATATATATATATATATATACATTAGATATATATAAATATTTATATATATATATATTTATATATATATACACATTAGATATATATATATACATTAGATATATATATATATATATATATATATATATATATATATATATATATATATATATATATATATATATATACATTAGATATATATATATTTATATATACATTATATATATATATATATACATTAGATATATATATATATATATACACATTAGATATAGATATATATTTATATATACATTATATATATATATATATATATATATATATATATTTATATATACATTACATATATATATATATATATATATATATATATATATATATATATATATATATATATACATTACATATATATATATATATATATATACATTAGATATATACACACATACACATACATATCCCAGCCAATGCTTGCTAGCATACAAAACGGACGTTAAACAATGATTATGAAGATTATATATATATATATATATATATATATATAAACACATTGGTATAGTCTTCAAATTGAAAAAATCGACACACATGTGTGCACATTGTAGTCACACAAACGCAGACACATATCTCTGTGGGTTCAACATATATTTCATGGAGAAAGAATTATACTGTTGCTTATTGGTATTTTTATATCATATCAAATTTTACATATTTTGCTTGTTATTAACATTATGCTATTGTTTTACTTTTTAAACAAATATTTTCATTATTTATTTCTTTTAACAAGTTTTAATGTGTATTTTTATTTATTTATTTATTTATTATTCATTTATTTATATTAATTTATTCATTTATTTATTTTAACATCTAAACTCCCTTTTCAATAAACTCTGCAAAGAAAATTACTATTTAATTCCGTCTAAAGTAAAAATTGCAATGGAATAATACAATTAATGTACCGTTATTTTCTGCTCCTATCGTTATCAACAGATACAAAAACAATACAAAAGTAGAATAAAATAACAGAAAACCAACAGAAAACGTATCAGAAAGACCAAAATAATAAAAGTAGACAACTTTTCCATCAGGAGTATTTCCTATTTAGTATAAGAAATGAAAATTAAATTTCAACAAGCTTTATGACTTTCCAAAATACTTTGTGGAACAGTGCAGAAAGAAATGAGCAACAAATATTTTCAAAGAATTAACATCTCTTCTTTTACAAGATTAAATTAGTTGTTCTTATTGTTGCTGTTGCTGCAATTATTGTTGTTGTTAAAAGAAAGGGAAAGTGTAGCTTATTAAGTATGTATGTGGATAAACGAAACATGTATGTATGTGCGTTGGTTTTCTACATCTACCACTCAACGCACATACGATTACACATATATTTATGTTATCTATAATATATATATATATGTATGTATGTATGTATATATATGTATGTATGTATATATGTATGTATATATATGTATATATATATATGTATGTACATATATAAGTATGTGTATATATATCGGGAGAGATGACCCCTTAGCCTTTGTCAAGGCAGAATTCTAGGAGAAGGAAAACTCTGATATAACACCTGCAACCCTGATGGTATCCAATGATGTTGACTTGTTCTTCTTTTTGGTAAATATCATCTTGGTTAAGAGAGTGGGACTGGCTTTGTGCAGTGCCTTTGCTCACTATAAAAGCTTCATGGCACAGGCATTGCTTTATATCTGGAGATCTTTCTGCACTTGTCGTCACATAGTACCATGGGCCCAGCACTATATGTCAATAATTGTATTTACACATAATTGTACCAGAGTTTTCAAGTCGCTGGCTGGACTAAAAAGTCACACTCGTTCAGTGCATCGGTAGGGGTTCTCCTACATGGATATAAAGTAGTGGCTGTACTCGAAAACGAGTTGGCAGCCACCATGTGTATATATATATGTATGTATATATATATGTGTATATATATATATGTATATATATATATATATATATATATATATATATGCATGTGTATATATATATAATATATATGTATATATATATATATATATATATGCGTGTGTATATATATATAATATATATATATATATATATATATATATATATGTATATATATATATATATATATATGTATATATATATATATATATATATGTATATATATATATATATATATATATAAAATAAAGTTAAATAAAAGTCAAATGATTAAAATTTAGCTTCGTTTATTACTGCTATATATATATTTCAGTGACAGCCATCTTTGGCTGTGACCTCTTCAGGCAGTTTGAATTAGTATGGTATAGACAAGTACATATGTTGTTTAGGTGTATAATATTGTCAATACTCTGATATACCTAGTTCCTTGTTTGGTTGTTAATTCACTGAGGAACTGGACTCCAGTTCCTCAGTGAATATTATACACCTAAACATGAATATTATACACCTAAACAACATATGTACTTGTCTATACCATACTAATTCAAACTGCCTGAAGAGGTCACAGCCAAAGTTGGCTGTCACTGAAATATATATATATAGCAGTAATAAACAAAGCTAAATTTTAATCATTTGACTTTTATTTAACTTTATTTTACACTACTCCGGAGTAACCAAACCAACCTACGCACTTCGTCGAGTGCTCCAGCCTGCATACTGAGGTGTTGGTATACAACCAACATAAACTCAAAATATATATATATATATATATATATATATATACACACACACACACATATATATATATACTTATATATATATATATATATATATATTTACATTAGATTTTTTTCTTTTTTTGCATTATAGACAAATAAGTAAACCCTAGAACACACATAAAATGTACACAAATGCACACATATAGTCAAACATCCACCCTCGTACACACTATTGGTCCATATCATATCTATTGATAATTCATTGATAGTATATAGATAAAACTATTATTTGATATAGTTTAAAAGAAGTATGATTTATATTTTAAGCTACAAGTTGAGTCAATTATCAAATATGTAATCAGATTGCTCTACTAATGTTTACAATTAACTCCATTAATGTCACAACTTCAACAGAAACTCTAAAAATAAAAGCCTAAATATAAATTACTGCAACTAAGTATATATATATATATATTTCGTCTCTTTGTTGCTACAGTTGACTCTGTGCTGCTGTACGGGTCTGAGACTTGGACACTAACCAAGAGACTCACTCAGATGGTGGCTGGGTGTTACATGAAAATGCTGCGGATGGCTCTGAACATTAATCAGTATACACTGAAGAGGAAGAAGTCAGGGTTGTATGGGAGCCTCCCAAAAGTCAACTCGAAAGTGACAGAGAGGAGACTGAGGTTAGCTGGACATGCTCACCGACACTATTTCTAGCAGATCGAGCGACTACAACCAGTTCTCCCTCTCCCTCTGCTCACAATCGAGATAACCAAGCGCTATTTATCCCTCTCAATCCTGAGTCCAAACTCTTTTGGGATAGCTAGTCTTTTCTCCCTACTGATATCCTTATCTAACTATCATAAGGTATATATTAATCAGTATATCCTGAGGATGAAGAACTCAGAGCTGTATGGGAGCCTCCCAAAAGACAGCCCGAAAGTGACAGAGAGGAGACATGCTCACCAACATTCTGTGTTGACACTGCACTCAATAGTCCTGTGGGAGCACCTACAAGGACACACTAGAAGAGGGAGACTGAGGAAGACATATGTTGATGGCCTATGGACAGACACTGGTCTCTGGGAGATGCAGGACATAGCAGCGATGATGAAGCACAGAGACTGCTGGAGAGAACTCGTTCATGGATCTCGGGAATTTTACTCGCCTGAGATAGAGATATATGAGAGTAAGTTTTGGGTGCTACTGTTTCTGTTGACAACAAAAGATATCTCTATATGAAAGAAAGGCCAGTAGTATGATGCCTGGGAATGAGGTGCAATGTAACATAAACATGAAACATGGGCTGTATAGGCAGAGAGTATGTAAAGGCTAGAGAAAAATATTAGTGAGCATGCTTCAATGGTTATCAGATATTAATGTGTCAACAGTTAAGCATGGATGAGCTGAGAAAAAAATTGTGTATAATAGGAATCAAATGTAGTATACAAGGGGGTACAGACATGTAATGTGTATGAATGATGACCATTGGATAAAAAATGCCAGGAGCTCTTAGTGGAAGGAAGCTGCAGTAGAGGAAAACCTGGGCATAAGTGGTGAGAGCAGGTCTCAAACCACTGAACTTCACAGAGGAGATGACAAAGGTACATGACTTGTGGGCACTGTGCTCAAAAGACCCATCCAACCCAGCAAGCATGAAACAAGGGCCATAAAAGGGTAATGATGATTGGATACCAAAGAAATGGTTAGGGGGACCTTTCAATTGTGTCAAGGATATGACAACCTCCCTGGTGTTGGTGTCATGATAAAATTCACTTGGTGGAGCATGGGACATTTTAATCACTAGATCCTATCTACATATCCTGAACTGGTACTGAACTCACAAACTAAACATTTATTTCCACTCATAAACTCAATGTTTAAATCCATCATGCCAAAATATGTTTTGCCCAGCTTTCAAATTACCAATAAATGTTAAGTAGTTTTTTTAAGGAAAACAATTAACATGCATAATAGAAATTAGCTAATGTTACTTGGTAAAGTAATTTTATATCTAATCATGTGGTTCCAGTAGACTGGTACCTTAATATATGCTTCTTACTATATCTTTAAAAAAAACATGTGTATAAGAGATGTTGCTATATGGAAAACCTGCAACATAAGATTCAGTCAGCACTTCTAATTTATGTCTGGATAGAAAACTATAAAAATTATGATGAAGAGCTTTATGTTGTGAGAAAACAATATTTTTGACACATCCTGTTGGCATCCACGTAGAAAATTGTTTGTATTTTAAGAGTAGTGATCCTAAAGATAGTTGTATTTGCTTGGGTAAAGTTATAGAATTCCATTGCCAAGAATTTCAAGCTTCAACTCCAGAATGGGTCAGAGAGACGCCAGTGTGACCTATGGTGTGTCTTGGGCATTAAAACCTGGCTGAACCCATCCCTCTCAAGGCCTGCCTCTAGCCAATTTCTTCCAGTGACAAATTGAGAAGGAAAGAGAGAAGAATCAACTCCAATACTGGACTGGTACTTTATTTATCAACCCAGGTGAAATGAAAGGCAAAGTTGCCCTTAGCAAAATTTTATCTGTGCATGCAGTAAGTCAGAACAAATACTGCAAGCTATTCCATCTGATGTTGTAAAGATTCTTCTAATTTGCAGTTTTTTTAAAACAATTTTCTTAACCTCGAATTACTGAAGCAAATTTTCTTTGAAATAAGCAAGTGTATTAATATTCTAATTTTATTTGAAATAGTTTGAAATATGAAGTTAAAATACACTAAAGATTTGAAGGCATTTCATAATCCAATATGTCTAGATTTGTTTTGCTTCCATAGAAAGTGTCAAGTATTGTTTATAAGACATGCTGACATTTTTGGTAACTTTAATTTTACAACATGGAATCGTACCAAATGGTTGCAATCATTCTTCATAGCCCTTTAGATAAGGTAAATATTTCTTATAGATAGGTAAAACAAGACTCTTGCATGAAATTATGGAAAGTTTAGTTTAGATATAAAAACTTTAATATTGGGGATTTTGTAACATAGAATGAGAAGAGTTCTGAATCAGATTGGTCTGAATACTGTATCAATGGATAAGATTTGTAGCTACAGACAAGTTGATTAGATAATTAAACGTGTCATTTGATGGTACCAGATGATGAATTAATGTCTAAACTACTTGAAATGTCATTTTAAAATAACACTTCCCTTTCCAGAAAAAAATATGCACTGTAAATCTTCCATATGCAAAACAATTCTTAAAAAATGCTGAAATGATTTCAGAAATTATTATCATATGTTAGCAAATTGGCAGAATCATTAGAGTATCAGACAAAATGCTTTGCAGAATTTAGTTATGGCTCTTTACATTTTGAGTTCAAATCCGATTGAGGCCAACTTTGCCTTTCATCCCTTTGGGGTCAATAAAATTAACTTTCTTTTGCCTCAAAATTAAAAACCATTTTTATAAGCTAGCAATAATTTGTTATCAACATGAGTAAACATAGACTTTGTTACTAATATTGAATTTTTACAAAAGAACAAGACCTCAAATTTGAAGGAAGAGAAGAGTTGATAATTTAGACCTCAGTATTTGACTGTTATTTTTGTTTACCAACCCAGATATCAACTTTAAACATTAAAAGCTAGAATATCAGTGACTATAAGTAATTAGAAACATACCTGGTGTATTACATATTAGTAGCCTCTGTCTTTGATGAACTTCTCTAAACCATAAATTTACATAGTTTGGGTTTATCAAATGATGAGGCTTTAGTTTAAATGCCTGCGATCAATATTGTAAATATGTTTTTTGAGTTTGGAAGAGGTTATTTGAAAGATTACTTACTTTTCTACAGAAGTACTATATTAAAATCAGAATAAAAATGGAATAGAATATATGGAAAATAGTTGGCAAATATAGAATTGGTTAAGTAAATGCATCTTATCTACTTTATAATGGATAGCCAGATTTACAGACACAGACATAGGTGTCGGCAAAAAAAGGGAAAATAAAATAAAAACAAGGGAAATTTGGAAATAATGAGATTGCTGAGGATGTGAATGCAATTTAATAAAAATAAACAAATATAAAACATGATAAAGTATATAGACTAAGTATATTTCAAATGATATATTTCTGTTATTAGTTGTTGAAACAGATCCACAAGATTGTATGGAGTAATTTAAAACTGTATTTATTCCATTCAACTATTAATCATGCAAATTCTTTTCAACAGAAACATGAATTAAATGCATTTGTTAATATACATTGGAATTCTCTTTTTTTTTCTCTTTTTTTTTCTCTTTTTTTTTCTCTTTTTTTTTCTCTTTTTTTTCTCTTTTTTTTTCTCGTTGTGTCACTCATACATCAGTTTTATACAGGAACTGCTGGGTGAAATGTAAATATTTTGAATCAAGAAAGGAGAACGAATGATTCAAGAATTATTGGTCTGTAAATTAAAGAGAAATCAACAAATGAATAACCATCAGACTAAATGGTGCCTCAACATACTTTCATGTTCACAGACAAATTATAAATGCTAATTACTTTACTTCGGTCAAAAAAATTATTTTACAAAATAAAAAATGAAAAATGAAATTTTAATTCTTTTGTTTAAAATTGAATTTCAGGATATTTCATGATTATCCTGGGTGAAATTCTTTCATCATCAACACCACCACAGCCACCATTAACACCACCACAACCACCATCAACACCACCACCACTACCATCACCCTACCACCAACACTACTGCTTCCACCACCACCACCAGTGTCACCATCACCACCACCACCATCATCAACACCACCAATACCACCACCGCCATCCTACCACCACCTTCATCAACATTCCAGTCATTTAAATTTTGGCTTATCTTGCATAATTAGCTATATTAATATGAATAGATAAAAAATAATAAATAAATAAAACTACCATATACTATATTAATGTGAAACTCTTTTCCCCTGTATGAATGAATTACCATGAAAGAACAGTTTAGGAAAATAGTCACTTTTTAAATTCATTCCCCATCTTATTAAAACTTTAAAGACCTACATTGAAAAATATAGAATATACAGTAGTTATAGAGCAGTAACTATCTAATATAGATGGAAATAGGAAGTTGTCAAGACTACTTTAACATCCCTCAGTAGTTACAATTGACTTTTAAAATTGATACTATTTTTTTTCTTTGTCATATTTCAGTATGGTAAAGCAAAGATAGTAAAATTAAAGTAAATGTGTTCAACGTTTTATATATTTTATGCTTTGTTGTCACTATTTTCTCATCTTCATTTCCTTTGTTTTATCCCTTAATCCACAAAAATATATATAAGCCAGCTTCTGTCTATCTAATTTAAAGAATTGTTAATCTATTTCAAGCCCAGAGGCTCACCAAGCCAGAGCATATAGCAGTTTCCTTGACATTAAGTGACTGAGAGTACGACACCAGTCCATTGCAGAGTTAAACCTCAACTGCTGTTGGTATTAAATATGCTTCTGCTAACTGTACTGGAGCAATGTGATATGAAGTGTCTTGCTCAAAAGCACATCACATTGCCTACTCAAGGAATCAAACATATGACCACATGATCCTGAACTGAACACTCTAACCATTAGGCTGTGTGCCCTTACATCAACCTGGTTGCTGAGTGCAAATTAGATGCCATGCCCAAAGAAACAATGTGATGTCTCCAACTCTAAAATCTTGGAGAGAATATATTCAGCAATATCATGTCTTACAAGACATGAACAGAGTAAAATTATACCTACAAACTGCAAAGCTGAGATTGAATTCCTTACTTTCTTTGCTTGAAATAAAGTACTTAACTGATACTACTCTGCAGGCATTTCAACATTTGATTGAAAGTTCTTAGAAATATCTGTAATTCAAGAAGTATTAAAAACCAAATTACAAATTTCTTATTTTCATTGACTCCAATAACAGTATAAACATTAATTATTTATGAGAATTATCTTGGATCTTATGGTTGTATGCCAAGATATATTGTCTACAATAATAGTCATTCCAAGAAAAGACAACTACCATGATAGATAACTTTTACAGCCAGCTTTAAAAGCCTTAACTGGCTAACATTCAGACTCTCTGGTTGACTGTGACGGTATATTTTAGTACCAATAACTGTTAATAGAGCTAAGTTATTGTTGCTACCTGCACCTGTTTTGCAGCTCTAGTTCTCTTTTATTGGTGCTTTATTGATTTTAGTTCCCTTGATTTGTGTTTCAATTCTTATTTAATCATTGAATCAATAAGTGACAGAAACATTTCAGAGCACAACATGTTTTAAACTAAGACAAGGAGAGTTCTGTTGCTGCTGCGACTTGTTTATTAGCTGTCGTTTTGAAGAGAACTCATAGGTCATATATTTACAACCAGTCTTCTCAATAATCAAATTACTCTCCTGTAAGATATTAGAACTACATCTGCTAAAAAATTTTGTTCATTGTTATTGGATCTTTTAATTAAATAGAAAAACACTAACAAACTAAAAGACAACAAAACTGGTGTTCATTTCTTTAAGAAAGAATAAACATACCATTTCTGAAATTCTGCTTCCTCCCATTTGTATTCTAATGGTGACATTTGAAAATAGTTTGATTCAATCTTTTATTATATAGTTGTGTATAAATAAAGACATTTCTTTAACTTTTACTCAGTCTCAGACATTATATCTTTTTGGGCATCTTGTTGTCCTTTATTGCTTAAAAGAAAAAAAAAACTAATAAAGAAAAGAAAAACTAACAAAACAAAACTGAATAAACAGCTCAAATTTTGTTTTGTTTTTGTTAGTTTTTTGTTCCTTTTTTGCTACAACTTAACTTTTACAAATTCACACATGTAGTAAAATAGATGTGAATTCATCTAGACTATTTTAAAACTTATTATTACAAGTGACCTTTTTGATACCAAACCTGCTCTTATGATACTACACTGCTTATTTCAAAGTGTTTATATCTGACTAAACACCTTCCATCATAATTTTATGTAAAAACCAAAGCTGTGTCCTTAAAAATATGATATCAAAAGGGGTAAGTGGTATCATGTGTAGACCACAGGCTTCCAACCAGCAGTTCTTTGACTTTTGAGGGTTCATGAAGTTTGAAATGGGGTTTCAAAAACCAACTTTAAAATTTCAAGTACTTTGTGAAAGACACAATATGCACTATTTGGTATCCATTCTTCTCAAAGTATAAATATTTCTATGTATTGGTTATTATAATATTTAGTTGAATACATGTTTAAAATAATACTCACACAAAATAGAAAAGAATGCCTCAAAAAGTTACTTCCAGGCCATACAAGCTGGGAAAAGTAAACATTAACCCTTTAGCATTTAAACTGGCCATATCTGGCCAGAATTCACTCACTTCTTTCTGTTCAAACCGACTATAACTGGCCACTCATACTGATGTTGAGGTATTATTCTCAAAATTCTCAAAATAAATAATATCAAAATCTCATAGATTCAACATTATGTGAAATATTATGTGAGGTAAAGCATTTACCACGAAAATACAATAGTATATATAGAGTAATGTAAATGCTAAAGGGTTAAAATCAATGATGATGATGATAAAAATAGAACTGACTGAAATAGGTTTTGTGTTTGTGAGTGTTCATTCAAAACGAATATGCAACACACACATACACACACTTATCATAATTGGTATCAATTGATAAGCTAGAGTTGATATAAGATTATAACATAACACTGTGTCAAAAATTCATCAAATCAAATTCTAATCTCAGCACTGAAATCAAAATCTAAGCCTAATATAATGGAGGCACATGGCTTAGTGGTTAGAGCATTGGCCTTGCAATCGAAAGGTTGTGAGTTCAATCCTCAGACTGGGTGATGTGTTGTTTCCTTGAGCAAGACACTTTATTTCACATTGCTCCAGTTTACTCAGCTGTAGAAATGAGATGATAGGGACTGGGGTCCCTATCATTCCACTGCAAAGTGGTCGTGGAGGTGCCACGGCAAAAAAGCACCCAACACTCACTGTAAATGAGGTTGGTGTTAGGAAGGGCATCCAGCTGTAGAAATCAAGCCAGAATCAGTTCCCATCCCACCCTTGCAAGCAGGGAAAAGCGGACGTTAAATGATGATGATGATGATGATGATGATGATAATACTCTACATTATTAATTTTAAAACCTTCTAGTACAGAGGTCGCCAACCTTTCGGACCTCATGGACCACACAATTCATAATTTTAAATCCCACGGACCACTAATATAAATTTTTATAAAAAGATAAATACATTTGTAAAATAATGGTCAGAGAACTTCCATTTTATTAAACAATACTGAAGCATACATATGTCATATTGTCGACAGATGATACATATGTGTAAAATTCTTCCAGGAGAAACATTTTTTAGGGGTGTTATAAAATATATTTTAACTGAATATTATTTTTGTTTTATTATTAATAAAACATAAAAATTGCAAATAATGTCAAAATTTTTCTGTAGACCACCAAAATTTTCTCTCAGACCACCAGTGGTCCATGGACCACCAATTGGTGACTGCTGTTCTAGTATGTAATCGTATATTTAAAAAAATAAAGATAATTTACTGAAAAATAGCATTAACTTGTTACAATATAGAAGAGCTTCTAAGAAAATTAATTATTTTGATTACAAATAAATGCAAATATTTAATTAATAATAAAAATGCAAATGAAAAAAAAAATTAAGTGAATTTAATCCATAAGGAATCTATTACTCTAATGAGACAAATTCTGAAACATCATATCTCACTTGAGTAATCCTCTCAAGGAGATTAACAACAATTTATTTAGTATCTTTCATATAGGTTGATTACCCTATTGGCAGTAGCGTCCATTAATCTTTTACTTAATATTCAGTGATTATGTCCTCAATGTGGACATTATATTATTTGTAAGATGTGACCTATACAAACAATCTCACTCAACATATATTAGTGTGTGTGTGTATATATATATATATATATATATATATATATATACATATATATATATAGTGTGTGTGTATGTGCAAAACATAAACAGAAATAACGAAATAGATAGATGGATAGATTGATGGATAAAGATGTATAGATGTAGATATTGATATGTGCTAATGGATGCAGGGAAATTTACGTCAATGTTTAAAACTACAGGTTTCTAATTAACTTAAGGATTATTCCTGCAAAAGTCATGAGCTTGTGGCTGCTGACAGTTTTAAGTTTTCTTTGTGATATAATACTACTATGTACAATAAGTAAGCTACTATGTGGACGTTAAGCCAGCTTATTAAAACAATGATTATTCTGATTAAGTGCATTCCCTACATATGGCTCCTCAATTATAATACCCACCACTGGACAAGTGTCATCACTTGGCAGTATTGGTAGAGGGTCGAACGCCATGCTTTGACGCATAGAGTTACGGCCCTTGCCATTCTGAGTTCAAATCCCGCCGAGGTTAACTTTGCCTTTCATCCTTACGGGGTCGATAAAATAAAGTACCAGTAATACACTGAGGTAATTGCTGGCCTTGTGCCTAACATAGAAACAATTATTTACATACATATAAAAAACCTCCCAGCCCCACACTGTAAATGTGGTTGGTGTAAGGAAGGGCATCCAGCTGTAGAAAACCCGCCAGACAGTCCTATGCGAGCAATGACAACCACTCTTGCCTCAAGTGGGAAAACTCCCGTCCAAACCCATGCAAGCGTGGAACATGGACGTTAAACGATGATGATGATGATGATGATATAAAAAGGAGAAAACTCATCCACAGAACAGCTGTAAAAACAGCCAAACACTGTCAAAGACAGTGTTTGGCAAATATGCCTCAGAGGACAGAGACCAGTGGCCAGTGGTTAACACAGAGAGAGACAATCCACAAGGTGGGTGACAAGCAGATGAAATATAGAAATAACTGAATGAGGAAGACAAGGAGAAGTGAGTTGGTCCATAGAAGTGACTGAAAAAAGGAAATAAAGAAAGGTGATGTAATAGACAAATTTACACACACACACATCTTCACCCTTATCAGCTCTCAAACCAGCAAAATGGTTTCATGTGAGCTGTACTGTTAGCTGTAGAAGCTCCACATAGACTTTCAGTACATGATGACTGAAACTACAGCTCAGGTGACCATGTCAGCA
This sequence comes from Eledone cirrhosa, assembly GCA_964016885.1. Lineage (NCBI taxonomy): Eukaryota > Metazoa > Mollusca > Cephalopoda > Octopoda > Eledonidae > Eledone > Eledone cirrhosa. Next base: position 110,295,042 of record OZ024745.1, read on the forward strand.
ACAAACTTTTTCATTTTTTTATACCAAACCACATGAAAACACTCTTGGCTCTATGATACAAAACTGTTTGTTTTAAAATATTTATATTTATTTAACAATTTTCTATCATAATATTATTTAAGAACCTTTGTTAAGTTACATTCCAAACTCCAACTTACTACTGAGAAAGTTGTATTAAATCCTTTGAAATATTTGATTTCGTTGGAAATCCTAAGCAGTATCTTTCATTAGAAATATGGTATTAAAAGTGTTAGCCCTTTTAATACCAATGCACCTGAGACTGCCTTTGGTTCTAAGATATAAAACTTCATTTTAAAGTATTCATGGTTATAGTTTTATGTAAGAAACGTTGTTAAGTTACGTTCCAAACACCCTTCTAATAATAGAAAAAGTCAGTTACTTTATTAAATTCTCCAAATTCTTGATTATCTTTAAAGTTATGTAACACATATATATAGGATATTTCATTGAAAATATGCTGATAAAAGAATTAATGTTTTGATATTTTTCCTTTTATAGTCGCTGGGATAAAAAAAAGTATTTTAAAGGTGGTTTGTTATTGTTGTTTGGAACAGGTCGGCTCTGATTCAGCAGAACTATAATCGAAAGATGTTCCATCCATGACCACCATGCCTGTTATTTCTTTTTTAGGTATAGTGATTCTAGGACTAGGTTATCAAATGTGTTTTAAAGGATGGGTTGTATTATCATATTTGCATCTCATATTTACATCAGCATCTATTTTATACAAAAACATTTGAAATTTGGCTTAAGTTTATCTATGTAGTATCTACAATATCAACAGCATGGCTGAGGGAGAAACACACTTAGGGGAGTATTTTGTGCACTAAATACAGATATGGATGGGTCTCATGTAAGTAGTATAGTGAGCTAAAAAACATCAATTAACTGAGATTATCTCTGCAATTAAAAGACAAAAATCTTCCACTAGAGGAAGTTTAAAATCTAAGAACAATAAACAAATTTTGCTTCATTGATATTATTAGAGTTGTCTTCCTTACTTGTTTTTAGATTTGAAACACCCCTGTTAATTACAGAGTTAATCACAGCAGATCAAAGTTTATATGTACATATATTAAATATGTGCATTATCAACATTGTTTTATTTTTTAACAATAGAGTTCTTTTTTTTTCTTCTTTAATACCAAAGACCATTTTCCTGACAAAATGTCATATATTACAATATTAAGTGAATCACAAAAGATGCTCAAATTCTTTGCCAATCCACTGCCTGAGCTCTGTTAATATTATAAATAAATTAACAACCTATGGATATTTGATCCTCAGCGGCACATAGTTCCTTTGAGCAAGACACTTTATTTCACATTGTTCCAGTCCACTTAACTGGCAAAAATGAGGTGTATCTGTAATTCGAAGGGCTGGCCTTGTCACATTCTGTGTCACACTGAATATACTTGAGAACTATTTTAAGGGCACACATGTCGGTGGAATACTCAACCACTTGAATGTTAATTTACTGTGCAGGATGTTTTGTTGATCAAGTCAAGTGTTCTAGTTGATTTGATCAAATGATTGAGTGCCAATTTTTGCAATACAAATTCCAACCCAGAGATTAGGAGTTAACTTTACCTTTCATTTTTCATTGTTTGATAAAATAAACTATGGTTATGTGATTAGAGTGTCTCAAGACAGATTTTATGGGCAAAACCAACTGGCAGAAGACTCAGGGGTGGACGCTGAGCGAGACGTTTGGATAACATCCACGAGCTCAGCTGATATCGGTTGGAGATCCAGCCAGATCAATTAGAGACAGTTGCTTCTGACAGGACCCACTGGAAGGAGTGTTTGAGAACAGTGACCCCACGACCATCTGAAAAAAAGATGCTTAGGGTGTCAAGGGAAGAAGCTTCACCATTTTATTCAAATTAAATATTTTTGTAGATTTTATATACAATGGTGAAAGGGGGTCCTAGATAATGTTTTAAGTGCTTAGGGCTAGATCTCAAAAGGTCTTAATCCAATATCTCTCCACTCCTCTAACCTATTCACAGAAAAATATATGGTATTTGCACCAATGCTAAAAAATAAATCATTGTTGAAAAGTATGTTATATCAGCAATTACCAAACTCTTTCATAAGAGAAACTATTTTATTTTTTGTCTATTCCTATCTGGGATTATTTTTACTCAATGATGACATATTCAGAATGGCCCAATTTGTAGGATTTTACAGAAACTATTTGGCTGACTGATATATACATGTGTGTGTGTGTGTGTGTGTGTGTATATATTATAGAATAGAAAACGAAAAATCAGTGATGCATCTGAACTCAATTTATTGTGTGTTACAATTGTTTCACCGGCAGACAGCTTAAGACGCGATCATTGTGTGGATCTGTCTGATTCTGGGCCCGCAGGTTCGACGGACATGTCTAATGATTTCGGAGCATATTCTCACTGAATCAGACAGATCCACACAATGATCGCGTCTCAAGCTGTCCACCGGGGAAACAATTGTAACACACAATAAATTGAATTCAGATACTTCACAGATTTTTC
>OZ024745.1:110302581-110327581 GCA_964016885.1 Eledone cirrhosa
TAAAATAAACAACAAAATTATTTATTTTTAATCACGAAATTTAGTAGATAAATTATGTAATATTCATTCATTATATATTCAAAGTAATCCAACTTATTTTACAAACGGGATAAAAAAAATATATTCTGGACACAGTCCCGCACTCCTTACTTTATTATAGTTTAGATTTATATATTTGGCGTTTGACTACTGAAAAGGTCTAATAATAACAGGGCATATAAAAAAATTGTCATCAACATGCATAAGAAACGAACCCAAACTTGTTATTTTCGCGATAAATGTGCTTACAGATTACACCAACTTGACCTCACCTTTTTTCTCCAAGATATTTAGAAGCTATAATTCAATAGCAATACATTTGTAAACGATCACGTGTTTAAAAGATGACGGTGGAATTTGAATTTCACCCATTTTTTACTATAGTCTAATAATAATGTTTCTACTTTGGGCTCAAGGCCAGCAATTACCCTCAGTATATTACTGGTACTTTATTTCATCGACCCTGTAAGAATGAAAAGCAAAGTTAACCTCGGCAGATTTGAACTCAGAACATAAAGGGCCATAACTCTATGCAGAAAAACTTTGTGTTTGACGCCCTACCGATGCTGCCAATCCAACAAAGTGTATAAGCTCTACAACGGAATGCATGCTGATGCCCATATTTCCCCGTTATAGGGGATTATGTCCCCTGTTATTATTAGACTATTTCCTATTGTCAAAAATAGTCAAAAGCTATTAATTCAATTCATTTTGTTTAAAAGGAAGGTGGGGATATTAGCCGAATCGGCTAAAAATAGTTGGTTTTAATTTATATAATACTACGACTATGGTTTCTGGAACTCAAGATACAACACACGGGCGGTGGAAACATTTCTGAATTGGAGTGGGGTCGGGGCAAATTTTGTCAATTTAGTTCTCACTTTTCTAAGTACCTTTTAAAGAACTGGCCTCCTTAATATTGTTGTATCTGCTTCCCCTAAAATAAATTCTTAATTTATCGATTTTTTCTAGTTCCCTCATATATATTAGCTATCTTAGCATTTGTTCGTGTCTTTCCGATCAAATTGTCTCCTCCAAACCATTTAGATTACCTGCCCTCCTTTCATATTGATGACGTTATGCTGCTATATTAAGTATTACCGTCAACCCCAGTGAGTCAGCTACTGGTGCTATCATTTGCTGACTGACTAGCAGCTAATGCCGCAAGTGAGGTACTACCACAGACTTGACATTATAGTCGTAAGGTCGATTCTCAGAAACCTTTTATATGACTGCTGACTGATGAAGATTCCATGATCCGGAATTTGCTGGTTATGGATTTATTATTAATCGGTAACCAACGGATTCAGCATAGAATTTGAAACAGTACTGTACCAGTTTAGAAGTGGATTTTTGTGTGCTAAACTAGGAGGCTACTGGCTGTTTTAATTTATAAAATTGTGAGTACTTTAATGTTTTCATTTGTTGATACAATAATTACACTTGTCTTCATAGCTTAGGCTTCTGGCTGGGAATGTTGTGTTACAATTAATTCAATGCATGAGCTCCAAATGAATTTGTTGAACAAATTGTAAACATCGAGATCAAAATCACTGGATCATCATCATCATCATCATCATTTCATTTTACGTCCGCTTTTTCCCTGCTTGCAAGGGTGGGACGGGAACTGATTTTGGCTTGGTTTCTACAGCTGGATGCCCTTCCTAACACCAACCTCATTTACAGTGAGTGCTGGGTGCTTTTTTGCCGTGGCACCTGCACGACCACTTTGTAGTGGAATGATATGGACCCCAGTCCCTATCATCTCATTTCTACAGCTGAGTAAACTGGAGAAATGTGAACTAAAGTGTCTTGCTCAACACATCACCCGGTCTGAGAATTGAACTCACAACCCTTCGATTGCAAGGCCAATGCTCTAACCACTAAGCCATGTGCCTCCATGGATATCGATCTAAACTGTTATCATATATATATAGCATTATATCTGATGTTCTAATGGCTCTGCCAATTTACTCCCTATCTGTTTACAGAATAGATAATTCAAAACAATACTGAAGTTGGTGTTAACACATCTAATGCAAAAGAACAAAAACAGCTATATAAAAAACATTAGTTACATACCTCTAACAAATCATCACTGAATATCTGTGGATATATTAAGTATAGGCATAGCTGTGTAGTTTAGGAGTTTACTTCAGAACCATATGGTTTCAGACCCATTGAGTGGCCTCAGGTTCATACCAACTCCTTGTGAATAAGATTTGGTAGACAGAAACTATGCATATTTATATATTTATTTATATATATATATATATATATATATATATATATCAGATAGGATGTGGTAAAAATCCAGGTGGATCATAACCCACCAGATCTAGCTGTCAAAATGTCCGGAGCTCAGCTGTCGGGGTCCTGAATCTTTTCATATATGTATATATATATGTATATGTGTGTGTGTATATATATATATATAACCCGAAAAGAAGAAAAGATCAATATCATCGGTAACTACTGAGCCGCAGGTTTTATATCAGAGTTATCCCAGTTTCCTGAGTTGCCTTCTCCTAGAGAGTGGGATTGGCTTAGTGCACAGTCTTTCCTCACTTTAAAAAATATCTTCACGCACAGGCATTGCACAATAGAATTAATTAATAATTATCAATAATGGTATAACATGCAATGACCATACTCGATAACGAGGGGGCAGCCATCATATATATATATATATATATATATATATATATATATATATAGATATAGATAGGTAAATATACACGGGTGTGTATGATTGTGTATAGAAGATTATATTAATAAGAGGAATTCCAACTTTGTCTGATTTACTCGTTTTATTTACAATCCTTTAAAATATATATAATATGGTATTATAATGAAATAGTATGATAGAATATTAAATTCTAAGTGTTAATTGAACAAGTACTTTCATGCTTTCGCAATCTTCAGGTTCATGATATGTGGTGACAGTCGAGTGCAAATATATATATATGCATGTATATATGTGTGGGTGTCTATAACTACAGCTTAGTGACTGAACAAAAAGATGAAAAAAGGACGTACCAGACTTGATAAAATAAGTACTGGGGCATATATGATCAACTAACACCCTTCAAAATGGTGCCCCATTTCTATCATTTATACACTTTTCTCACTAGATAAAAATATTTTTCTAATGAGAGAACCTCTATATAGTCACCCTATTCACTAGAAATAGCAACCAAATTCCTTCATATTATATGCCCATCATCGTAGTCGTCAAAAAGAGAAACATTAAATAATTGTTTCTTCTTTTGGCACAAGGCCAGCAATTACACAGTGCATTACTGGTACTTTATTTTATCAACCCCGTAAGGATGAAAGGCAAAGTTAACCTCGATGGGATTTGAACTCAGAATGGCAAGGGCCATAACTCTATGCATCAAAGTATGGCATCCGACCCTCTACCAATATTGCCAATACAGTCTTAGATGTCTAGGGTGGGTGGGGACATGAATGTCAAGTCTGGAATACATCTGCTCAATCAAAGTTGACCTGAGGCTAAGCAACAACAAATTTCTGGTATATAGTTTATATACGGACTAGGAAACCCCTCTCACACACATATTGCATGTTTGTAATGGAAACTAAATCTACCGACATCAAACGACCCAAACTACTGACATTAAAAGTGTCTTCTGTAATATTTTATTGTTCGTCTGTCAGAAAATATTACCCTCTTTCAACAAGGAAAAAAAAAATGTACAAAATTCTAAAACAAAAACAATTTAAAATATAAAAACTTCTGAACCAGCTCCTTGCAACATCTTTTTGAGTTGTGCGATTAAGTAAGCTACTTAAACACATTAGAACTTCCCTTTTCTCCAAATATATTTAGAATTGGCAGAACAAAAGTTGTGCCAAAGCAGGAAATGAAAACATTACATATGTGCATAGCTATCACCAAATACACTGTACACATGGTAAAATTACGCTTTTAAAATTCAAGTATCTTGGTGTTAGTGAACTAAATAAATATATACAATGGCAAAAAACGAAAATTGTTTCCATTGGAATTGGTTGTGAGGAATAAAGCAAGAATTTATTCTTCAAATAGTAAGCTTCTAAAGCCAAATGTTTGTATTTTTAGAAACCGATACTGTTTTCTGATTGTTTTTTTTTTTGTTTTTTTTTGTTTTTTAACACAGTCTATAAATGGCATAGGAATAAATGAAGGGAACTGAAAGCAATAAGAGTGACATTTGTATGTCTTTTGACTACAGAACTGTCAACCATAAGGCAAAGCAGAGACAAGCAAAGGCTTCACATTATATGTTTTTATTCGACTATAGATATGTCAACTGTAAGTCGAAGCAGAGACAGCCAAAGGCTTAACATTGTGTATTTTTATATCTACCCCCATCCACTAGAAACACGTAATGCCATTTTGTCAGCATGTCTTCATAAGACTAGTGCCTGAAAAGAAATAAATAAACAAGTCTCATGGTCATTTCTGAACTTAAATAAGTTGAACAAAAAAAATGTTTTCCTGCTACATTATAAATATATCAGAAGACGACAGCATTTGTTTAATGTGTAGCAGTCTGGGTTTAAACGCTGTCTTTCAATTCAGAAGTGGGTCATCACGATCACAAATTCCAGGGAATGTTTCAGCCAAAAGTGGATTTTGTCATCATGACATCCCATTTCCTGCTGAGACACTCCCAGTGTATATTTTGCAGCCAATCTTGACCTGTCTGTCAACGCCTTTCAGACAATTTTTGGTGTGAAGACTTAAACTGAAAAAAAAAATGAGAAGCAATTTCCAGATTGTAAACGGCCTGGAGATTTCAAACTTCTGACTTTTAATTTTCATTTCACTTTGTCTCTATAATTATCATCTTCAGCTTCAACTGCACCAGCATTAACATCTTCATTTAATGCCTCATTTAATATCCTGGATTTGTGTTAATCCTTTTGTTAATATATTTCTAACAAAAAAAAAACTGCTTATAATTTTCAAGAATTTGAAAATTATAAGCAGTTTTAATTGATAATATAAGTTCCTCATCCATATTTATTTTCTATCTCCCAAAACTGGAAACTACCAGTATTCCAGCATCACTTCAATCCTTAACCCTTTTACTACCATATTTCTGATGAAATATACTACCTGATGAAGAGACAATAATCTGTGCAATGTATACAGACAGAATAATGGAAAGTATGTTTACACTTCATTATTTCAAATCAGTAGATTGGCGGTGGATTGGCAGTTTCGGTAGAGGGTCGGGTGCCATGCTTTCGAGCATAGTTACGTCCCTTTACGATCTGAGTTCAAATCCCGCCGAGGTTGACTTTGCCTTTCATCCTTACGGGGTCGGTAAAATAAAGTACCAGTAATGCACTGGGTAATTGCTGGCCTTGTGCCTAAAGTAGAAACAATTATTTCAAATCAGTAGAGGGTCGGACGCCATGCTTTCCCGCATAGTTACGTCCCTTTACGATCTGAGTTCAAATCCCACCGAGGTTGACTTTGCCTTTCATCCTTACGGGGTCGATAAAAATAAAGTACCAGTAATGCATTGGATAATTGCTGGCCTTGTGCCTAAAGTAGAGACAATTATTTCAAAGCAAGACTTCTAATTCAAACACTATAGTTATATCTAAGTTAAAAGTAACTTAAATCTTACAGTATACATTGTGTTTTTCATAAGTATTTATTATATGATTATATTATTTTCAAGTGCACATAGCTGTATTTTGTGGCTCACTAATGTATTATAATTAAGGCAATTTTTATTGCCAAAAAGTTAAAATTCATAAAAATGTTCATTTCAAGTTTAAAACCAAAGATTAAATGTTTTTTTTACGATTAATCATCGTAATTAACCACTTTTTAAAGTTAATAAAGTTGAAACTATGCAATAAAGTTGAAATAACGTTAAAGAAATGAGATTTCACTGAAAAATAATATATATCATTAAAAATAATTTTTCTTTTAGTAGATACTGAAAAGAATAAATAAATTCACTGAAAGAATATAAAATAAAAAAATTATAGAATGTTGTTATAGTTAACTATTATATAAATCTTTATCTGTGATTAACTGAATTGAATCATTGGATATTTTAAAAGTTGATTACGGAGTTCTTTTGTCATTGACTTATTGGGCTGGTTTTTTTTGTTTCAAGTATTTTTAATTTTGATTATTATAAGGTTCTTATTCTTAACTCAGATGCCAAAAACAAGTCAGAAGGCAAAAGCCCTTGAGTTTACAGAAAAATTATCAAGCAAATTTGTACTGACTCACAATAACCATGCACAGCAGACTGCGTCTTGTTAATGTCAAATGTAATAAAAGACATTTTGTTGAACTGCATAGAATGACCCCAAAACATCAAAACTATCTTTAAAAGACAACTAAAATTCAACAGCTATCTATCAAATCATTTGAATTTACTGAAAATGATCTTGGTGCTCAACTGTGACCAAATCGTTTCTAGTGGCAAACATCACTTTTCACAAGCTCAATAATCCAAGTTTGAGAGGTCTCTTCGATTCTATCAATAAACCACTCAATCAATGTACCAAAAATATGATGAAATGCTTAGTAAAACCATGGTTGAAAATTGCAACAGCTGCCTGGTTGATCAAAATATATTATTAATTGTTGATGAAAGTGAGATCGATGACAAAAAAAATTGTCAATGTACTCTTTAGTGTGATTACAAATCCTCAAAAAACGTTCTAAATAGACTGTTTGCTACTCAAATCAGCTCTAACTGCTGCAGTCATCTCTCAGGTGATCAATGATTCGCTAAGGTGTTTAGCAGTCCCAAGAGAACATTTTCTGATGCTGCTGGGGAAACATTGCAAGCTATGTACCCTAAGCTTTTCCATGTAATCTACTTCTCCCACCTACTGCACAACTGTGCTTTAAAAATAATCATGCACTCAATTATCTGATTACCACCGTCAGGGCTGTTACTGTCAAAAACAAGTATCATTTAGAGCATTTAGACAATCCGACACCCCACTTAGCCAATTGTGACTAGGTGGGGTAGCTGACTGATATCTGTAATTACTATGATAGAAACTTGTAGAAATTACAGAAATTGTAAAAGGTATTTTGGTCCAGAGAGTGAAAGAAGCTGTGCAAAATCCTGAGATCAAGACTAATCTCACCCAATTCTGTTTAAATGCTAAAGGGTTAAAGCTTATTACATAGTTTCTCTCTCAACTCGTCTATGCTTGGTTGTTCACACACACTTTGACATTGCATATCCATCAATTGAATTTCACTCACATGGTACAGAGATATGGCCCTTTACGTTCTGAGTTCAAATCATGCTGAGGTTAGCTTTGCCTTTCATCCTTACAGGGATCGATCAAATAAAGTACCAGTAATGCACTGGGATCGAATTAATCGACTTTCTCCTCCCCCCAAAATCAGAAATCATTATTCAGTATCGGTAGAGGGTTGGACGCCATGCTTTCTAGCATAGTTACGTCCCTTTACAGTCTGAGTTCAAATCCCGCCGAGGTTAACTTTGCCTTTCATTCTTACTATGTCGATAAAATAAAGTACCAGTAATGTACTGGTAATTGCTGGCCTTGTGCCTAAAGTAGAAACAATTATTATTACTAGCAGAAAAACGACCCTTCGGGTGGTTTTCTGCTAGCATGTGTAGTGTGTATATTGATATTATACGCAAGTATATATGCATGTAGATATGATACATCAAATAAAATCGTAATTGACAATATACACAGAAATTGTACGAAGACTATTACACTGTCTTATGTAACCAGTAACGTAATCCATGATACATTAAAAAAAGACGATATTATATATAAACTGCATTAGGAGAAAATTGGTGACAGAAATATATGAATATTTATTTAAACGATCGCTAACCGGAAGTGATGACATTTGAAAATTATAAAGAAGTGAATCTTTAAATAAGTAATAACATATATTTAATGAACAGCTACGAAATTTAGTGGATAAATTATGTAATATTCATTCATTATTTATTCAAAGTAATCCAACTTATCTTACTAAGGGGATAAAAAATTATAAACCGTATGCAGTCCCGCGCTCCTTACTTTATTATAGTTTAGATTGTTATAATTATTATTACTATTATTATTATTATGGGTTGTTACTTTATTTCATTGATGAAATAAAATACTAGTAATGAACTGGGGTTGTTTTAATCGACTTTCTCCTACCCCAAAATCGTTGGTCTGGTGCCTAAATCAGAAACAATTATTATATTAACTTTGTTCAAATAATACATTTCACTAAGATGACTACAAATATAGATATTGGATAAATAGAATGTAAACAGAGAGATGAGAGTACCAAGAAACAATATATTGATATTGAAGTAATATTTTATCTTTTGTTTATATATATCAGTAGGTGTGTACGTATGTTGCTCTGTGTGTGTGTATATATATATATATATATATATATATATATAACGAAGGAAATGTGGTAAGGAACCAGGTGGACCATAACGCACCAAAGTACTCAATACTTAGGGTAGTAGAGTGGGTAATAGGAACAATATATTGTTCCTATATATATATATATATATATATATATACACACACACACATATATGTGTGTGTGTGTATAAATACATGGGTGTATATATGTGTGTGTATATATATATGTGTGTGTGTACGTGTGTGTGTATATAAATACATAGATGTATATGTGTGTTTATATGTAAAAGTTAAACAGAAATAACAAAAATAACAAAACAAAGAGCACAGTACATGGAAGAAATATATTATTTTAATGCTTAAAATAGCAGGAAGAGAGTCTTAACGTTTTGGACACTAGTCCTTCATCGGAAGAAATAGTGATAAATAGAAGATAAATAAATGGTAAAGAGTGATGAGAGGAAGGAATACACATACGTATTCAGTCAGCCATCTATATACTACTAAAACTCAGTAATAGTGTGCTTGTCTGAAAATTAATACAGCCAAAATGGCGCATAATTGGAAAATTCTTTGATAGGAAGTTGCCGCTGAAATGGGAATACAAATGGAATAAAACCTGTTTTGCATAAATAGGAGCACGGGTTCCTGAGAGATGGGGTTTTTCCGGGTACCTTCATAAATAGAGAGAGAAAGAGATAGTGGTTGTGAGAGACTAGCAAATATTTCCTGTTAAATAAGAAAGGTTTCTAAGTGTGTGTGTATATATATATATATGTGTGTGTGTGTATATATATATGTGTGTGTCTGACCAGCATATATAGGTCACACACATATATATATATTCCAATTTTCCAATTTCATTTTACATTATTTACATGTCTGTGTATATTTTAATTATTTAAAATTATTTTTAAGTGAACATGATTTTAAAAATATTTTTTTAAGTGAATGTGACCCAACAGTTCACGGATGGTCTAGTATATATATATATATATATATATATATATATATATATATATATATATAGGAACGAGTAGGACCCCGACGGCTGAGCTCAATCCGTTTCGACGGCTAATTCTGAACTAGCGTCCAGAATTAGCTTGAGCTCAGCCGTCGGGGTCCTACTCGTTCCTATTACCCACTCTACTACTCTAAGTATTGAGTACTTTGGTGCGTTATGGTCCACCTGGTTCCTTACCACATTTCCTTTGTTATATATATATATATATATGTGTGTGTGTGTGACTGAAACCAATAAAAGAATATATGCACACATAATTTTTGTGACTAATTAGTTATAAGTTTTCTAATTCAGATTACATTTATTGAGAGAAGAGTATAGATGATTAAATTGAACTGAAATGAGTGAAGGTCAAAATTAACCCCATTAAGGTTTGAACTAAAATGATGATCATTGATTATCATTTTTAATGATTGTTAACCTTAAGCTAACTTCTTCATCAGAGGTTTCTGACTGAAAAATAGTCAAACAAATTTTACACATAATCTAGGGACAAAAAAAAGTGGACAGCATCTCTTATTGGACTTGAACTCACACTTGATTTATGCTGGACAGCTGTACTCCCAATTACACCAAAGCTAGCTGACAAATTTTCCCCTCATTTCAATCCTTATCAGTCAGTAGATGTTTATAATCAATGTGTTCAATTATTTTTATAGGTAAAAATCTATGTTGAAACAGTTAACTTTAAGCTGACACATATTCAAAATTCATTCATAATTCAGTGCTCCTTAAAAAACTACAATTATTTATAGATTGCTACATTGTTTATTCATTCATGAAAGTTTTTATATGGGGCAGGGAGCTACTACCACTGCTAGCTGCAAAAGGCTTTTCCCTCAAAATGAAAAGCAGACTGTATGATGCGTGTATACGAACAGCAATGTTACATGGTAGTGAAACCTGGGCGCTGTCTATAGAAGACTTGCGTAGATTGGAAAGAAACAAATCCTGCATGCTCCGATGGATGTGTAATAGTAATATACGCGACAGCAAAGCATAAATGAATTGAGAGAAAAACTGAGCATAAGAGGAATCAAATGATGTGTGCAGGAGAGGAGGTTGCGTTGTTATGGGCATGTGATGCGTATGAAGGATGACAGCTGCAGAGCACTAGAAGTTGATGGAAGCCACGGAGTGGGGAGACCCAAGAAGACCTGGGTTGAGATGATAAAAGCCAACCTTACCCAATTGCACCTCTCAAAGGCGATGACACACGACCGTGACCTCTGGTGTCACGCAGTAATACAAAAGACCTGACTTCCCACGAGTACAAGCCGAAGCTGAAGCATATAGACAATATGCCCCGACACCCTCCCACTGCAAAGTGGTCGTGGAGGTGCCACACCAAAAAAGCACCCAGCCCACACTGTAAAGTGGATGTGTAGGCACCACGGAAAAAAAGCACCCAGCACTCACTGTAAATGAGGTTGGTGTTAGGAAGGGTATCCAGCTGTAGAAAGCAAGCCAGAATCAGTTCCCGTATGAGCAACACAAGGTCAGCCGACCGGATACTGCCCACAACAGGACAACCCGTCTAACCCATGCTAGCGTGGAAGAACGGACGTAAAAGGGTGATGATGATGATGATATAACAGAGGTCAATAAAGCTGAAAATACAGGAAATTTGGAAAGGTATTTGACAAGATCACTAGCAGAAAAAAAAACAAAAGAAAAATCAGGATTGCATAACAAAAACTCATATTTAATTTGAAAATTTAACAAATATTTCAGCAACAACCAACAGTTTGGAGCAAATTAACGATCTGATTTATGCATCTCAAATATCAACTGAACCAATTAATGAAGAGGAATTAAAGAGAGCAACAGGTGCAAACAGTTTGTGAAATATCTACTGAATGAGACAACATTTCATCAAATGTACTACTAATTATTTCATCTACCAATCTTCTCTTACCAATTATGAATTCTGTAACCCTTCAGCATTTAAACTGTCCATATCCAGCCAGAATTCTCTCACCTATTTCTGTTCAAACTGGCTGTAACCGGCTGCTGAAAGTATTGTTCTCAAAATAAAAAAATATCAAAATCTCATATATTTGATATTATGTGAGATAATTTGGTGAGATAAAGCTTTTACCACAAAAATACTATCATATATAATATGTAGAGAAATGTAAATGCTAAAGGGTTAAAGATGGTTCTACTAACAGAATGGACACATTTTAAATAGTAGCAATTCCTACCAAAAGGAAACAGCAGACTTCTAGAAAATCAAAGAGGATTTATTCATGTGGACTTGATAAAAACACTTTAATATTCGTGTTACAGCTTTTCTAATGAAATACACTGCTTTTGTGCTTGAATTGATTTTGAAAATAATAATTTTATTTGTCTCGTCTAGTGTTTCGCAATCAGCCTTTTTTGCATTTTTCCACTTTCCTCTAAACCATTGCTCGATATTATTTAGATCCTACCTTAACTGTCTTTTACACATTGAAAATGGCATAACATTATTATTATTATTTATGCTATTATCATTTTTATTCTGAGTTCAAATCCCACCGAGGTTAATTTTGCCTTTCATTAACTTTGCCTTTCATCCTAACGGGGGTCGATAAAATAAAGTACCAGTAATACACTGGGATAATTGCTGGCCTTGTGCCTATTGTAGAAACAATTATTATTTGTTCTGTTTTGTCTATGCTGGCTATGTTTTTACTGAGAAATCTGCTGAAGCAATTGTAAAGAATTAAATGTTTTAAGGACTTTTATCTGTCATCTCAATTTGTTACACATACTCATACATCATCATCATCGTTTAACGTCCATCTTCCACGCTAGCATGGGTTAGATGGTTTTGTTCCATTTGATGCATGCGGGAGACCGTGTCTCATTCATATGGAAGTGTCCCTGGCAGGTTTTCTACGGCTGGATGCCGTATATATATATCAGATAGGGTGTGGTAAAAAACCAGGTAGACCATAACACACCAGAGTACTCGATACTTGGTGTAATATGAAAAGATTCAGGACCCCAACGGTTGAGCTCCAGCTATTTCGACAGCTAGATTGGATTTGGATCTAGCTGTCAAAACGGCAGAGCTTAGCCGTTGGGGTCCTGAATCTTATATATATATATATATATATATATATATATATCAATTATATTAATAAATGGAAATTATATTTATAAAACCATATTTATTCTATTATATATATTTCAAGGGTACCAAAACTTTGGTACGCTCTCATCAGATAAAATACATAGTTTTTTTAATAAATATTGACACATCCAGGAAGGAGATTTCAACAATTCAAGTTTTTCCAGGAAAATAGAATAAATATGGTTTTATAAATATAGTTTCCATTTATTAATATCATTGATATTATACTCCAGAAAACCTGTCGAGTGCTTCAAATCAGTTATAAATATATATTTATATATATATATATATATATATATATATATATATATATACGTGGTTGTATAGCTTGTGTGCATGTATGTATGACTACACTCATGGATTTTTGTTGTAAGATGCATTTTTATGACATTTGGTAAAGATCTGAACATTTCAGACTAAACAAAATCACACTGAAACAGATATGTGATTCCAGTAGAAGTTTATCTAGCAACTAACGTCATCGGTGGATGCTTGAAACTTTGAATTCCTATTTATATATGAAGTAATCCATACCCTCGGAGATTACATTTTTAGATTATTGTGTGATAACACATCATACTATCATTTATAATAGAGTCAGAAAAACGTCAATGAATGCAATGTGTTGATAGAAAGAAAAAGAAAAAGAAAATGCCAAAAATAAATAGATAAATAAATAAATAGCAACAACAAAGCAAAACAAATAAAAGCAAACAATAACAAGACAAATATGACTCAAGATGATAGTATGTGTGTGTCTGGGTGTTTGTGTTTGGTTGTAGTATTTAAGCCATTAATTAGGGATGTGACTTGTCAGAAGCAATTTAGGTATAACTGAAGTAAAATATATATATATACAAAAAGGAATGATGAAGTAAAATTATACATAAGCTTTATAATATATATATATACACACATATATATATAAGGCCAATTTCATTTTTTTGTTTGTTGGCTTTGTCACACTATGTCTTACACATACACATCTATCTATCTCTTTCTATATATATATGGGTGTGTATGTGTATATATATATACATACACACACATACAAATGACGTTTTTACACACGTTTTCCATGCTCGCATGGGTTGGACAGGCTGTCATGTCTTGCTCATAAGTTTCATATTTGCCATGTTTTCTATGGCTTGATGCCCTTCATAAACCCAACCATCATACAAGGTGTACATGGGTATTATCCCTAGGCACTATAACTATATGAATATATATAGATATATAATATAAAGAGTCAGGACTCCGATGCCTGAGCTCTTGCCATTTCAACAAGAGCTCAGCCATCGGGGTCCTGACTCTTTCTAATATAACCATACTCTACTACCCTAAGTTTTGAGTACTCTGGGTAGTAATGGTCTAACCAGTTTCAAACTGAATCCATCCTGATATATATATATATATATAAAATCAAGGGAAAGCAAATAAAGAAAAAATGTTAAAATAAATTTCAAAAAATTCACTGTACTTACTATATGTGCCTTTACCGCGGTTTCAGATCCCATACAAATAGATAATCCAAGCAGATTTTCATTGAGAAAGAGATCCTCGTCAGAAGGCTTTTCTCTCTCGGAGAATATAAAATTCCCGAGTTCAAATTACAAACTGGCGCCATACAAAACTGCTCCAGCAAATGAATGATGAAACCATTTTTTCTAGTACCATGTGCAAAGACTGAAAGCAAGGTGGACAGGTCAATCTCTTGCTACTAAAAATAGCACCCATTCAAATGACCAAAGGTTTCTCTACCGTTGGGGCGAATCAGTCTTTGCGCACAGTACTAGACAAAATTGTTTCATCATTCATTTGCTGGGGCAGTTTTGTATGGCACCAGTTTGTAATTTGAACTCAGGAATTTTATATTCTCCGAGAGAGAAAAGCCTTCTGACAAGGATCTCTTTCTCAATGGAAATCCGTTTGGTTTGTCTATTTATTTGGGATCTGAAACCGCGGTAAAGGCACATATAGTAAGTACAGTGAATTTTTTGAAATTTATTTTAACATTTTTTCTTTATTTACTTTCCCTTGATTTTATATGTTCTGGCTTGTTAATTTATTAACTTGCCATTGAACCACACTGGCATATGGTTGGACTATACTTGTATCCCTATGTGTATTATTTACATGTAGGAACACATACTTTTATTATATATATATATCATTTCTCTCCCTCTCTCTCTATATATATATATATGTATATGCCCCCACACCCTCCCACTGCAAAGTGGTCATCGAGGTGCCACAGCAAAAAAGCACCCAGCCTACACTGTAACGTTGGCGTGTAGGCGCCACATAAAAGAGCACCCAGCACTCACTGTAAATGAGGTTGGTTTTAGAAAGGGCATCCAGCTGTAGAAATCAAGCCAGAATTAGTTCCCATATGAGCAAGACATGGTCAGCCGACTGGACACTACCCACAACAGGACAACCCGTCTAACCCATGCTAGCGTGGAAGAACGGACCTAAAACGGTGAAGAAGATGATGATATATATATGTGTGTGTGAATTGGAAAGAAGCATCAACGTTGTTTGAATATGAAAAATAGTCTTATAAGTTGAACATATAAACCCTCAAGATATATATATATATATATATACAATATATTAACAAATGGAAACTATATTTATAAAACCATATTTATTTTATTATACATATTTCAAGGGCCACCAAGGCAAATTATGGGTATGTCAATATTTATTTATAAAACTAATCTGTATTGTATTTTATCTGATGAAAGCGCACCATAATTTGCCTTGGTGGCCCTTGAAATATGTATAATAAAATAAATATGGTTTTATAAATATAGTTTCCATTTGTTAGTATATTGTATATTTACTCCAATAATCTGTTGAGTGCTTTATATCAGTTATAAAATATTTTTAAGCTTGTTGTATCCCAACAAATTAAATATAACCTCTGCATATATATATATATACATATATATATATATATATATATATATATATATATATATATATATATATATATATATATATATATCAGGATGGATTCAGTTTGAAACTGGTTAGACCATTACTACCCAGAGTACTCAAAACTTAGGGTAGTAGAGTATGGTTATATTAGAAAGAGTCAGGACCCCGATGGCTGAGCTCTTGTTGAAATGGCTGAGCTCTTTATATATAAATGTAATTTGAGTTTTTCGAATATTAATAATTGTTTCTACTTTAGGCACAAGGCCAGCAATTACCCGGTGCATTACTGGTACTTTATTTTATTGACCTCGTAAGGATGAAAGGCAAAGTCAACCTCGGCGGGATTTGAACTCAGATCGTAAAGGGACGTAACTATGCTGGAAAGCATGGTGTCCGACCCTCTACCGATACTGCCAATCCAACATTCGATTCGTTTGCAATTATGCAAACAAGCCTCAATTTTATATCCATCTCAGTAGAATGAACTCTTCATTCTTGCTCTTGTGTTGGCATGTGAACAGAACTTCAGACACTAATGTTTCTGGGTATCACTCTTCATCATTGAGCAATAGGAAGTTTGTGTATTTGAACATCGTTTGACTCTGAAAAATAGTCTTATATGTTGGGCAGATAAACTCTGAAGATAGAAAAAATTTGTATAGGTAGTGTTATACAAACTTTTTCCATCTTCAGGGTTTATATGTTCAACTTATAAGACTATTTTTCATAGTCAAACAACGTTGATGCTTCTTGCAAATTCACACGCACACACATGCACATATATATATATATATATATATATACAGAGAGAGATGATAGACAGATGCATAGATAGACAGACAGATATAGATATATGTGCAGATACATATATATATATATGCATATGATAGTATATTATCTCTTTCTAGGGGGTCCCATTCGAAACATCAAATATGCCATTCTAATTTGTTTTTTCAATCATTTTTGTGCATTTAGGTAAAAACAAAAATGTAATTATATCTATTTCATGGTATTTTCAGACATATAGAGATAATTTTGATAATTTTCTATTTATTTATCTAGCTATATATCGTATCATTTCTCTCTTTCTGCACATACACACACAGACATATGCACACAGAAGCCCACACTCAAATATATGTATATATATATAGAGAGAGAGAGATGTATGGGCAAGCATGTGTGTACCAGTATATATATATATATATGTATATATATATATATATATACAGAAGCTAGAGATATTATTCCATCCCTATTGGATAAAGTGAAAAGGAAAACTTTACATCTATCACGAGCAGAGGATGCATGTAGTCACAAAGTAAAAAAAAGTCATGATCTTTCAAACAGCTCTTTTCAGTTCACAAACTTAGGAACTTGCTTGATCATATTAACCCTTGCATTTTTAACACTTTAATTATCATATTCTTAATGAAAGACACTACTTATGATTTTGAAAATAACCAAACATTTGGAAGGATTTTGTAATATAACAAATTTGCTCATTAATTTAGTTAGTGTTTGGAATATAACTAAACAAAAGTTCTAACATAATATTATGATGGAAGGCTTTAAATAAATATAAACATTATAAAATAAATAGCTTTTTATTGTAGAACTAGGGATAGATTCAGACAGTGTGTAAATATCTCAACCCTTTTGATATCAAACTGTTTTCCTCAGATCCTTATTAAGACTCCCCCTACATATAATTCTTGTTGTGCTGTTCCTAGATAGGTATAATATAGAGGTCAACATTTTATGTCTCACAGTCAAAGAGATCAAGTTATTTATTAGTAATCGAGTGAAAAGATCCCAGGCTTCATTCACTTACTGAGTGGAACTCACCAAATCAGACTAGGAAAACCATGGTCTTTCCATTGCTGATGCTACCTCCTGATCACATCTTCTGGCAGAAGGAGCAACGTGAAATAAAATGTCTTAGGAATGTTGCTACAAAATTAAAGCAGATTCCAGTGAAGAAGGAGCAAGTGTGTGTCTTGGCCATATTTTTTAAGTTCTCTTAAATAATACCAAGAGAGTTGTTGAGATGAAGGACAAGTTGTGATAGATGTGGTTTGAAGGAACATTAAGACTCTACTGATATCACACAGCTTTTTGTTGGGATTCTTACAACCACTTCAATTGCATAAAATATAATTCATAAAAAGAGAGAGACTAACGAAATGTGGTCATAAGTTCGTACAAAAGTGGCTTGCTCTCTACCATACTTCATGGGATATGAGATGCATACAGCTACTAAAAAGTTTCAGCTTCCTTTAACTTTTGCATTACCATATTTCTCACGAAACACACTGCCAATTAATTTCAAATGATTTTGAAAATAATCATGAATTTGGAGAGATTTTGTATTTTAACAAGCTTTCTCCTTAACTAGCTGGTGTTTAGAATATAACCTAACAAAAGTTCTCCCATAAAATTATGGTGGAAAGTTTTTAGATAAATATAAACATTTTGAAATAAACAGTTTTGTACCATAGAATTAAGGTATTGATATCAAAAGAATTAACAACTCCTGTGAAATAGCTTAAACAACAAAATCTGCCACATGGTATAATGGGATTCTGTGAATCCTATTGTTCATTCAATCCAGCTTATAGTGGGGACAGGAAAAATATCTAGAGTGTGAGATAAATTAACAAGATGGCACAGTCCAGCCAGGGAATGAAAGAAGTTATTAGAGCTGTATAGAACAAATGGGGTGGAATGGTGACAGATACAAAACAAATTGATATTTTTTCAGAAAACCAATGACAGGTACTGTAACCAGAGAAATTTACCAGATTAAAGAACAAGTGCAAGTAACATAAGTAGTGAGATTAAGAAGCCAATATGAACACACACATACACGCATATATATGTGTGTGTGTGTGTATATATATATAATCATCATCATCATTGTTTTACGTCCATTTTTCCATGCTAGCATGGGTTAGACAGGTTGTCCTGTTGTGCAATGCCAAGTTGGGTGACCATGTCTTGCATGCATATATATATATGTATGTATATATATACATACTTATATAATATGTTTGTATGTGTATATATATATACATACATATATATAATATGTATGTATGTGTATATATATATATATATAAGAATAGACTAAAATAAAATTACTTCAGTCATATTATACCTTAACCCTTTAGCATTCACATTACTCTATATATATATTATTGTATTTTTGTGGTAAAGGCTTTACTTGTCGGATTGGCAGTATCGGTAGAGGGTCGGACGCAATGCTTTCCAGCATAGTTACGTCCCTTTACGATCTGAGTTCAAATCCCGCCGAGGTTGACTTTGCCTTTCATCCTTACGGGGTCGATAAAATAAAGTACCAATAATGAACTGGGTATTTGCTGGCCTTGTGCCTCAAGTAGAAACAATTATTATCTCACATAATATCGAATCTATGAGATTTTGATATTATTTATTTTGAAAACAATACCTTAACATAAGTATGAACGACCAGTTGCAGCCAGTTCAAATCCTATGGCTGGGGTTAAATAGCTCAAACCTATAATTTGTAGTGCTTTATTTTTTCAAAATTTATATTTAGGTGTAGAAATTTACAGAATGATATTTGGCAAGTAAAAACTTTAACTGTTTCACTTCAAACATCCCCCTCAGACCAAATTTGTGAAATATTTGAAATTATGAGCCTGCTATTCTTATACAAACCC
Source organism: Eledone cirrhosa (assembly GCA_964016885.1). Lineage (NCBI taxonomy): Eukaryota > Metazoa > Mollusca > Cephalopoda > Octopoda > Eledonidae > Eledone > Eledone cirrhosa. The sequence goes on from OZ024745.1 coordinate 110,321,840, forward strand.
ATGCTAATACTACAAAAAGAGGTCTACATTTTATTGTATATATATCATCATCATTTTATGTCCACTTTTCCCTGCTTGCGAGTGTGGGACGGGTTCTATTCAGCACAGCATCTCTCCACTTGTCACGGTCCTTCGTCATCTCCTCCGTGAGCTTCAGTGATCTGAGGTCTGGTCTCACAACCTCCACCCATATTTTTCATGGTCTTCCTCTACTGTGTCTTCCTTCTACTGGGATTTCCTGGCACTTCTTTACCCAGCGGTCATCCTCCATGTGCATCACATGTTCATACCATCGCAGTCTTCTCTTCCGCACACTACAACTTATCCCTCGTATACACAGTTTCTCTCTCAACTCATCTATGCTTGGTCGTTCATGCACATTGACATTACACATCCAACAGAGCATGCTTGCCTCATTTCTCTCCAGCCGTCGCATATCCTCTGCAGTTGCTGCCCATGTCTCACTACCATGCAGCATCGCACATCTCACACAGGCATCATATAACTGGCCTTTCATACACAGGGAGAAACCCTTGTTTGTCATCAGAGGAAGCAGCTCCCAAAAATTCTTCCAGCCTGTCCTTATTCTAGATACTATGGCCTTGGAACACCCCCTCCCATGCTAATCTGATCACCCAGATACCGGAAGCTATCAACCACTTCTACTGTCAAATTTCCCTGTATATAAAGTGTTTGTGTATACTAAGTTGAATAATGGCTTTACTGGCCTTAACTAGTAATATCTCAACTATATATATGTATACATATCAATCATGATGACCATGAGCTTTGCACCTAGATAGTTCCACTTTGAGGCACAAGCCCAGGCAATATTTTTTTTTGAGGAATGTCCAGCAGTTTCCCATCTCTACCGATATTGTCCAAAGGAAAGGCAAAGACCAATACAGTTTTCTATAGCAGAGTTAACTGGAGCAATGCACCTCTCTGTCCAGGGATCAAACTCACAACCTCACAATTGTGAACCCAATGCTTTAACAACTAAGCCATATGCCTGCCTCTGTGTGTGTGTGTATATACATGTAGAAAAGATAGATAAACAGATAGAAAGACAAGCGGAGAGGTAAAAAGATAGATAGATAGATAGATGATTTTGTATGCATCTATCTCTTTTGGGGCGCGTCCGTGTGTGTGTCTGCATGTATATGTGTGCGTGTGTGCATGTGTGTGCATGTGTATGTGTGTGTTTGGTCAGAAATCTCTTGCAGAGTATGCTAGATGTTCTTCCTTATGGTGATTGAGTAAGCTAACCGGGAATATCTAAGTTCCCTCAAAATACACACTGTCTTTGTTAATATCATGATTTATTATAATATATAATTCTATAAGGCCAGTGTCCATTGGTAAGCAAGCACGAAGTACTCTAGAGAATTCAATGCTTCACAAATGACAATAGTGATTGATGTAACAGGATAGAGATTCAATTTACAGGAATTTGTCATCAGTAATCACCTCCCCATGTCAAATATGTCAGTAATTAGATGGACTACATAAGTTTATCTTTTAAAGCACCTTTTTGTATTTTGCTGTTGATTTATTAGTAGTGAAATAGGTTATGTATTTTAGAGGAAACACTGCATTTGAAGACAATAATGTAATAATGTAAATACATTCGGAAAGAGTGGCTTCATTTGAGTTAACAGAATCAGTTGTTAGCAGTACTTGGTGACTGTACACACTTAATAGGTGAGAATATTATGTCAAAAAGTATAGCATTGAAAGCGATTCAATGTTTTTGTAAAGTGATCAGTTATTCATAGAACATGAGGCAAATGTTTGAATTTTGTACTGTGTGTCATTTGATTGTGCCAAATAGTGTTGAAGGTTATAGAGGTGGATGATTCACCAACAGAAGTGTCTCACATTTGTAATATGTAATATAGTGGGTTGGAAAACATTGATCAAATAAGATGATCTAAGAAAATCTATCTAAAGTTTTTAAAAAATCTAAAATCATCAAGCAAGGTAGGTAACTCCAATAGGTTATTGCTGGTCAAAATTCTTGGACAATGTAGAAAATACAGATTGGAGTAGATCAGTTTTTTTGACCATTCATAACCATATTTCTAAACAAAGCCACTTCCTATAATTTTAAACATAATAAAAAATTTGAGGGGTTGAGGTGGACTGACCCTTAACTTTCATTTATGGTGGTAGCATGCAGATTTGATTTACTTCCATAAACATGATTAGTAAGAACGTGAACACATTTAAACATAAATAAATACATATAACATTATAACATACTTTTTGAAGAAAACTAATTTTCTTATTATTAAATTGCTGTTTGAAACATAAGGGTTCTTAAAACTATGATAAAATATTTTGTCATAGTTTTATTTAATAATCAATTTAATAATAAGAAAGTTATATTATTCAATCCCTCAAAACTTTTGAAAATATAAACACTTTGAAATAAAATTTTGAAAGTAAGCTATCTTACAATAAGTCTAACATTCTCTGTAAAATTGAAAAGAGTTTGTCCACCCTCGCTGAGGACCATGATGCCAGGCATCTCACCATCAACCATACTGTCTCCTCCTTTGAAAACACTTCTAGCACTACCCTTGAGGACAAAAGGCACAGGAAGAACTGCAACATAACATGATCAAAACCTGACAAGACATTCTGCAGCTGCACCTGTCTGTCCTGCATTAGCCTTCACAGCCATGAGCATACCTGCAGTTAATGTGGACCACTCGCTTGTTAATCTTTGTTTGCCACGATCATGATAAATAGTAGTTAAAATAACTTATGGAAGATGAGATGTAAATAAAGGAATTTTGAGTTGAAATGCAAAGTGGTTATTTCAGAAGTCTGAAACTGTAATGAAGATATAATTCAAAGAAATGAAAAAAATGTAAATTATTGATTCAAGTTCATCTACTGTTAACATGCAGCTTTTCATAGGGTTTGTCTTCTATACTTGTATTTCAAGTATTTCTATCCCTACCGAAACTGAGTTCAGTTTATATTGGGTTCAGGCCTTGTGTTGAACATTTGAAGTTGGAATAAAAATTCATCATTTGAAAAGCAACTCAGAATAAATTATCTGATTAGAGCTTCTGATACTAGAGTCATAGCAAGAAGGGGATGAGGGGGAAGTAATCCTCCCTACACATTCAATTATGAAGGAGTACAACATTTCTTCTAGCTATCATACCTGTTAATGAAGATGGACCTGTCCATGATACACCTGTCTGATATAAGCATATACTTTCTTAATTTATATTTTATTCTTATTAACTCATGCTGCAGTCACATAGCAATTCCTTTTATATTCTATTTAAGAAGTGTGATTTAGAAGGTAGAAGTGAGAAGGCAACATTTAAATCTGCAGGATAAAAAATTCTAATAACTGTCATATATGTGGTTCTTGTTTTATCAACTCTGGAAGGATGTAGACCAAAGTTGATCCCACTGGGCTCTGAATTCAAAATATACAGGGTTGAAATTAACCCTTTTCATACCAACCCATCTGAAACAGCCTCTGATTCTGCAATACAAAACTGTTTATTTTAAAGTGTTTATATCATCATCATCATCATTTTACGTCAGCTTTTCCCTGCTTGCAAGGGTTAGATGGGTCCTATTCAGCACAGCATCTCTTCACTTATCACGGTCCTTCGTCATCTCCTCAGTGAGTTTCAGCGATCTGAGGTCTGCTCGCACCACGTCTGCCCATGTTTTATGTGGTCTACCTCTACTGCATCTTCCTTCTACTGGGATTTCTTGGCACTTCTTTACCCAGCAGTCATCCTCCATGTGCATCACATGTCCATACCATCTCAGCCTTCTCTCCTGCACACCACAACTTATCCTTCTTATATCCAGTTTCTTTCTCAACTCGCCTATGCTTGGTCATTCACGCATATTGACATTGCACATCCAACGGAGCATACTTGCTTCATTTCTCTCCAGCTGTCGCATATCCTCTGCAGTTGCCGCCCATGTCTCACTACCATGCAGCATCGCGCATCTCACACAGGCATCATATAACCGTCCTTTCGTATGCAGGGAGAAACCCTTCTTTGTCAACAAAGGAAGCAGCTCCCTAAACTTTCTTCCAACCCGTCCTTATTCTAGATACTATAGCCTGTGCCCCCCCCCCCCCCCCCCACCCATGCTAATCTGATCACCTAGGTACCGGAAGCTATCAACCACTTCTATAGAATCCACCTGCATTGGGAAAATGTGTCTATCACTGCGATTAATACTGCCAACTTTCCCTGTACATCTACTGCATACATAGTTTTCCCTACCTGTTAGTTTGCCTAACTGAAAATCTTCCATTATGATTTTATATAAGAATCTTTGCTAAGTTATGTTTCAAACAGAAGTTTAATATTGAGAATGTTACTAAATTTTTCCAAATTCTTGATTATTTTCAAAATTATTTGAAAACCATAAGCAGTATCATTTGTTAGAAATATGGTAATAAAAGAGTTAATAGCAACCATAAAATGATAGGAAAATCTCTTGGCGTATAAGACTGGGAAAAACATCAAAGAAATCAAGCATCTGAATTAACCCAATTCATACTAAACCACCTGAGACAATCTCTTTCATTTGAAATATAGAAACAAAAGAGTTAAGATTCTGTCTAAAGCAAATTGAAACAGTGAAATATTCAGCTCTTGTCAATGATGTCATGTTGTAATGAAATTCTGTTAAAACATGCAGAGCATTAAAATGCCAAAGAAAATATTCTCTATAGATGAGACAAAAGAAAAACAGATGAAGTAAAACAAAACTACAATTTTGTGATAATATTCCAATAAAAAAATTTTTTTTTTCTAGTGTTTTTTTTTTGTAACAATAATAAATATGGATGCTGATATTTATGTAATGTATATATAATATATCAATAAAAAAAAAAATTATCTTATCACATAGTAGACATGGTTCACCATGTTTTATTTTATTTTATTACTGCAAGGGGCTGAAGATAGGCAATTTGCTTAAAAGATACTATTTTAGTAATTTGGATTAGTCAACTTCAGACTGTTACAGCATTACTTGATATGAAATCTTTAGCAAAATAACAAACTGATAAGATTAAATTTACGTCACTCTATTCAACATGATAAACACAGGGCATGAATTCAACATGTCTGTTTGTCAAAAAATTGCAATAATTCATGGTTAAATACATATACAGAAAATGTTCAGCTTTCATACAATTTAACAGCTATACAACATTTGGTGTAAAGTATTCTCGCCCATAGATCACTTCTAATCTACCTCTCATCTATCTAGCAAGTTTCTTATTCTCCACTCTATCTATCTATATATCTCTCATTTACATAAAATCATACCAACAATATCAGACTTTTACTTTTTATAATTTAATCTGAGGAGGAGAGACAGCACTCATAGACTTTATAGGTTTTTCTAGGCTAGTGGGGTGCATTGTGTTGATGTTCTGTATCTATAGCAACATATCTTTAAGTGGCTTGTAATGTCTCACATGTAACAGCTATAATATCTGCCCTGCATTACCAGTTTCATCACTTTTCTCTCTATACTCATAATGTGATACACCAGCAGGACAGTCTTGTGGTCTTTGAAGGTCATTAAGACATAGATAGCTAAACAGGCCCATGCCTGACTATATGTTGTTTCAATTCATTTCAACACTCACTATCTTCCTGTACTGTGCTACAAAGATAACAGTGAGCCAAGGATTATTGTCACTGCCTATGCCTCATTTCATTCTATGTA
>OZ024745.1:110335081-110365081 GCA_964016885.1 Eledone cirrhosa
ATTGTATCAGCTATACTGGTGTTGGCCAATTCTGTCTGTAAATCAGGCGATAATTGAAACTAGTGTTTCTCTTTGGCAGTTCATCCCCTGGCAACACTAAAACTGTTGATGCTTCTGGTTAGTTATTTATATCTATTTACTCTTATCACCCCCGTGTTAAAGTTTAAAGTGAATTTACAAGTAATGTGTCAATACATAAATTATTGCATTTAACCAAATAAATAGGAAAATATATTGATACTTAGTGACAAAGATAAATGATTTCATAATGACTAGTATAAAAGAATGTTGAGAACAAGGAACTAATTTCAAAGTCAAAAAGCTAAGGACAGGCTTATAGGTAAAAGTTTTAATAATGAACATTTCATATGACAATAAGGGAATTTATATAAATACCATAAGAGAATGATAAAACAATTTGTTTTTAAAAGAGATTTTAATGTATAAATAATCAATTGTCACTGTTAATCCAGCTGGGGTGGTGGCATTTAGAAGATTATTCATAATCTGGGATTACTTATACCAAAATGACAATGGACATATTTTAAATCTTAGGATTTTATCATTTTATTTCATCTATAAATATAATTAGTTTTCAGTTTAACTTTGGATTCATTGAGATTAAGATATCAGATAGTATTGGGTTTTTCACATACATTTAATTTTTTGTATTTATAGAAAGATTATTGATATTTTGACTTAATAGATTTGGTAACAAGGTAAAAAAATATTTTTCCAATTTATGAGAATGAAAAATTCAGCATATTAAAAAAATACAAGATTATTAGTTTTCTTTATTTTAAAAAGTTAATGATATATAATCAATATATTTAATTGTAGTATATTAGTATTTTATCAATGTAAAATTATACATCTCCAGGTTGTGTTGTTTTAACTTCTTCTCCTTGTTACATTGTTTAGTATGGAATTAGAAGAAAACAGCAACAATAATATTATAGAACAACATATATTGAATAAACTTTGGTGTATAAGTATTCAACAATGACAAAATAATGGAATATTTAAGTATAGTATATTGGTTATGAAAGATGGTGAAGTGGCAGTGTTGTTACAATTTTGGATAAAATGCTTCACCATATTTGTTTTGACTGTGCACTGAGTTCAAATCCTGCCAAAGTCAACTGTGCCTTTCATCCTTTTGAGGTTGATAAAAAAACTACCAATCTAGTACTGGAGTTGATTCGTCCTCTATCTTTATTTCTCACTTTTTACCCTTCTTTGGAAAAAATCTGCTCCTGGTCAGACTTGGAGAGGTGATGGGCTCTACCAGGTGTTAAAAATGCCCAAGAAATGATGTATGTCAGTATGACTCCCTTACAACTCTAACAGGTGTTACAAGTACATACATACTATGAAAAGAGGTAGATTGTCTGAGACAAGAGGCATTACACTTCCTATGGCTAAAAGAATAAAGCAAGTAGATAAAGAAACTGGCTACAAGTATCAAGGAGATATATAAACTGAAAGCATGAGATACAAAAGAAATGCAAGATGTACTAGAAAACTATTATATAAGAGTAGAGAAGATATTAAAATCTCCCTTGAACAGTAGAAATGTCATCATAGCTATCAAGTCACATGCTATCTTCATTGTTCGATGCAATGTAGTTATTATTAACTGGAATATGTAAGTAATACTGGATATTGATAGAAAAACTAGGAAGTTGCTGATGATGTACAATATGCTTTGTAAAAAAGGTGATATTTATAGACTGTATATAAAATGCTGTGATGTTGGAAGAGATCTGATTAGCTTAGAAGATTGTAATGCAATGGAGGAACACTGTTTGTGTCAGAAAGTGAAGACAAATTGCTGAGATCTGTGAAATAAGAAGGAACAATAAACACCAGAAAAGAGAAAGATGTAGACAGTAGGAAAGAAAAACTGAAAGAGGAAAAATACAAAATTTTCTTCAAGTTTACAACTTTAAGAAGCACTAGGACTTGGTATTGGTTAAGAAAAGTAGGTTTGATGAAAGCTACAGAAGTTACTATAATGCCAACAAGAAAACGTATAAATAAGGAGGATATATTGCTACTATGTTAATTTGTAATGAAAGAGAAGAGACTGTAGCCCTCTTAGCATCAAAGTGTAAGCACCTAGTGCAAGTACAGTATAAAGGCTCAAGACACAACAAAATTGCTTCATTTATTCACTGGTAAAAAAAATTGTACAAAACAGCACAGAAAACTCCAGAAAAATAGAATAAACACAGAGCAGTAAAAATCATCAAAAATACAACAACAAAATTCTGAGACATGAAACAATCCTGACAGACAAGAAACTGGAACATTCAGTTGTTTGGTAGAAAGATACTAAACATAGACCACCCATTCAACAACATGGGGAAAGAAAAAAGAAGACAAGAAGATAGATATATACCAGGATCTAAAGTGGGAAATAAAAAGAATGTAGAACTGCAAAGAGATAATAATAATTCCTGTTACAATAGGATCACTATATAATGTGTTGTAATATCACCAGATAGCTATCTATGATCAGCTTAACAATAAACATCACAGCACTACAAAATGTGTGATTCCTTAGTACAGCTAGAATCTTAAGATATGGGCTGAATATCTGAAGATACAGATAGTGGATTGATGTTCAGGGAACAAAACCAGCAAAATCAACAATATTACTGCTGTGAAAATTAAAGAATGATAATAATTGTTTCTACTTTTGGCACAAAGCCAGCAATTACCCAGTGTATTACAGGTACTTTATTTTATCGACCCCGTAAGGATGAAAGGCAAAGTTAACCTCGGCGGGATTTGAACTCAGAATGGCAAGGGCCGTAACTCTATGTGTCAAAGCATGGCGTCCGACCCTCTACCGATACTGCCAATCCACCGCATGATAATAATGATTTCTACTAAAGGCACAAAGCCAGCCAGCAATTTTGAGGAGAGGAAAGTCAATTAAATTGACCCCAGTGCATTACTGGTGCTTTATTTTATCGACCCTGTAAGGATGAAAAGCAAAGCCAAGCATGGGCCATAACTCTATGGTGCAAAGCATGGTGTCTGATGCTCTACCGATACTGCCAATCCTAATAATTGTTTCTACTTTTGGCACAAGGCCAGCAATTATGCCAGTGTATTACTGGTACTTTATTTTATCGGGCCTGCAAGGATGAAAGGCAAAGTTAACCTTGGCGGGATTTGAACTCAGACCGTAAAGGGCCGTAACTCTTTGCTGCAAACCATGGCGTCTGACCCTCTACCGATACTACCAAATCCTAATAATAAAGAGTGACAATAATAATTTTGTTTATTGGCTACAAACTAATAATAATGGTTTTTGAATTAGGCACAAGGCCAGCAATTTTGGGAGGAAGGGAAAGTCAATTAAACTAACCCAGTACTTGATTGGTACTTTATTTTATTGACCCAGAAAAGGATGATAATTTTAATTAATTGTTTCTAACATTGGCATAAGGTCAGGAATTGGGGAAAGAAGTTAGTCAATTAAATCATTCCAGTATTTCAATAGTACTTTATTTTATCAACCCTAGAAGGATGAAAGGCAAAGTTAGCTTCAGTGGGATTTGAATTCTGAACATGAATAGGTGGAACAAATGCAGCAAGGTATTTGAGTGGGAGTGGGGGCCTCAAATGATTCTGCCAATCCAACAACAACAACAGCAACAACAATATAGGAAAGGTGTATGTAGTCAACTTATATTTATTTTATCAACTCTAGAGAAATGAAAAGTCAAATTCAACTGCTTACTCATAACTTTTAACTGTTTTCTCATCAATTTTATGATAAACTGACAAATTCAATCTTGTTTCTTATCATTCCTCCCTTAGAATTTACTTTGATGTCACCTGCTTAGATTTGTGAAACAGGTCAATGTTTGCTGAATATTTTAGTGAATAGTAAAATATTCATTTTTGATTTGTTGTAGGAGTTTTGGTTCTTTTATTTATGGCTGGTTGTTTAACTGGAGACCTACAATTAAATGTATTCCAGTCATGACCATCCTGTTTTTCTTTTTAGATACAGTTTATCAAGGACTACACTTTTCAATGAGCTCTCACTTTTTTAAAGAAGGTAGGGTGTTATTTGAGGAAGATTTGACTTATTTCAAAAGAAATAGCAGCCATGTTTAGGTTCCCACATTTTTTTTTTTTTAATGTAATTAAAAAAATCATCATCTCTCTGTCATGTTAGAATTAATAATAATTAAAATTATTTCACAACTCTTAACTATTTTGCTTTTGATACCAGCCCTCATGAAAATGCCCCTTGTTCTACAATACAAAACTGTCTGTTTTGAAGTGTTTATATACTCATCAAAACATTCCATCATAATTTTTATGTAAGAAAATTTGTTAAGTTATACTCCAAATACCAGCTTAAAATGAAAGTTATATTACTAAATTCCACCCACACTAAAAAAGAAAAAAAATTATTGATTATTCTTAAAATTAATTGATCATCATAAGCTATGTCTTCCATTGGGAATATAATAAAGATCACTAATGACCATGAGATTCGCACCTAAAAAGTTCCTCTCCAAGGCACAAGTCACACAAGGTTGTCTGTGGAAAACCAGCAGTCACCCAGGCATACCAGCCTCCCCTCTCCATGTCACCAATGTTGTCCAAGGGAAAGGCAATGGCTAATACAGCTTGCCACCTGTGGTGTCGCAACTCATTTCTACAGCTCAAGAACACAACGCATCACCCAGTTCGAGAATCAAACTCACAACCTCCCAATTGCAAGCCTAATGCTTTAACTATGTGCATTCATAGTAATGGAAAGGTTAAAACAATGAACACCAGTGGAGAGAGATAGAACATGAAAATTACTAATATTTTGTTATATTCATTATTTGCATTTATCATCAGATTAACTGAAACCACAACATGGCTTGAACTTTGGAAACTCTGTACACAATATAACACTTTACTACTGAGCAAACGGCATAATGAAAGTAAAAAAATAAATACTAATTGATATCATGTACTTGATCTTGCTCAGATCAACTGACAAGATCCCAGACCTCATTCACTTGCCAAGTGGGGTGGACCTCATCAAATTGGACCAAGGAAACAATGTTTCCATTGGTCTTTCGATTGCTGATACTATCTATCAGTCACTGGTAGAAAGAACGTGAAATAAAGTGCCTTGCTCAAGGACACAACACACCACTCGGTCTGAGAATTGAACTCACAACCTCACAACCTCATGATTACGAATCCAACTCTCCAACCACTAAGCCATGCGCCTTCACAATGTAATACATGATGAATAAGATCTGAAATTTCTTAACTTTCTTTAAAAAGTGAAGCATATTCTGTTTAACAAAAATTGCATGAATAAATGAAAAGAAAATATCAATATCTATGTGAAATTAGAATATGATGCAAGATATTTGAATATTACAAGATATAGAAGAACTAACATTTGACAAGAGACAACTTTTCTGATAATAATTTATCTTATGGGTTCACTAGATTAGATTCGTTTTATTTTTTATTAAGTAAAAATTCAAAAAGAAAAAAATCTAAATTCTTACTAAAGTATTTTCTGTAGTCAATCATTAAAATGTCTTCGTTCATGTCTAGTGCCAAAACCTGAAGCAACATTTACAAGAAATTACCTTCAATTTTTTTTTTCTTTTGAACTTTAATCATGCTTTCTCCAGTATGTTTTCATTGTGTAAAGACTTCTTATTTGTGAAAGTTTTTCAAGTCACTTCTGATTAGTGTTGAAGTAAGATGCCATGGATTAAACTTATTTAGAAAGACAATTACTCATATGCATATTTAACTAATACCGTCAGCTATATTGCAATATCCCAATTCTAATAGATAAGATGCTTCTATTGAAGATTTTACTATTACACAATGCTCATTTCTTTTGTTTCTTAATCATATATTACATAAATAGTGAGGAAGAATTATAGAGTTCAAGAAGCAATATGATCTCTCTCGCTATATATTCCTCTTTTTGAGTGAAACAGAAGATATTTTAAATAGTTTTATCTCTGAGCAGGCATTGGTGTTTAGTTTAGGAGTTTGGTTCACATACTATGGGGCTTTGAATTCGATGCCACTGTGTAGTCTTCTTAGGTAGAGAAATTACTTGTGAAGGGATACTGGACTTTAAATGAAAATAGTATACACACACACAAACACATATATATATGAAGGCGCATGGCTTAGTGGTTAGAGCATTGGGCTTGCAGTCGAAAGGTTGTGAGTTCAATACTCGAACTGGGTGATGTGTTGTTTCCTGGAGCAAGACACTTTATTTCACATTGCTCCAGTTTACTCAGCTGTAGAAATGAGATGATAGGACAGGGGTCCATATCATTCCACTGCAAGGTGGTCGTGGAGGTGCCACGGCAAAAAAGCACCCAGCCCACACTGTAAAGTGGACGTGTAGGCGCTATGGAAAAAAAGCACCCAGCACTCACTGTAAATGAGGCTGGTGTTAGGAAGGGCATCCAGCTGTAGAAATCAAGCCAGAATTAGTTCCCGTATGAGCAAGGCAGGACAAGGTCAGCCAACCGGACACTGCCCACAACAAGACAACCCATCTAACCCATGCTAGCGTGGAAGAATGGACGTAAAACGGTGATGATGATGATATGTATATATATATATATATATATCTTCTATGATAAGTATGGGTTCTATGTAACTCTGTTTTGTAATTCTGTTGAAGTTACCAAATGAGACTGTCCTGACTTGCATCATAAATAGATGATGGAGCTGGGCCATTGAAATATGTATAGTGATTTCATGGAATTAAAATTTACAGTATATCTTCCAGTCTGGCCTGCTGTTGTCTGTTCAAATATATATATATATATATGAATATATAGTATGTAGGTTCGTGAGTGGTGTTGGGGGCTAACCAGTTAAAAAAGGTACTCACTACATTGGTAGAGTATAGGTATCTTTATTTTTTTCCGTGGCACCTCCACGACCACCCCCCACCGCAAGGTGGTCGTGGAGGTGCCACGGAAAAAAAGCCCGCAGCCCACACTTTAAAGTGGACGTGTAGGCGCCACGAAAAAGCACCCAGCACTCACTGTAAATGAGGTTGGTGTTAGGAAGGGCATCCAGCTGTAGAAATCAAGCCAAATCAGTTCCTGTATGAGCAAGGCATGGTCAGCCGACCAGACACTGCCCACAACAGGACAACCCGTCTAACCCATGCTAGCGTGGAAGAACGGACGTAAAACGGTGATGATGATTATATATAGAAATGACTTCAACAGGACTAAAAACCATCAGAAATGTCATGATTTCATATGAATGAAACAGTTCTAGTCCACCACCACCATCATCATCATCATCACTTAGCATTCTCTCTCCTTGCTAGTAAGGGTTGGATGGGTCTACATAGAGCAAGTCAATACTGAAATGAGGCTACTGACCTTCTAGATAGCCCAAGGGATCTGAAACCCACTTATATACGGTCCTATCAAGTGCAGAGGAGAAGTTGAAATGTCTTTTGACACAAACTGAATGAAGGGTCCTCCTAACCCTTTGTTTGGCATTCTTTCTACAGCTGGATGCTCTTCCTTACACCAACCACCTTACAGTGTGTACTAGATGCTTTTATGTGTAGATCACCAGCCTGAGGGAGGTAGTCATGTCTTTAACACAACTAAAGGGTCCTCCCAACCCTTTGTTTGGCAATCATATTTATAAGAAAGATCAAGGAAAAAATAACACAGGAGATCAATACAATACAATTATGGCATATTTGTCTAATACTTGATATAGTTGGAAAAGAGTCTTAAGGTTTCAGTTAATATACCTACACTTGAAGATAGAATGAGAGAACAGAAGAAGAAATATGAAGATAGATGAGAATAAGAGAATAAGAAAATGGAGAAAGGATAGATAGGAGATGAACCTCATGTTATTGTTAGTCAGTCATAATAGTGGTACTCTATCAGAGCCACAGCTCATGGATAGAAACCACGTGTTAGTCAGTCATAATAGGGGCACTCTATCATGGCCAGAGCTCATCGGCTGGAAAATGTAAAAGAACATATAGTAGCCTATACAGATATATATTACCCTACATCATTAATTGGTTCCTGAAGATAAAACTTGAAAAGATGAAAAACAACGAATGTTGAATTAAACCCCCAAATAAACTATATTCCCCAGCATTTAAACCGGCCATATCTGGCCTGAATTCTCTCATTTCTTTCTGTTCAAACTGGCCGCTCATACTGACATTAAGGTAAAGTATTGTTCTCAAAATAAATAACATCAAAATCTCATAGATTCGATATTTTGTGAGATAATGATGTAAGATAAAGTCTTTACCACAAAACTACCAAAGTATATATTGAGTAATGTAAATGCTAAAGGGTTAACTGTATATTTTAGCAGTTATCTAAATGTGATTATATATGTATTTATTGTTTTTTATTAGTGTTTTTATGTCTATATTTTTGGCAAACTAATGTAAAGTTGAGTCAATTGACAGAACACAAGGTTCACTTTTGCCATGTAATATTTAGAAAAAATACCATAACTTTGAACATGATGAAACTGGAAACTACATAAGCCAAGGTATACCTGTATACCATGGCATCTAAATATGTAAATATATGGACTCATATCTATTTAGTTTCACTATGAAATTAAACTTACTGAATGTGTGTGAGAGGAGGGGAGTATTCAGCTATCTATTTGCAATTACCTTTTCAAAGTTTGTTTTTCAAGTTTAATGTTTAATAAGGTAAAAACTATGAAATTACATTTGATCCTGGATAAATTCACCTCCTGAGGCATGATGGCTGTGAGTTAATCTTCATTTGGATTAACTATTAGATTAAAGCCTGAAAGTTGTTCAATGATGTCAACTATTTATGTATGTACACTACTAGAGTTGTGAAGGAAAGGAAAAGGTCAGAGGAATAGATGAGAGAGAGTGAGGGGGATAGATAAATAAATAGAGTTTGAGAGCAACTAAAAGTTAGTAGGGAGAAAATGAGGGATTTTCTCTTTTTTATCTGTTTTAATTTTGTTGTTATTGTTGTAGCAATTTAATCTCGGGTCAGCCCGAATCTAGCAAACCTATGATCAAAGGTCATTCACAGTTTTGGCTAACTTGACATTTTTATAAATCTATCAAGGACTACATCATCTAATGTGCCACCATAGGATGTGGTTTGAGAGAGATTTGGCTGCTATTTATTGTCTGTTGAGAGACTCCGTAATGTCCCCCTCCCCCCTCTTATTTCTGAAGTTTCCTTGACATAATTCTTTAATTTTATTTTCATTCATTTTATTTAGTGATATCCTAGTAGTGTGATAGTACATAATATAGTTGATGGTGGTGTATTACTAATGTGTACAAAATAACTGATATTGGTGGTGGTGTCATCTTAATGTTGGTACAAAATTGTTTATGATGTCCTGTTAACCCTTTACTCTATATATACTATTGTATTTTCATGGTAAACACTTTATTTCACATAATTATCTCACATAATATTGAATCTATGAGATTTTGATATTATATATTTTGAGAACAATACCTTAGTATAAGTATGAGCAGCCAATTATGGCCGTTTTGAACAGAAAGAGGTGAGAGAATTCTGGCTGGATACGACTGGTTTAAATGCTAAAGGGTTAAATGGTGCAGGTGTATGACCGAGTGGTTAGGGCACTGTTCAATCACAATGTTGTGGGTTCAATTCCTGGACCATCAATTCCTGGTGTATTGTGTCTTGAGCAAAATATTTTATTTCCCGTTGCTCAGCTACAATTCAATACCATCAGTAGCTGGGAGTTAACTCTGTGATACACTGTCATCTTATCCAGGAGGAAGTATTGTATTCTTAATCACTTAACACCGAAGAAATCAAGATCAGCAGAATATTGGATGAAATGATTTGTTGTATTTAGATATGCCATTATGTTCTAAGTTCAAATTGCATTGAAATATCAATTTTGCTTTTCTTCCTTCCAGGGTTAATAATATAAAGTACTACTTATGTAACAAGATCAATATAATCAATTATATCTATCCCTTCCCAATAATTGATGGACTTGTGCCTGCTGCCTTTATCTCAAATCAATATTTCAGGGTGGATTGGCAGTATCGGTAGAGGGTCGGACGCCATGCTTTCCAGCATAGTTACGTCCCTTTATGATCTGAGTTCAAATCCTGCCGAGGTTGACTTTGCCTTTCATCCTTACGGGGTCGATAAAATAAAGTACCAGTAATGAACTGGGTAATTGCTGGCCTTGTGCCTAAAGTAGAAACAAATATTTCAGTCTCTCTGGTCTCTGCATTCAAATCCTTCTGAAGTTGACTTTACATTTTACTATTCTGGGGATTGATAAAATAAATCCCAATCACATAGCTGGGATGGGTGGTCTTTTGTTTTGTTGGGAAATTCTTTACATTCTGAGTTCAAATCTAGCTGGGGGTCAACTTTGCCTTTCATCTTTTCGGGGTTGGTAAAATGAAGTACTAGTTAAGTACTGTGGTTGAATCTAATTGACTTTTCCCTCTCCAAGTTTACTGACCTTTTGTGTAATGTAGTAATCATTATAATTGTTTCTACTATAGGCACAAGGCCAGCAATTTGAAGGAGAAGGGAAAGTCAATTAAATCGACCCCAGTGCATTACTGGTGCTTTATTTTATCAACCCCATAAGGATGAAAGGCTAAGCTAGTCACAGAGTATAAAGGGTCGTAACTTTATGCTGAGAAGCATGTTGTCCGACGCCCAACCAATACTGCCAATTCACTGTCCTAATAAATGAAAATAATGATTACAAGGTCAGCAATTTGTGGGTTGTGGGGAAACATGACATACTGACTTCAGTATATGACTAGTACTTTATTTTATCTACCTGGATAGGATGAAAAGCAAAGTTGACCATGGTAACATTTTAACTCAGAATGTAAAGAAGCAGGAGGAATACCACAAAGTAATTTCCCAATATTTTAATAACTCTGTCACTCAAACACCTTGATGATGATTATATATGTAAAAGGATAATTTCAATTTGATAGAAACATTTATTCCTAGCCTTATTATTTTTTAAAAAAAAAGAATTAAGTTTGAATTAATGTGACTATAAGGCAATATAGAAGGAAATATTCAAAAAGCAATGTCAAATTGTATTTGATCTCTACTTTCAGCTTTTCTAACTAAGGCTTTATTAGAATTATTTGCCTGAAGCAGGGAATTAATAACCAATTAATATAAAGTCTATAGAATCATATATTTATTCTTCTATGCTGTGAACTAATGAAGTTAGATCTGTGCCTTTCTGATGATTCTCATGACACGATAATGTCCATTAACAACGATTCACTAGAAATAACCAGGCAGCAATAAGGCATGCAAACACACTCACATACAAACATACTCACACATACACACCTACCCATATGCAAACTCTCTCTCTCTCACATACACACACACACATGCAAACTCTCTCACATGCACACACACTCACACAAAGAAAAAAGAAGGGAAATAAAACAAATATTCCAATTACTGTCCAAGTCATATTTATTATTCAGCCAGATGTTGAAATTTCTGAAGAAAGCAAACTTGAAATCAGACACTATAAAGAGTATATAAGAGCCTTTCTTTTTGGTTGATCTGGAAAGGTCGGTGACAAAAGAGGTCGATTCACTTGCAAGAGTCACATAATAATGGCTTCTTCTATCATTATGTAGCCATCCTACTCCGTTAGAAAATGAAAAGGCTGATTTCTGGGGATATGTTTTATCAGAGAATTGCAAACTGCTGCCAAAATTATTATTTTCTTTATATTCTATTCTAAATACACTCTAGGTTGTCTGTCTCACGATATTTCTTTCTTGATGTCCTTTGGAATAAATAATTCAGTCACTGAAAAGATAAATTGCTCTGATAGAATATATGGTTATGAAATTTGTTGGCAGTTACACTATAATTGTTAAAGAGGGAGATACATGGTTTTTGCTATAAATGTCCCAAATGAGAAGAAATATATTTTATATCTCAACAAAAAAGGTCTAAGACAAGTGTTATTTTTCCCTAAATGATCAAAACATCAAATGCACAGAGAAGCTAGTGAAATGCTATCAATTTTACAGTTCTAAGCAATAAAAGAATGACTGTGAAATGTTACTAGACAATAAATCTTACAAACTGCTTTCTTCATGCTTGCTGTTTTTCCTTAGAACATTTCTCTGTGATTACAGATTATTGCCAGGTGCCATGGTGCCAATATATAAACAAGTAATGATTGATTTTTAATCTTTGCAGCAAGACATGGAATTGAACTTCGGAATTCATATTGCAAAGAATTACAGAATACTTTTTATCTAATTTTGCAGCTCACTATTGTATAGATTTTATGCATGATGTGAAAAATACCCCATATATATATATATATATATATATATATATATATATATAAAGAGAGAAAAAAGAGAGAAGTTACTCATATAGAATAAAAAGTAAATCAATGTATGTATGCAAGTGCATACATACATGTGTGTGTATATATATATATATATATATATATTTATATATTTATATATATATATATATATACACACACAGTTATATACATATACATATATATGTATATACATATACAAATATATATATATCTGTACATATATATAAATATATATACACATACATACGTACACATACACACACACACATATATATATATATATATATATATATATTATAAAGATAGAGAGGGGGGAGAAAGAGAGACATAGAGATAGATGCACCATGTATATTTGTGCTAAGTTGTGCCAGTAGATAAGTTGCATGTTGTTTTTGAGCATCAGATTTTCATGGAAAAAGATGCAACTTAACATATACCCTTACACATACAGTATGTGCATGTGTATATATGTGTATATATATATCATCATTTCATTTGTTTTTCATTTTTTTTTTACGTCTGCTTTTTCCCTGCTTGCAAGGGTGGGACGGGAACTGATTCTGGCTTGATTTCTATAGCTGGATGCCCTTCCTAACACTAACCTCATTTACAGTGAGTGCTGGGTGCTTTTTTTCTGTGGCACCTCCACGACCCCAGTCCCTATCATCTCATTTCTACAGCTAAGTAAACTGGAGCAATGTGAAATAAAGTGTCTTGCTCAAGGGAACAACACATCACCCGGTCTGAGAATTGAACTCACAACCTTTCGATTGCAAGGCCAATGCTCTAACCACTAAACCATGTGCCTCCATATATATATATATATACATGCATATACTGTAAAGAGTTTGGTTTTAGAAAGGGTATCTAGCTGTAGGCCCATATTTTACTTGCATACAATCTACTGAGTGCACTTTATCATGACACCAGTACTAGGGATGCCGTCATAATTTTGACACAACTAAAGCATCCTCACAATCCTATGTTTGGTAAGCTTTCTATAGTGGATGCCCTTCTATTATCAACCATATTACACCATATACTGGGTCTGTTTATCCTGTAGATCACCAACACTAGAAAGGTTGTTGTGCTGTTGATACAACATAAGGGTTCTTTCTACCATTTTGGTATGGTTTCTACTGTGGAGTGGTCCTTCATATTACCAACAAGTTTACTGGGTGTATTGGATGCATTCTCATTGCATCAGCACTAGAAAGGTTGTTGTTTATTGTTCAAACTGAAGAGGTTTTGCTGCTCTGAGAGGCAGGGAGAAAGAAGAAAGATAAGTATGATGTTATACATGTATGGTAGAATTGACGAGTGATGAGTAAGGAGAAAGGGTTCACCTACTGTAGCATAGGGGTGTAGTCACAGGTATGTCAGTATTTTTAGAGGGAGGATGTAGGGATGGTGAGAATAGCTAAGAGGTGATAGATGGGCTTCCGAGGAGCTTCCATCTACACATTTTCACTTACAAGGCAGAGGTTGAACCAAGACTATGGCAAATTAAATGACACTTGTTTAAGATACCATGAAGTGGGATAGAACCTGGGACCTAAAGATTGTGAAGCAAACTCATCAATCTGACCCTGCTACATGCACAATTTATTAAAGGTGACAGTAGTTCTAATCACAAAGGAGTAAACAGGCAATGACTGGTGAGTTTGAAGTTGGGATGAGATTGGGGTAGGGAGATTCTGCAGCAGTAAATATTCCACGTGGAAAAATGACTGACTATATTTGTTCTGCATCGAGTTACAGGCACTCCCTAGTCCCTCACACTATGTCAGATATGCATCAAACCAGTGACTGACTTAATGGAAACATCATCATCATCATCGTTTAATGTCTATTTTCCACGCTAGCATGGGTTAGACGGTTTTACCCCATTAGAAGCAAGTTGGGTCGGGTAACCATGTCTCGCTCATATAGGATTGCTTCTGGCTGGTTTTCTATGGCTGGATGCCCTTCTTACCACCAACCACATTTACAGTGTGTGCTGGGTGCTTTCTGCCGTGTCTTTTACACAACCACTTTACAGTGTGGACTGGGTGCTTTTTGTTGTGATACCTACACAACCACTTTACAGTGTGGAATGGGTGCTTTTTGTTGTGACACCTACATGACCACTTTACAGTGTGGGATGGATGTTTTGTGATACCAACATAACTTTACAGAGTAAGGGTGGTGTGGGCTGAAGTGGGAAGGGGATGTAGTGTGTGTATATTGGATTAACAGGTGCCTACTGATCTCGTGTCATTGTCTTTGAGAGGTGCAAGTGTGCAAGGTCAGCTTTTATGCAATAACTATTATTCACCAATTGTGATTTAAAGAACAAAAATATAAGATAATTAATTAGCTGTGTTGTTAAGGAGTTTTCTTCACACCCATGTGGCTTCAGATACATTCACAGTTTTGCACCTTAGGTAAGTGTCTTCCCTGCTTCTATAGCCTTGGATTGACTTATCCCTTGTGAGTGAAATTTGGTAGATGAAAGCTGCAGAGCAGACGTATACATGTGTGTCCCTTAACTTTACAGTTTGACAAAAAGAGATCAAAGTACTAGACTTGATAAAATATGTACTCGGGTCAATACGATTGACTAAATTCCTTTAAAGTGGTACCCCAGTATGGACGCAGTCAAATAATTGAAACCAGTAAAATAATGGCTTCTGATTTAGGCACAAAGCCAACAATTTGGAAGGAGGGGAAAGTCGATTAAATTGATCTCAGTGCATTACTGGTACTTTATTTTATCAACCCCATACGGATGAAAGGCAAAGGTAACCTCAGCAGAATTTGAACTCAGAACATAAAAGGACATAATTATGTGCCATGAAGCCAGTAAAATAATAAAGAACTCATAATTGGTTATTATATCCCTTTCATAACACAGTTCTAATCTTCAAGACAAAGTAGAATAAGGAAACCTTATCTAGCTTCATTTACTAATAGTATCTGTAGAGGCAGTTCTTTTTTTTTCATCACTTGATTTAGGTAAATATGCTTAATAAAATAAGATCAATAAATAAGTGTTTAACAGGAAATCCTATCTTTTGTCTATACTGGTACATTCTAGAAATCTCTCTATGCATATTCCGCTCAACATTTAACCATCAGAAATCAATAATAACTCCTAACTTAACTATTCCAGAATTGGTTATTCATCGGCTGTAATTGGGTTACTACTACACAATATGGACATAGTCCTATATTTGGATTGAATGATCAATAAATAAACTATTTTGAAATATTACACACACAACCATATATTAGCAGATCAAAATGTAATATGGACAAATTAAAAGATAGAGAATGTTGTTCCAGCTGTGTCAAGAATACATTTGTAATGTTATGATTAAATCTACTGAAATGATGATATAATGATTTAGAAGAAAGATGACATTTGGGGAAACAATGAGACAACTAATGAGAGAATTAATGAGAGGTATTCAATGAGAGTAACAATATTGCTGAGACAGCAATGTGAAGATAATTGTATTAATTTTGACATTGGTTTCAATAGAGTATTTAAGTTAAAGCATAATAGTTATTTAGTTTGTTGGACTGGAAGTCAAATATAATTAACCAGTGGACTAATTCAACTAAAACTACTTATGGTTACAAGTAAATCTACTTAGGAAAGAATCAAGGTGAATTTGTTAAAAATAAATGAATAGAAATTTAACTTTTTACTACTGTATTAATACAATGTATTGTAGGCTTAGATTGTTGTATACATATAAATAATTGTTTCTACTTTAGGCACAAGGCCAGCAATTACCCAGTGCATTACTGGTACTTTATTTTATCGACCCCGTAAGGATGAAAGGCAAAGTCAACGTTGGCGGGATTTGAACTCAGATCGTAAAGGGACGTAACTATGCTGGAAAGCATGGCGTCCGACCCTCTACCGATACTGTCAATCCAAAATAATGAAAGGACATTATATTTTGTAGTATTTGAAAAATATGGAGTGGCCATGATAGGAATACCTTTGATCATAGTTCTGGTTGATGAAAGCTTATCTGAGGTTAATCAACAACAAAAACGAAACTTATGGAGGTTACATCACTGAGAAAGAATGAGCAAAGGACTGAATGTCAGATGTAGTAAGACTGATGAGAGACAGTTGTGTCAGATAAACTTCTGTGAAGGTGTTATGCAGTTTTCTCTTATGATAGCAATAGATGGGACAGAGAGAAGTAACAATACTGTGGAAGTGGCAGTAGCTTGTTCATGAGTCAATGACAATCAATCTAATAGCCTTTTTCTGGTTGTTGTGTAGGTAGTTTTTGTTTGAGCAACTATGTTCTCTCAGATATGTGAGCTTTTTAGAGGGCTGGAAACTGATAAAAGCAAGGGAGTTTTTTTTACTTTTCAAGAGGAACCCAAGTCTTTGGATTGAATTTCTGCAATGTTATATATATGAAATTGCTATGAGAAAACCATTAAAGATTGTGATGACTAGTTTGTGTGGTTATATTGAGAGTTTTAGCAGTGTAAAATAGTTGTCATGGTTGAGAAATCACTGAATGTGTGATAGAGGAAGACAGAAGTAGATCCAGTTCTGCTCTTGCTCTGTTCCACTGCAGACCATTATAGACCCCATACTGTTGGGTATTAAGAAGAGATAGACATGGAAGGTATTAAAGAAGGAAAGTTTTAATTGTTTCCAGCCTATTTGAATTTAGGATGATGGTTTATAATTGACACAGTAAGAAAGGTTGCCCTTCTTGGGAATTTCACATATCAAAGGTTTCTATACATTAACACAGATTCTTAGAGTAAGATAAAGATTGAAGAGTTTGATGAGGATCAGAGCTAACCCTGTGTATTTGAAAGCAAAATTAACAGCAAATGCAGAAGCTTTATAAAACTGGAATACAGCTTATAAAACCAACTTGGTTGAAATAGATTCCTCAAAGTTGATAATGACTAGCTTCACAGTAGACTGAAAGGCCTTGCAAAAGTATATGAGATGAAAGGCACTCGCAGTCTATGTAAAGCATGAAAACATTCTTCACTTACTTGATGGTTTTGTAAGCAACATAATGATGAGTAAAGACCTTTTAGCGATGTTAGTACTGTTGTTTAATGCCAGATCAACCCCTCATTGAGCCAGCCTCTGATGAAAAGCATTTCATCCATGACCAACTCAACAGTTTTTCACACACATTTTATGTGTTAATGTATCATCCTTCTTTTTTTAGATGGAAGGATGTAACTTGAAGGAGATTTGGCTATTATTTCCAGAGAAACAGGTGATTACATATAGGCTTTCTTGTTGGCTCATAGAGACACCAATTGGTAATGATTGTGTATGGTGTAGTTACAATTAAACCACTTGGGAGCATTGGGGTTGTAGGGTCTAATTGTGTGGGGAAAACAGAGATATATCAAGGGATATGGTATTCATCATCCACATTAGACATCATGAATGAGCCAGAGGTAAAAGCACATAAGGGGCCAAGTGAATTCAACATAAAACTTATAAAGTTCTCTTCAGATAGCTGACTTGAAGTACTTGAAGATTGTTTTGTTTCACCTTGTTTGTTCATACTTAATCCTTTTGTTACTATATTTCTAATAAGAAATCACTGCCTAAAATGTTCAATTAATTTTGAAAATAATACCAAATTTGGAAAAATGTAAGCAATAGCAAAATTTGTCATTATTAAGCTGATGTTTGAAACATAATAAGGGTTCTTATATAAAGTTAAGACAGATGGTTTTTATTTTTTTTCAAAAATAGGTTTGTATGAGCTATAATCAAAGACATTTCAGCTATGTCCACACCATCTATTTTTTCAGTCATAGTGTATCTGGAACTACATTGTCTAATGTGTGTTCTCTTATTTTTGTTATTATTGTCTAAAAACAACAGGTCAGCCTTAATCAAGCAGATTTATAGTAAAAGGCATTTCAACTGTGACCATTCTGTCTTTTTTATTATTCACATACAGTGTATCTAAACCGCGTTATTCAATGTGTTCTTTTCGTTTTCAGGTGTTATAGTAAGATTTTGAAGGAAGATTTGGTTACTATTTGTAGCAACTTCAGTGACCTGGAGCAAAACATCAGCAACAATAGAATCTTCTAAAAAAAATTAAGTAAATCAAAATATAAGATATTTCCATTCCCAAATGTATCCCTTGTTTAAATAGAAAAATAAAATGAATTCCCAAGTTAGTTAGATTCAGCCTGCCCCTTCTCAACTAAAATTCTGCTTTGGAAATAAAATAAATTATACATAAATAAATAAGCAATAAACCAGAAAGATGTTTTTAAAAACAAAATTTACATCAAGTAGAATTTGACATTGATACAATATATTCAACTGAAGACAAAAGAGAAGAGAAAGGGGATGGTTAAAGAATGTATCAGATACAACAATAAAGTGTGTCTGCAGTTGTGGAATACAAACAAAATAATCTCTACAAAGACAAAGGAGGTAAAAAACAAAACCAACCAAACAAACAAAAAACAGATGGAGACAAAATGTAGAAACCTTTAAAAAAATAAGCAAGTGCGGAACAGACAGTTACATCATTAAACGTTTTCCTGGACAGTATGTCAAAATACTAATGGACCATGTCAAAGTCTGGAAAAAAAATATGTATCTATTGGGCTTAGCCATCACAACTTCAAGATTTACATAACAAAAAATGTATAGAACAAATAACATTGTAAACTTTGTTATGTGTGTAAAGTAAAGAAACGACACAAGAAATGATTGAACACATTACTAATTCTTGTTCCAACCTTGAAATGGGAAAGTACTGTGAATGATGTAACATGGTGAAGTTAATCTACTGACAGCTGTGTGAAAGATTTCAAATCCTTGCAATAATGAAATGGTAGAGACATCAACTATCACTCACTAACATAAAAAAATGTGAACATACGGAGTCATTTTAACATCAAACATTTTATTTTTTCTTTCCATTTTTTTAATCTTTTCTTTAATGTCGGAGCCAGAAGACCAAAAATATATCAAATGTGGTCACCCTATTGAATAAAGAAAAAACAAATGAGAAACAGTATGTGTTTTTCTCTTGTTTTTTATTTGTTTGTTTGTTTTTTCAGTTGTATGGTTGGCATTTTGAACAGACTGAATGTGTAACCACACTTTAAGTGTGCAAAATTGACAGATAGAGCATTATATAGGAAAAGACGATTCTACTCAAGGAAACAAAGTTATGCAACCTAAACAAGTTAATCAGTAATGGAAAGGAAACCAGAATGACAAGGGTTTGCAGTTAGTTTAGAAGAATGAAACTTCTAACCCTTACTGACAGCACAGGGTTTTCTTCTTTCTATACACAAGTGGTAGTAGGTTGCATTATATAGTATATATGACATTGAAACTTAGCCAAAATAAGTGTAGAGTACACTTCTCACAATGCAACATCTGGCAGATATGAAGAAAAGAAAACGTATAAGACATGAATCTGGAGAAGACACTAAATTAAGGTGAGATAAGAAGTAAGTTTAGAATTAAAGGAAGCTTATCTATGCAATAGATGAGAGCCAGGATACCTAGCCATGGTTTGGAGGATGACAGACAGCTTTTTGAGAAAATGGTTTTTGTCTAAATGAAGCAAGCTGGAAGACTATCTTTACTGTAACAGAAGTAGAACAAAGAAATTGGTTAGAAGTGAGACAAAGGAGAAAAAGGTAATTGAATATATTTATTGAAACAAGAAGTGTAAAACAGTTTAAGACTCTGGATTAATAAATACCACCAAAAAATCCTAGCATTTTTTTTTTCTTTTTTTTGCAATGGTATCAAGCATCTGATATATAAGATAAAAAAATGAGGAAGTTAGGGGATTCATGCTTTTCTTAAAAGTATTAGTGATGTAAATGAAACTGACAAACGATTTTTCAGTTAAAGAAAAAATAAATAAATACAATAAAACATGGCATAGCCATGTGGTGAAAAAGTTCTTTATCTGAAACATTAACATTGTTATCATCATCATTGTCATCATCACCATTGCAGTTTGTGGTAGTCATAGTTACCATTATTATCATCAGCAGCAGTAGTAGTAATACTTTCATTGCAACTTGTGGTAGTTCTAGTTACCATCATCATTATCATCATCGTCATCAACATCGTCATCAACATCATCATCATCATCATTGCAGTTTGCGATAGTCACCATTGTCGTCATCATCATCATCAACATCACCATCATCATCATCATCATCATCATTGCAGTTTGCAATAGTCACCATTGCTGTCATCAACATCATCATCATCATCATCATCATTGCAGTTTGCAATAGTCACCATTGCTGTCATCATCATCATCATCATCATTGCAGTTTGCAATAGTCACCATTGCTATCAACATCATCATCATCATCATCATCATCATCATTGCAGTTTGCAATAGTCACCATTGCTGTCATCATCATCATCATCATCATTGCAGTTTGCAATAGTCACCATTGCTATCAACATCAACATCATCATCATCATCATCATCATCATTGCAGTTTGCAATAGTCACCATTGCTATCAACATCAACATCATCATCATCATCATCATCATCATTGCAGTTTGCAATAGTCACCATTGCTATCAACATCATCATCATCATCATCATCATCATCATTGCAGTTTGCAATAGTCACCATTGCTGTCATCATCATCATCATCATCATTGCAGTTTGCAATAGTCACCATTGCTATCAACATCAACATCATCATCATCATCATCATCATCATTGCAGTTTGCAATAGTCACCATTGCTATCAACATCAACATCATCATCATCATCATCATCATCATTGCAGTTTGCAATAGTCACCATTGCTATCAACATCAACATCATCATCATCATCATCATCATCATTGCAGTTTGCAATAGTCACCATTGCTATCAACATCAACATCATCATCATCATCATCATCATCATTGCAGTTTGCAATAGTCACCATTGCTATCAACATCAACATCATCATCATCATCATCATCATCATTGCAGTTTGCAATAGTCACCATTGCTATCAACATCATCATCATCATCATCATCATCATCATTGCAGTTTGCAATAGTCACCATTGCTGTCATCATCATCATCATCATCATTGCAGTTTGCAATAGTCACCATTGCTATCAACATCAACATCATCATCATCATCATCATCATCATTGCAGTTTGCAATAGTCACCATTGCTATCAACATCAACATCATCATCATCATCATCATCATCATTGCAGTTTGCAATAGTCACCATTGCTATCAACATCAACATCATCATCATCATCATCATCATCATTGCAGTTTGCAATAGTCACCATTGCTGTCATCATCATCATCATCATCATTGCAGTTTGCAATAGTCACCATTGCTATCAACATCAACATCATCATCATCATCATCATCATCATTGCAGTTTGCAATAGTCACCATTGCTATCAACATCAACATCATCATCATCATCATCATCATCATTGCAGTTTGCAATAGTCACCATTGCTATCAACATCATCATCATCATCATCATCATCATCATTGCAGTTTGCAATAGTCACCATTGCTGTCATCATCATCATCATCATCATTGCAGTTTGCAATAGTCACCATTGCTATCAACATCAACATCATCATCATCATCATCATCATCATTGCAGTTTGCAATAGTCACCATTGCTGTCATCATCATCATCATCATCATCATTGCAGTTTGCAATAGTCACCATTGCTGTCATCATCATCATCATCATCATTGCAGTTTGCAATAGTCACCATTGCTATCAACATCAACATCATCATCATCATCATCATCATCATTGCAGTTTGCAATAGTCACCATTGCTATCAACATCAACATCATCATCATCATCATCATCATCATTGCAGTTTGCAATAGTCACCATTGCTATCAACATCAACATCATCATCATCATCATCATCATCATTGCAGTTTGCAATAGTCACCATTGCTATCAACATCATCATCATCATCATCATCATCATCATTGCAGTTTGCAATAGTCACCATTGCTATCAACATCATCATCATCATCATCATCATCATCATCATTGCAGTTTGCAATAGTCACCATTGCTATCAACATCAACATCATCATCATCATCATCATCATCATTGCAGTTTGCAATAGTCACCATTGCTATCATCATCATCATCATCATCATCATCATCATCATCATTGCAGTTTGCAATAGTCACCATTGCTATCAACATCATCATCATCATCATCATCATCATCATTGCAGTTTGCAATAGTCACCATTGCTATCATCATCATCATCATCATCATCATTGCAGTTTGCAATAGTCACCATTGCTATCAACATCATCATCATCATCATCATCATCATCATTGCAGTTTGCAATAGTCACCATTGCTATCAACATCAACATCATCATCATCATCATCATCATCATTGCAGTTTGCAATAGTCACCATTGCTATCAACATCATCATCATCATCATCATCATTGCAGTTTGCAATAGTCACCATTGCTGTCATCATCATCATCATCATCATTGCAGTTTGCAATAGTCACCATTGCTATCATCATCATCATCATCATCATCATTGCAGTTTGCAATAGTCACCATTGCTATCAACATCAACATCATCATCATCATCATCATCATCATTGCAGTTTGCAATAGTCACCATTGCTATCATCATCATCATCATCATCATCATTGCAGTTTGCAATAGTCACCATTGCTATCAACATCAACATCATCATCATCATCATCATCATCATTGCAGTTTGCAATAGTCACCATTGCTATCAACATCATCATCATCATCATCATCATCATCATTGCAGTTTGCAATAGTCACCATTGCTGTCATCATCATCATCATCATCATCATCATTGCAGTTTGCAATAGTCACCATTGCTATCAACATCAACATCATCATCATCATCATCATCGCAGTTTGCAATAGTCACCATTGCTATCAACATCAACATCATCATCATCATCATCATTGCAGTTTGCAATAGTCACCATTGCTATCAACATCAACATCATCATCATCATCATCATCATCATTGCAGTTTGCAATAGTCACCATTGCTATCAACATCAACATCATCATCATCATCATCATTGCAGTTTGCAATAGTCACCATTGCTGTCATCATCATCATCATCATCATCATTGCAGTTTGCAATAGTCACCATTGCTGTCATCATCATCATCATCATCATCATCATTGCAGTTTGCAATAGTCACCATTGCTATCAACATCATCATCATCATCATCATCATCATCGCAGTTTGCAATAGTCACCATTGCTGTCATCATCATCATCATCATCATCATTGCAGTTTGCAATAGTCACCATTGCTGTCATTGTCATCATCATCATCATCATCATCATCATTGCAGTTTGCAATAGTCACCATTGCTGTCAACATCATCATCATCATCGTCATCATCATTGCAGTTTGCAATAGTCACCATTGCTGTCATCATCATCATCGTCATCATCCATATTCAAATGTTATCTATCACCAATGATCTTGATAATGACAGTGGTTATTAGTAACATCATCATAATCTGCATTATCATGTAGTTTAGGGTTCAATATCACTGCATGGAACCTTGAGCAAGATTCTTCTACTGAAGCTTTATGTTGACCATAATGGTAACTTTATGGCAACCTGTTGTGTGTCTGTGCATGCATATATGTTTCTTTTTTAATCTTAACATCTATAATTTAATGTTCACCTTTCGTCTCTTATTCCTTTAGACAGCGTTTGGTTTATGTCAGATGCTGTGACCCCAGTTGGACCAGGAGTACCATTGGTAGAGGTCAAAACTGCCTAAATCCATTTCAACAGTCGATGACCCTGGAGTTTTGTGTCCGTTTGTATTTTTTTTATTTAACACTTAAAAAATTGTTTTCTGTTTTGTTTTTGTTCATTGTTTTGTCCTTTGTTTGTTATTTTTCTTAAGTTTATGTGTGTATATATATATATGTGTGTGTGTGTGTATACATATTATCATCTATGTATACATATTATTAGTCTAACCCATGCTAGCATAGAAGATGGACATTAAACGATGATGATGATTATATATATAAAGTTGCAAGAGAGGCTTCTTAGAAGTTGTTGACAGCTTTTGTTTCCTAGATGTCCAAATTAGTAGCGGAGGAGAATGCTCTGAAAGTGTGAGAGCCAGAATGAAAATAAGCTGGAAGAAGTTTAGAGGGTTAATACCTCTGCTGACAACAAAGAGTGAAGGATAGAATGTATGGTATCTGTATGTGAATTGCAATGCTACATGGCAGTGAAACATGGGCTTTGACTGCAGAAGACTTGTGGAAGATAGAAAGAAATGAGTCAAGTGTGCTCTGATGGATGTGTAATGTTAGTGTGCATGAATGACGTAGCATAAGCAAACTGAGGGAAACAATTGGCATAATGTTTGATGATGATGATGATGGAACGATGAATACTGGAAGAATATTATTCTTTCATCAGGAGAGAAATTCTTTGGAACAAGAGTAGATATTGATCATAAAGTATACAGACCATTTTGTTGCTGAAAACAGACAGGTGTTCAACATATTGCTTTGTTGAACTACTAAATGAACAAATCTCTCTATATGTTGGGATAATGTGACAGGCTTAGAACGACGCTAGAAATAACAGCAAACACTGTCAAAATCAACTCTACAATGAAGGAGTAGCTGATATCAATTAAAAAGTTATTTCCCTCTAATATATATAAGGCTTTTGACAGGGTATCTCGATCTATTATCTGGTAGTCCTTAACGAAATTAGGTGTGAAAGAAGGGCTTGTGTGAGCAGCGCAAGTCATGTACAAAGGAGATGTCAGTAAAGTGAGAGCAGGAAGTGAGTTTAGTGAGGAATTCAAGGTACAGATAGGAGTTCATCGGGGTTCTGTTCTTAGTCCACTGCTATTCAATGTAGTTCTCCAGACTATAACAGAGGAGTTTAAGACTGGCTGCCCATGAGAACTTCTCTATGCAGATGATCTGGTCCTTATAGTTGTATACATAAAAGAACTAGTGAATTCCTGACTTTGGAAAGAGACATTGGAATCAAAATGTCTGAGAGTAAACTTAACCAAAACTAAAGTGCTAGAATGTAGAAAAGAAGATAGGTTCCAGATTCTCTCAAGGAAGTTGCCCTACTCATATGTAGAAAAGGAGTGAGCATAAATTTTAAACGATGTACATAATGTAAATCCTGTGTACACAAGAGATGTAGTGGGATAACAGGTAGATGAACAGGAAGGGAAGACTATATAAAAGAAACATAGGGGTACACGAGGGGAAAAGTGTCAGTGATACAAACCTTTACAAACTCCAGGAAGGATCCATAGAATTAGTTGATAGCTTCTGCTATCTAGTTGAGTTAATTAGCAGTGGAGGAGGGTGTTATGAGAATATAGTAGCTAGAATAGGATGGAAGAAGTTTAGAGAGCTACTCCTACTGTTGGCAACAAAAGGTTTCTCCCTATGTAAAAAAGGACAACTGCATGATGCCTGCATGTGAAGTGGGATGCTGTATGGTAGTGAAACATGGGCATTGACTGAAGAGGACATATGTAGATTGGAGATAAATGAAGCAGCCATGCTTCTTTGGATGTGAAAGGCAGAAGTTGGCTGAACTGAGGGAGAAACTGGATTTATGAGGAATCCGATGTGGTGTCCAAGAGATGTGATGTGCATGGGTGATGATCTCTGAGTGAAGAAGTGCTAGAGGTAGACCAAGGAAGACCTGGGCAGAGGTGATGAAAGCTGATCTCAATTCACTGAGAGTTACAGAGAAGAAGGAAAAGGAATACAATGAGTGGTGAGATGCTGTTCAGCCCATACAAGTGTAGAGAACTGAGCGTAAAAATGGCGATGATGATGATGAGGCATATACATACATATACATACATATATATATATACACTCATACACTGACACACATATATATGAATATATATATATGCACACATAAATATATGCATATATATATATATATATATATATATGCATATATATATAGAGAGAGAGACACACACAAACATACACAAATATATGTGTCTATGTCTGTGCAGACTGATGTAAAACAGTGCATCAATGTTGATAATGACTATTTAAATATTTATGATGATGGTGACAATAATGAAGACAAAGAGACAAAGACAACTACATCAAACCGACCACAACAACAACAACAACAACGACGACGATGATGATGATGATGGTGATGGTCGTTTTGGTTGGTGGTGATGGTGGTTTTGGTTGGTGGTGATGATGATCATGTAGATAGTGATGATGTTCTGGATGAAGAGAAAGGAAAATAGAGTGGGTTGTTGACATATATACACATGTATAACAATGACAATGATCTCAATGATAACCAGTGTAATGTCAGGAACAATATTGATGTTGTATTGAGGCAGCAGTGCCATTGTTGTCACACAATTGAAACTAAGCACAACACAACACAATGCAAATTTTTTTCTCCCCTGAGAGGAGCCGACAGAAAGAATATTTAAATGGTTCTTCAATCCATCAGAAATAACAGCCAGATTCCTCTTAAATCACACTTTCTCTATGTATGTACCTGTAACTCCTGGTGGAGATGTGGGGGAACTATAGTATCATATAGCCGTTCTCGGGCATTTTTTTTTTTAACATCTGGTGGAGACTATCTTCTCTCCAGATCTGAACACAGTCGAGTTCTCTGAGGTAATAGGAGAGAGAGAGTGATAGAGAGGATGTGAGGAAGAGATTTAGAGGAAAAATCCCCCCCAGTACTGGACTGGTACTTTTTTCATCACCTTCAAAATGGTGAACGGCAAAGTTGACCTTGGCAAGATTTGAGTTCAAAGCATCTTATTTGATGTTGTAATGACTGCCAACTCGTCACCTTCAAATTGCATTTTACTGGATTAACCCTTTAGCATTCACATTACTCTATATATACTATTGTATTTTCATGGTAAAGGCTTTATCTCACATAATTATCTCACATAATATTGAATCTATGAGATTTTTAAAGTATTTATTTTGAGAACAATACCTTACCATCAGTTTGAGAAACCAGTTACAGCCAGGTTCAACAGAAAGAGGTAGAGAATTCTGGCCAGTTTTGGCTGGTTTGAACATTAAAGGGTTAACTGGTTTAATCCTTTAGCGTTTACATTACTCTATATATAGTATTGTATTTTCACAGTAAAAGTTTCATCTCAAATAATATCTCACATAATGTCGAATCTATGAGATTTTGATATTCATTTTGAGAACAATACCTTAACATCAGTGTGAGCAGCCAGTTATGGCCGATTTGGAGAGAAAGCGGTGAAAAAATTCTGGACGGATACAGTGCCCACAACCCTCTCAGGAATAAGTGAGAAGAAGATAGGTGATTTACATATTAGATATCTCATATAAACTACAATTAGAACCAGGCTGGTTTAAGAAAGAATATTCTCAAGTTGGAGCCTATATCTGACATATTGACAATGTAGTGTAAAGTCCTCTAACCTGAAAAGATATATATTGCAGCTACAAAACTGACCTTATGATCCAGGTACAGGTTCTTTTGTCTTGTATAATAACCATTTCCACATTCCACCATTATACCAATGTTGTGAGAATGGTGGTGCTGTAAGAAGATTGTGTTGATGCCAATTAAGGTAAAACAATATCTCACTCTCACTTTCTCTTGTTCTCAAGGAAACTAGTGATGGTCTATGTCAATATTATTTGCTCTATATTTTAATTTAAATAATTGCTGCTCTGCACCAAGGTCCATTGAGCTTATTTATTGAGAAACACGATCATCATACATATACCTTAACATAGTATGTTTGTATGTATGTATATATATGTGTGTATATATATAGATGTATGTGTGTGTGTGTATATGTGTGTATATGTATGTGTGTGTGTGTGTGTGTATATATATTTATATATATATATATATAACGCCCCATTTTATGCCATCAAGTGAAGCCAAGCATACCCACAACGTCTAGCACCATCTACTTGCTTCAAGGTTACCTCCATAACCCAGCCCTCACCTCCAGCAGTACAATGTCTGTACTCCAGACTAAGCCCCATGAAGACCTTCCAAGCAAGTCAAAGGACACTGAGTTCCCTGACCACCTACTGAAGTGGTGCTGGTGCCATGACAAAAAGCACCCAGTCCATTCGATAAAGTGGTCATGCTGGTGCCAGAACAAAAGGTACCCAGTCCATCCTGTAAGGTGGGTGTATTGGTGCCACAACAATTAACACCCAGACCATCCTGTGAGGTGATAGTGTTGGAATCATCATCATCATCATCATTTTACGTCCGCTTTTCCCTGCTTGCAAGGGTGGGACGGGAACTGATTCTGGCTTGATTTCTACAGCTGGATGCCCTTCCTAACACCAACCTCATTTACAGTGAGTGCTGGGTGCTTTTTTTCCATGGCGCCTATACATCCACTTTACAGTGTGGGCTGGGTGCTTTTTTGCCGTGGCACCTCCACGTCCACTTCACATTTCTACAATGTGGAGCAATGTGAAATAAAGTGTCCTGCTCAAGGAAACAACACATCGCCTGGTCTGAGAATTGAACTCACAACCTTTCGATTGCAAGGCCAATGCTCTAACCACTAAGCCATGTGCCTCCATCAAAATAAAAATCTCCCAATACATAGTAGTTAGCATTAGGGAGGGCATCCGGCCATAGAAACCAAACCAAACCAAAACAAAGCATACGAGCAGGACAGAACTTAGGCACCTGACCAGTCTAGCCTCAGCCTGTGACACATGTCTAACCCATGCAGGCATAGAAAATAGACATTTAATGGTGACGATCATGATATATATGAATTTGTGTGAATAAGTTATGTTGTTAGTATATTTGTATACACATATGCTTGTTTTTAAATTACAATAATTGTTTCTACTTTTGGCACAAGGCCAGCAATTACCCAGTGTATTACTGGTACTCTATTTTATCAACCCCGTAAGGATGAAAGACAAAGTTAACCTCAGCAGGATTTGAACTCAGAATGGCAAGGGCCGTAACTCTATGCTAGAAAGCATGGCGTCCGGCCCTCTACCGATACTGCCAATCCACCACCCTATTACAATAACACTCCCTATTTACCACCATAGGCGCTGAGCTGGCTAGCGAGATGGAATGGCTCTTCTAGCGCATCCCCGTTACCATCCCCAATGGAAATGCCTTCTCCATTCTGTCCACTGCCGGGCCCATGGCCAGCACATGGGACCCCATTTGCTCATAATACAGAGAGATGGGGTGGGGGTGGGGGGTGAGAGAGATGGGGCGACGGGGGTGAGAGAGATGGGGGCGGGGTGAGAGAGATGGAGGCGATGACAGTGTGGGAGTTTGACCTAGTGTGCAGCATCAGTTTTCCATAGAGAGGTAGGAGTTTGTACATAGCAAAAGGGTTTTAGAACCTTGATGTTTACCAATTCCTGTATGTATTATTATAACCCACATATTATGCAATCTTGGTTAATGTTATCAAGAGGTTATTGTGGATTGGCAGTATCGGTAGA
>OZ024745.1:110372581-110417581 GCA_964016885.1 Eledone cirrhosa
AGAGGAACGCCATTTCAGCCACTTGTATTCGTGATTGTATTCTTTTGGTCATTGCCCAAGATTCATGACCTCTATGGTCATGAATCTTGGGCAATTTTAGGTTGGCACAAATATCAAATTGAAGATAGCGAGTTTGGCTTTTACACATAACTCCCTTTCTTCTGATTACCAAATGCTGAAGCTCATTCACACTCATCCCATATTGATATTGTTGATGCAGAAACCACACCTATTTGCAATTTTCCTCTCTCTACAACAGTTTTCTTTTCTACACATCTCCCTGATTGACACACAGACACTTTCAACACATCTAATCTCTTTCCAATCTATAAACTCAATGTCTGCCTGACTACAACTATCTCTGCTCTTGCCTAACCACTACCTTATCATTTTAGCATTTACATTACTCTATATTTACTATTGTATTTTTGTGCTAAAGGCTTTATCTCACATAATTATCTCATATAATATCGAATCTATGAGATTTTGATATTATTTATTTTGAGAACAATACCTTAACATTGGTATGAGGTACTAATTATGGCTGGTTTGAATAGAAAGAGGTGAGAGAATTCTGGCTGGATATGGCTGGTTTAAATACTAAAGAGTTATTGCAACTACTCATCACAGATCAACATACTAAATACTTTCCTCTACCCCCAGAGATCTATGGCACATCAAGTTAGCTGACTGGCTGGGGCTGTGCCAATTCTAGGCTAACTATCTCTGGCAACACATATGCTTCATCCCTTAGAAATGGCTAGGCAGGTGACTGAAATTATCCTTTAGGCATGTTAAACCCACATCCCACACACAACAAAAACTCACAGCTCCAAATTTCCCAAATGTTTTACTTATAGCAGTGCTGCATCTCATGGAACAAAATGTGACCTACAGTACTAAGAATTCCCTCCCTGCACATATTTTTCTTGCAGCCATCAACTTGTAACAGTTTAAGAACAATGTTAATAGTGTCAATCATACTGGTCTTGGAGAGTCTGTTAAAGCCATGCACACAGCCACATCTACCGAATAAAAACCAATGAAAAAGTTGAATATTTCTCTTCATGATAGCCACACTGAAGACATATATACAACATCCATGATAGCTATGGCAGTGGTGGCAGTGGTGGTGGTGTGAGTGAGAAGATAGCAGTTACAATGATTTCATATGTAATGGTGTTAATATACTATCTTTATCCATGATAGCCAAGCTGAGGACAGATATACGATATCCAAGATAGTGGTAGCAGTGGTGGTGGTGGTAGTGGTCAGGATGGTGGTGGTGGTGGTGATGGTGGTGATGGTTAGGATGGTGGTGGTGATGGTCACGATTGTGGTGGTGATGGTCAGGATAGTGAGGATGGTGGTGGTGATAGTCAGGATGGTGGTGGCAGTAGTGGTGTTGATGACAATTCTACTGGTAATAGTAGTTATGGAGAATTACAAGAAGGTTTGTAGCAGAAATAGTTCTAATATTGCTGTTGCATTTATGAAATACTTAATGAAATAATAGTTTGTTGAAATATTAAATGAGTTAGAGGAGCAACTAGTACAAAAATTACTCATTCACTAACACAACCATAAAGCTTTTTCCAAGATAATGTTCTGTAATCTTAAATACTTCCCTCAATTGTTCCATGAGCCAGGAAATATATCCAACACATAAAACTGAATAAACAAAGGATATCACCATATACAACACTTCCTAGAAATAGCAGCCAAAGCCTTTTCAGATCACAGCCCACTACTTTAAAAAATTAAAGATACATTAAGTGTAATATAGTCCTACATACGTCTAGAATATGGGATGGTCACTGCTGGAATACCTTTTGATTATAGATCTCTTCAATCAGAGTTAACCTAGGGCTAAACAACAACAACTCTTCTTTTCTTCACCCACTTATTCCTGAGAGGGTCGTGGGGGCAGAGTCCTGAAACACACCTTCCAGTGGGTCCTGTCAGAAGCAACTATCTCCAACTGATCTGGCTGGATCCCCAAGTGTGACCAGCCAAGTTCATGGATGTCATCCAGCCATCTTGCTTAGGGTCTACCCCTGGGTCTTCTACCTATTGGTTTCACCCGTAAAATCTGTCCAGCGATTCTTTCCTGAGACATTCTAACCATGTGCCCATAGTATCAGTGCTGTGATCTCTTATATTTAAATATGGAACAATGGTCTTGTAGTAGATTGTTGTAATAAACCATGAGATATGAAAAGCTCAATTATGTTTTCACACATTTAATGAATTTGAAAAATATTTTAAAATATTATAACAAATTAAATTTAAAGCTGTATAGTCTATATGAAGCTTTGGGGAATATGTGATTAAGATTGTTCTAGAAAAATGCAAGTTAGAAATGAAAGAGGGAATAAGGTAAAACAAATCAAAACAGTTTACACTCAACTCATGATATTTCAGGGTTAAGACACATTTTTCAAAAGAAAAAGGAAATGGAATGTGGTTGTAGAGGATCTAAAGTTAACATTTCTTTTTACCATTGAACTGCATTTTAACTTTTATCCCACATTTGTTGTTTATTTTGTAGATTCTGTTTACAATTCTCTACAAGTGAAAGACATTCCCAAGCTCTGAAGTATACAAGAGTTAATAAAGTTTTACGACAGATAGAACCCTGTCAGAGAATATTGTGATAGAGTAGCACGACAGAAAATTTCAGATCCAAGAAAAAAGAAATGAATTAAGCCAATAAAATGCAACATACTAAATACAGTTAAAAGTGCAATCAAGCACTTATAATCAATGGATAAAATGACCCTTTCATGGCAGCATTTCTCATGAAATACATGCAATTTCATTTAATTAATGAAGAATTTTGAAAGATTTGCGAAAATTATTTATTATTTCAATATTAAAATAGTAACTTAACATATGGTTCTTATATAAAATTGTTGGAAAATTATAATTTAAATAGTAACCCTTTAAAATGTGTGGTTTGGTTAGAACCAGAGCTGGTTTTGGTTAGGTTGGTAACAAAATGGTTAATGTGATATTTGATTCAGTTGTTATACTTTTACATATATATGTAAATTTTATTTTACCACTGAACTGCCTTCTAACCAAGTAGGGTATTGAATGAAACAAATTTGTACTGCTATATTAGTGTGACTTTTTTCATTTATTATATAAATGAAAGTTCCTAAAGATCTAGAACAACAAAGAAAAAATAAAGTGACAATAATTGTAATTTAAAAAATAATCTATGAGAAGGTTATTGGCAGCTTCTGCTTTTTAATTTCACGTTTGTATTATTGTATCTATTGTTAAAACTAGAAAATATTTGTGAACTATGGAAGAAAGCAGTAAACAAGAGGAATTCATTACAGAGTTTTTCTTGAAATTATTTACTATCAAGAAAGATAAGTTACTATCAATGAAGTGCTAAAGAAATAATGACCTACTAACCCTGTATTGCAGATTCATTCAGTTTATCATTAAAGTCTTACAAGACCAACAATGTCGCTGACAGTCACTGGGAATCTACAACAAGTCAATTTTGCTGCATAAATGAACTTTATTAGTTCTATGTCAGATCCTTACTCAAACGTATACAAATTTAGACAGTCAGCTTCAATAAAAGTACGATAGCTTGATTGCTGACAACCTCTGGAGTGACCTAGCAAGACATTCGATGCCTATGATAACTATCTATCAATCACTTATTAGTACCATATATTGGCTGTGCAAGATAAATGACTAACAGAAGTGCTTAGTGAACTAAAGACTATAAGCAGAGAATATATATTTATATATATTTATACATTCATACACATATATCATATTCATACACATATGTATAGAAATGTGCACACACGATTAAAAAGATATACATGCATGCAAGCAAATGCATGAACACTTTTAGAACACATATGTGTAAGTCCAACAGAGAAACCTTCACATGCATTTGTATGCCTGAAAAACACTTTGATATATGCTGTAAATAAAGTTGCACTGTATTGGTGGTTTGACAAATTTGAATAAATTGAAAACTAATTCCAATCGGAATGATGTCACACAAAAGCAATCCTTCATATTTTTCTGATTAATTTTCTAGACCAAATTTCCAAAATGTCACTTTAAATTAATTCTCTCATAACTTCTTCCATTAAAAGTTGAATTTATTGAAAGATTCTACAGGTTTTATCTTCCTATCTATGGAGAAATGTAGAATGATTTAATCACACAGGGGACCTAATAATAGCAACAACAGCAGTAGCAAGAACAACAATAGCAGCAATAAAGAGAAACCGTAGAAGTAGGAAGATTCGAAGCAAGAAGCAGATATGACCATTATAATAAGTTTGTGATGTAGTGATAATAATATCCCAATGGTGTATTTTTGACATATGAGTTTCGAAGTGCACGTATATGTGAATGTGTACACGTGTATATGCCTATGGCTGTGTATGTTGTACACAAGGGATATGAGGTTAAAGTGTTAATTAAGAGTTCAAGCATTGTATTGTGCCCTCTTAAGCAACACATATTAACATATTTAATATATGTACTAGTTAAGTACTGAGTCAATTTTGCTGTTAATGTTTATCCCAGCCAACATTTTATGTCTAGCAAAAAGAAATTAATATAATAATTGTTTATATTCATATAAAGCATCCTAAATGTAATTGGAATTATAATAGAAAATTAGAGAAACCTTGCTTAATTGAATAAAGTAGTAAACTGTTTTTTTTAGGATCATAACCTTGCTCACATAACACACACACGAATATTGGATCATTTTCATTTGGTAAAACATAAATTCAGCTACTATCCATGGCCAATTAAATATTTCCAGAAAAGAATGTGATCAGAATAAAATCTAGTGTATTACTGGTATATATTTATTTGTTTCAAAAGAATGATAGTTGAAGTTAAGTATGAAATTATTATTGTTGTTGCTCTCTTCCTCCTCCTCTCTTCTATATTTTGCCTCTCCAAGGTTAACTTTGCATTTCATCCCTTGAGGATTGACAAATAATAAGCCAGCCTAGTATTGGGATCATTTGAGATAATTATTGAGTTTTCACAAACTACATCAAGTAGTTTAAAATGTTCTACTCAAAGTCATAACTATCCAACACTTTTTCAAGATTCCAACTACAGCATAGTCAAACAACTATGGAATGCTGCAGCAGTGAGTCAATAAACTTGATCTGGCTCCTGCTTAAACATTACAACCTTTCTATTGGATGCCTTTGATATGCTGTGCTAGGGTGGAGATATAAAATTCTAATTTTATTTCTAGTTTTCGGCATGGTCAGCTTTAACTCGATTGGCATACAAATGAGGCTACTCAGCTGATGTGTATTTAAGAAAATACTATATATTTTCAACCATTCAACAGATCGGCAGACATATATAGTTCTAATAAAGGGTAATGACCCAGAAACATGTTGATTGTTTCTCAATGCCAGTGTTGAACAAAAGGATGACGATTTGTCATCGGTACGGCACAACTTTAATTGGGCCATTTGTTTACAAACGAATTGAATATTATTATTAATGTTCGATATAACCCATATGTACATATGTGTGTGTGTGTACGTATGCATACTTAAATCTATTGTAAGCATTCCCGGTATGTTTAAAGTCTGTGGATAACTCTCTTTACCTCCACCAGCCAGACCTCTGAAAATGGTCACGAGTGCTTCACGTTATCCTTTAACTAAGCAATAAAAAGCAACTATAAAAGCTAAATAAAGTGGAAAGGCAAGGAAAGATCACTGCAAATAACAAAGATCATCACCATCACCACCAAGCATTATAAGGTCATTTGTCCCTGCTAAAGCAGGGGATATCCTCACAAGTCTCATGATAAACTTCATTTCACCATATCATCAGCATCCCTTACATCAGCTTGCTGGTTTTCATTTTCTCTACCAAAATCTTTAACCATGTTTTCCTTGGTCTTCTTCTTCTACCATCTTCCACATTTATTTCCATCACTCCTCTCACCTACTCACTTTCATCCTTTCTCAGCACATGACCCAAACATCTCATTCCATTTCTCTTCACAACATTCATCACGGACTTTATTCCTATAATCTGGTGTAATTGATTGTCTCCCCCCTCTCTCCTCATCTCTCCCCCTCTCTCTCTCTCTATTATATATATATATATATATATGTGTGTGTGTGTGTGTGTGTGTGTGTATATAGGAGTGAAGAATAACACGGATAAGTTATACAGTAGGGTTTATTCCAAGTATTAACAAATGTTTCATTGGATTACCTTATACGTTACCTCGTTTACTTAAATAAATATATATATATATATGCAAAAGTTTTATTTAAATTGTTGGGATACAACAAGCAAATATTTTTATAACTGATATAAAGCACTCGACAAATATTTGGAGTAGATATACGATATTAATAAATGGAAACTATATTTATAGTCTATTTATAAAAGTCTATTTAAAGTCTATTTAAAGTCTATTTATAAAACTGTTATATATTGTATTTTGTCTGATGAAGGCATACCATAATGTAACTTGGTATCCTTGAAATATATATAATGAAATAAATATGGTTTTATAAATATAGTTTCCATTTATTAATATTGTATATATATATATATATATTTCTCTCTGAGCCTTATTCCACTCATTCTCTGAACCATTCTCTGAACCATTCTCACCTTGGAATCAATGTCATTCCTGTTTCACTTCCCTTTTGCAAGGACACTGTACAGTTACACAGTTACACATGTGTTAGCCTCTTCATGATGAGAACAAAGTTATATATTAGTTTCCTCAGCAACTAACCTCATATCGGAGTCACATGATTACATGTGGAAAGTAGGCTGATGACAAGGTAAAAATACTATACAAATTTGATTTCACTTCACAGTTACGATTAAACCTAGCTCCTTTGATTTCCTGTAATTTGTCATTAATGAAATCTCTATGAAATTTATATGACTCACACATATATGTAGTGTCACAAAAATTGTTGTGCTATTGTAAAAGCATGTTGAGTAGGTGTCGAACATATTAGTCATCTCTCACTTCATTCATTCAATTTGTGTGTTGTGCATGGAAATAATGAGGAATATATATATATATATATATATATATGTATGTATGTATGTATGTATATATATATATATATGTATGTATGTATGCATAAATAAGCATATATATGTGTGTGTGTATATATATATGTGCATATATATGCATATATATGCATATATATATGCATACGCATATATATATATGTGTGTGTGTGCATATATATATGTATTTACATAGATACATATATATATATATATATAAGCATATATATATATGTATATGCATATATGCATATATACATATAAAAAAATATGTATGTATATATGGCTTAGTGGTTAGAGCATTGGCCTTGCAATCGAAAATGGGGGCACAAGGCTTAGTGGTTAGAGCATTGGCCTTGCAATCGAAAGGTTGTGAGTTCAATTCTCAAACCGGGTGATGTGTTGTTTCCTTGAGCAAGACACTTTATTTCACATTGCTCCAGTTTACTCAGCTGTAGAAATGAGATGATAGGGACTGGGGTCCCTATCATTCCACTGCAAAGTGGTCGTGGAGGTGCCATGGCAAAAAAGAACCCAGCACTCACTGTAAATGAGGTTGGTGTTAGGAAGGGCATCCAGCTGTAGAAACCAAGCCAGAATCAGTTCCCGTCCCACCCTTGCAAGCAGGAAAAAAGCGGACGTAAAATAAAATGATAATGATATATACATATATATAAAAATGAATAATTAGAAATAGAAGTCAGGATTATCCATCATCAGTTGTCTACTAGACATCATAGGTATTTCTTCACATTACAGACAATATACCTCTCCATCTAGGGTGATATAATCTATACTAGCGTTGAGAAACAGACATGATGATGATGATGATGATGATGATGATGGCATGCGAATGTGTACACGAGAAAAGAAATGTCTAGCCCAACTAAAACAGTTATTATTAAACTTAACAACTCTTGGTTAGAAGTATTAATTAAATGAGATGTCTTTTAGTACTAACTATTAAATATGAACTAGTTAACTATATAAAGAACTGATAGCAAGGTGGTACCGAGACTGGTAGGGAGGATAAGACAATGTTAAGAGGAGAATAGTGATAGTGATGATGGTGAGGGGGGTGGGGGTGATGATGATGATGATGATGATACTGGTGATGTCAATGGTGATGATACTGCTCCTGGTGATGTCGATGATGATGATGATGATGATGATGGTGATGTCAATGGTGATGATACTGCTCCTGGTGATGTCAATGATGATGATGATGATGATGATTTTACTGGTGATGTCAATGATGATGATGATGATGATGATGATTTTACTGGTGATGTCAATGATGATGATGATGATTTTACTGGTGATGTCAATGATGATGATGATGATGATGATTTTACTGGTGATGTCAATGATGATGGTGGTGGTGGTGGTGGTGGTGGTACTGTTGATGATGATACTGCTACTGGTAATGTCAATGATGGTGGAGATGATGGTGATGACAGTAATGATGATGATGATGATGATGATGATGGTGGTGTTGGTGGTGGTGGTGATGATGATGACATTGATGATAATGCTAATAGTGATAACAATGATGATGGTGATGATGATGATGATAATGATGATGATGATGTCAATGGTGATGGTGAAAGTGGGGGTGGTGATGCCAGTGATGATGTTAATGATGATG
The DNA here is from genome assembly GCA_964016885.1 of Eledone cirrhosa. Classification (NCBI taxonomy): domain Eukaryota; kingdom Metazoa; phylum Mollusca; class Cephalopoda; order Octopoda; family Eledonidae; genus Eledone; species Eledone cirrhosa. The sequence continues at coordinate 110,381,310 of OZ024745.1, forward strand.
GTAATGATGATCTTGATGACAATGATGACAATGATGATGACGATTATGGTGATGATGATGGCAACAACAATGGCAATGATAACGATGATGATTAATAAAGATGATGATAATGGTGTGCTGGTGATTGTGGTAACGATAACACTGATAATGACAATGACAAAATAAAACACTAAAATCACTCACACACCCACTCACGCTCTCACTCACACATACAGACACAAAACAAAACAAAAAAAAAACAAAAAAAATAACTAAGATGAATTATACATTATCTACTTCACACATGTTTGCCAGAGTAATCAATCTTTGGCAAATAAGGGATGGAAGTTGGTATGGGGAAACATAGAGATATGCCACACTTAGAAGATAATGAGCTAAAGATATTAAGTCAAACCAAATCTAGTTGCAAGTGAAACCAGTGTAAATTTACAATGCTGTGTATATATGCTGCAGCTATGCAGATTTTCTATAGGTCACTCTTAAAATCAACTTAGTCACTTCATTCCAGACCTCAATAGTCCCTTCTTGATTGTTCTGTCTCTCATTATATATAAATATATAAATAGAGGGCGGTGGATTGGCAGTATTGGTAGAGGGTCGGACGCCATGCTTTGACGTATAGAGTTACGGCCCTTGCCATTCTGAGTTCAAATCCCGCCAAGGTTAAACTTTGCCTTTCATCCTTATGGGGGTCGATAAAATAAAGTACCAGTAATGCACTGGGTAATTGCTGGCCTTGTGCCTAACGTAGAAACAATTATATATAAATATATATATATATGCAGAAACATATGCATATATATATATATATATAAATGAAGAATGGGGTGCTGCGTTGTTGCGAACATGAACATATGAATAAAAATAGAACAAGAGATAAAATGTCCTCATCAGTAGTCTGCTGATCATCGTTGGTAGTTCGATGATATATGCAGAAACATATGCATATATATATATATATATATATATGCAGAAACACACACATATGCATATATATATATATATCCTCAGCGTATACTGATTAATGTTCAGAGCTATCCTCAGCATTCTCGTGTAGTACCCATCCACCATCTGAGTGAGTTTCTTGGTCAGTGTCCAAGTCTCAGACCCATACAGCAGCACAGACTCCACTACAGCAATGAAGAGGCGGATTTTCAGGTCTCTACGAAGGTCCGACTTCCACACTGATCTCAAGCTGTGGCATGCCGCCCAGGCTTTGCTCTTCCTCTCAACCACATCATCATCCGTATTCCCAATCTTTGCTCCCAAATACAGGAAGTCCTCAACCAATTCTAGCGGCTTCCCGCCTACATTATTGATCCACTCTGGTTTCTCAACATTCTCTACCAGATATTTTGTTTTAGTCTCATTCATTCTCAGCCCCACACTCATCGACACAATCTCAACCTCCTGCATCAAATCCTCTGCCTCCTTCACTGTATTTGTCATCAAAACTATGTCGTTGGCAAATTCAGCATCTGATACCTTTTTCGCCTTAACTCTCCTGCTCTGAGCCGGTGCTACAGTAAAGCCAGAGTCCTGGTGTTTCTCCAGTGCAAGGATGAAAAACTCAGAGCTGTATGGGAGCCTCCCAAAAGTCAGCTCAAAGGTGACACAGAGGAGACTGAGGTTAGCTGGACATGCTCACCGACATCCAGAGTTGACATTGCACTCAGTGCTCCTGTGGGAGCCCCTACATGGACACACTGGAAGAGGAAGACAAAGGTTAACATATGTTGATGCCCTAAGGACAGACACTGGTCTATTGGAGACACAGGACATGACAGCGATAATGAGGGACAGAGACCGCTGGAGAGAACTCGTCCATGGATCTCGGGAATTTTACCCGCCCTAGATGAGATATATATATATATATATATATATATATATATATGCAGAAAGACACACATATGCATATATATATATATATATATATATATATATATATATATATATATATATATATATATATATATATGCAGAAAGAGACACATATGCATATATATATATATATATATATGCAGAAACACATGCATATATATACATACATGTGTGTGTGTATGCATGTGTATAGTCTTCGGTATAAATGTATGTATGCATGTGTATGGTTTTCTGCATATATGTATGTGTGTGTGTGTGTGTTTAATGTAATACACACATACATATAAATATATGATAGTTTGTCTCATAATTTGATATGTTCATATATGTATATATATATATATTTATATACATGTATATCAATTTCACTTTGAAATGTTATGTATCTGTGTGAATGTATGTTGTTTACATGAGTGCAATTGTATGTGTGTGTATGTGTGTATGTGTGTGTGTATTGTGTAAATATATGTATGTTTTTTTAACATTTTTGTATAAATGTTTATGTATATATGAACACGTCTGTATATTCATATATTGTTATATATATGAGGAAGTGTGTATATGTATATATGTACACACATCTCTGCATATATGAGGAAGTGTGTATATGTATGTATATATGTATGTATGTCTCTGTGTATTCATATACTTATATATATGAGCATGTGTGTATATATGTATGTATATATGTACGCATGTCTCTGTATATTCATATATTGTTAAATATATGAGAATGTGTGTATATATGTATGTATATATGTACACATGTCTCTTTATATATATTGTTTTATATATGAAGAAGTGTGTATTTGTATATGTATATATATATATATATATATATATGTACTTATATCTCTGTATATTCATATATTGTTATATATATGAGGATGTATGTATATGTATATATGTGTAAGAGAGTGAGGGAGGGAGAAAGAGACTGAGTGTTTTTACATATGTGTTTGCATGTGTGAAATGATAGAAAAAAGGAGAAAGGAATCTGATTAGCCATTTGTAAAAGTATCTGATGAAATCAATTACAAAGCAAGTTGTTAATTATGGTAGGAAAGTAAAAGGAAGAAAAGAGGAACCTGAATGTACAGTGAATGTATATCAATAATGAGATCAATAAATTGATAAATAAGGTCCTTTGTATAAGATATTTTGCGCTCTCCAAGTGTCATGTAGATCATATTTAGATAAACACCACTTAAGCAAGCTATTTATTCTCTCTTACTCTCTCTCTCTCTTCCTCTTCTCCTCACATTTGTTTGAAGTGAGCAGAAAGACATAACTGTAAAGAAGGATTTACAACTTCTAATAAAGTGTGGGCTATGCAAGTGATTTCTTTTCATCTGGTAAGCAAGCAATTGGCTATGTTTCTGTGAAATAGGGAATAATAAATTTAGTCATTTTTGCATATCAGATAGACATACCAGGTGTTAATTATCCTGATGTAATCAATATATTTATCTGTTGATTATTTACCAACTTTTTTTTTTAAAGTATGGTGGTTGGTGTGGTGTGTTTACTGTTGTTTTCCCTAGGTATATATTTTTACTTTCTCTCTCTCTTTCTCTCATATATATATAGTAATATATTGCAGTTATATATATATATTTATGCACACACACTTACGTACATATTTATGTATATTCTCTGATAAGTTAAACTAAATACATTTGTACACATACCAAATTTTTACTGAGAAAGATAGCATAAAGTTTTGAATAATCAATTCATGATCTTAGAAGAAGAAAAAACTCCTGGAAAAGTAAACTTTTAACTGAAAATTTTGAGTACGAAAATATTTGGAAACCTTCTGGTAATTTCTCTGTAATTTCCAATCCATAAATATTCTTACCTTTTCAAAACATTAAAGAAATCATCATTTTTATTTATTCATTTAGATCATGTTCTATCCCAGTGCGCAGCACCTTAGTCAAGTGTCTTCTACTATGTGTTTGGATTAATTAATGCTCTGTGAGTGAAATTTGGTAGATGTGAACTATGGAAATGTCTAACACACACCCACACACATCAGGACCAGATTAAATTCTAAGAACTTAAAAAGTTACAGTACCCCTTCCCCCAATCACCACCATGTTTCAAAACATGAACAATTTTTTTCTTTTGGAATGATAAATACATTTAAGTTTAATAAGATGGTGCCCTTCTTCTGTTGATGCCCTAAACATGCGCTTATTTTTGTCCTCATACACAAACACACACACACATCTACATAGTTTATCCAGTTATTGAAATCATGCCAAAATGGAATGTTTGAAGGAAACATGGTTCCCTGACCCACCAAGGAGGATAGTAGCTCTAATAAAATATTGACTTGGTCTGTAATAACCCAACCAACCCAGCATGGAGAGGCAGATGTGAAATGATGATATATATATATGCAGGAATGGATAAAACAAAGTACACGATAAAGTGCAGTGGATAGACAGAATTGTTAGTGCATTGGACAACATTCTTGGCCGTATCAGCAGTATCTATTCTGACTATTTACATTGAGAGTGCTCAATCAGATGAGGTGAATTTGTTTATATCTAGTCAACAAGATAGTGTCTTGTAAAGAATACCCAAAGGAAAGCAATGGGAAACCACACACATACATGTATATACTATACACATGATAAGGAAGGAAAGATTTATATGTGAGTATGGGTATGTCTATGTTTGTATACACTATTTTGATGTGTATTTAACCATTTCATTACTATATTTCCAATGATTTGAAAATCATTTAAAAAATAATCAAGAATTTGTAGGGATTTAGCAATATAACTAACCTTTAGGTCTTCCCCCACTGTCATGCTGTTATAGTGTAGGCCATCTCTCACACCATGCTGCTCGACAGGATTATAAAGCATGGCCTGGTCAGCACAAATTTCTTTTCCCAGCTCAAGCTAAGTGGGCTGGACTGAGGAGTTAATAAAAAGCCAGATGGCAAGACAATCTTCCTGCTCTGCAGTGGTAGGCCTTTTATCTGGGGTGCCACATATGCTGCAATACCTAAAGCAGCAACCGGGTGCATTCAGCTATCAGCCCAGGCTTCTCTTCTTGTCTGAACAAAGAGGGTAAACTGTCAAAGTATCTGCTGCTTTCTGATAGGTTTGTGATCAAGCCTATGGCAGTGGAGACTCCCAACTTTCTTGGCTCCCATACCACATCCCTACTCACTGCTATTGGGGCAGAGTTAACTACATACAAATGCAAGCCCCCATGAGATGGAATGGTTGTTCCAGCACATCACCTTCGTCAATATCATCAATGTCTTCTCCATCAAGTCCACCAAGACCATGGGGTGGTGATTTATATTAAAACGCATGATACATTACACTTCCATTTTTGCTGTAACTTATTTTATGTTTGCTAATAAAACAATCACACCAGTCTAGTTGTCAACCAATCACACCAGTCTAGTTGTCAACCAATCACACCAGTACAGATAAATCTCCTCACCCGAATTACTTATTATAAACAAAACATTGACAAATACTTTCATTTCCACATTTCTAATGAAATACACTGTGCTTATGTGTTTCAGTTAAATTTGAAAACTAAGTATTTGAAGGAATTTAATCAAATAACTAAGTTTTTTATAAGTAAGCTATTTAGAACATTATTTAAGAAGCATTTGGTGGTGGATTGGCAGTATCGGTAGAGGGTCGGACGCAATGCTTTCCAGCATAGTTACGTCCCTTTACGATCTGAGTTCAAATCCCGCCGAGGTTGACTTTGCCTTTCATCCTTACGGGGTCGATAAAATAAAGTACCAGTAATGCACTGGGTATTTGCTGGCCTTGTGCCTAAATTAGAAACAATTATTTAAGAAGCATTTTTTAAATATAATTATGATGGAAGGTTTTAATCATCATCATCATCACTGTTTAATGTCCATTTTTCACGCTAGCATGGGTTAGACGAGTCATCCTGTTGTGAGCAATGCCAGGTCAGTTGCTCATGTCTTGCTCAAACAGAACCCCTTCTGGCTTGGTTTTTAAAGCCAGATGCGTTTTCTAATGCCAACCTCATTTACAGTGTGTGCTGGGTGCTTTTTGTTGTGATGCCTGCATAACCATTTTACAGTGTGGACTGGGTGCTTTTTGTTGTGATGCCTGCATAACCATTTTACAGTGTGGACTGGGTGCTTTTTGTTGTGATGCCTGCATAACCATTTTACAGTGTGGACTGGGTGCTTTTTGTTGTGATGCCTGCATAACCATTTTACAGTGTGGACTGGGTGCTTTTTGTTATGATGCCTGCATAACCATTTTACAGTGTGGACTGGGTGCTTTTTGTTGTGATGCCTGCATAACCATTTTACAGTGTGGACTGGGTGCTTTTTGCTGTACACCTACATGACCGCTTTACAGTGTGGGCCGGAGGATTAACTGGATGTATACTTCAGCTTGTCCCCATGGAAGATGTATGGGAGTGGGTGTGGTGGGGTGGTGCATACTATATATAAGGATAAACATTTTAACATTAGCAGTTTTGTATCATACATTCTGGGTAGTTTCAGGTGGTTTGGTATCAAAAGGGTTAATTCTTTCTTCTCTTTCTCACACAATCTTAGCTGTAATCTTCTTAATTACAGGAGGTTTATTAATAGAAATTCATGGAACTTTTATATAACTCAGTTCACTTTAATTTATCATAATGACATTTTATACAGGCACAAAACCTTATTTATTAAGGAGAAATAAGATTGCAAGATGATAGGGAAATGCATATGGTGATGATGGTGGTGGTGGTAGTGGTGATGAATGAATGAATGAAGGAAGGAAAGAATAAGTGCCATTAGTGTAGTTAAATGACATCAAAACAGATTTGACACTGGTTAATAGAGTTGTATTCTATGGAATTATATATAGCATTTAGCTGAAAGATATTAATCTAAACCACGTCTTCATTAACCCTTTTGATACCTAACTGACAGAAACAAACCATGACTCTACAATACAAAACTGTTTATTTTAAAGTGTTTATATTTAGCTAAAAATCTTCCATCATAATTTTATGTAAGAACTTTTGTTAAGTATGTTCCAAATATGATATAAATAAGGAGAAAGTTAGTTCTATTACTAAATTCCTCCAAATTCTTGATTATATTTAAAATTATTTCGTTAGAAATATAGTAATGAAAGGGTTAATCTGAATAATAGTATTGACCATTGATTGCAATAATTTGCAATTACAATTATCCTTAACATTATTATCTTTCAAAGGGGCGATGGATTAGCAGTATCAGTGGAGTGTCGGATAACATGCTTTTATGGCATCGAGTTATGGTCCTTTAGAATCTGAGTTCAAATCCTAAAGTATTTATTTTCTGCTTGAATGATGATCTAGAGACGTGTGGGTCACATTTTGTTGCCACAACAAACTTCGACTCTCACAGTCCCTGCCATTACATCAAAACAGCAAAACATATACAACATCCCAAAACACTACTACAACTGTATTCTATGATTATTATCTCATTCAGTACCGACAAAACATTAACAAAATTATTCATAATGTATACAAGGAAGACCTGGGCAGATGTAATGAGAGCTGATCTCAAATCACTGAGACTCACAGAGGAGTGACAAATGAATGCAGCGAGAGGAGAGATGCTGTGCTGAAAAGGACCTGTCCAACACAGGCAAGCATGGAAAAACGACGAAAATGATGATGAAAAATAGTAGCAACACCTATAGTGGCCATCATTCCTAAATACTCTGCTAAGTCGCATAGCATCAGCAAAAAGGGCAGAGATGTATAATTAGACATTGCTTCTAGAAGTTACTACTAGGATACACCATCCCTAATCCAAATCAATAAGTGAGCTTCTATGTTATAAATAGCAGCCAAATCTCCCCTCATCTCCAGCATACATTTTAGACAAGATAGAACACATTAAGTAATGTAATTCTGCATACACCATACCTAAGAAAAAGGTGGGATAACATGGCTGGAATGCCTTAATCATAAATCTGTTAGATTAGATTTGACACAGAGTTAAATAACAACAATATTACTATCCCCCATCCTTAAAGTAGCCTGCACAAGGGCCAAAAACCTTATGGAACTTATTGTTTTTCTCTTGTGAGCCATTAGCAGAGATAATAGAGGTTATTAAAAGTTCATCACATCATCTATTTTCATTATCGCAATTGTTCCATCCAGACACTTCTTTTCTAAAATTATACTTACACCACCTTTATCAGAGTTACTACCCACCCAGTAAAATGTGTACCCATATCTGTTGCTTTATTGTTGTTGTTTAACCCAAGGCCAGCCTCCATTGAGCAAACTTAAAAACAAAGGTGTTCCAGATGGGAATCTCTTATCAAGTTTTCAAATATAACATATCTAGGACTATATTATTTAATGTGCCATTTCATTTTTTATGATGGTACAATTTGAAGGTGATTTGACAGTTATTTTTAGCAGATCAATTTAACACAGAGTTTACCTTGTTGGCTTGTCTTGCCTTGTATCCATTTTTCTTGCATGTGAGGAGTCTAGTTGAGGCCCCTCCTACTTTCTCAAAAAAAAAAAAAAAACATCTATTCACCTACATTTTAACATCCAGTTTCACCAAACTCACTTTTCAGTATATATTGAAGACACTGACATACTATACTATCTATAACTTTACCATACTAAGTAGTTTTAATTCATACTCTAACCTTATATTTACACATGATTCATCGATTATGTAAATATATCAGTTCTAGTTTCCATAAACATAACCTTTCTTTATTTTTTAATATTTTGCAATATTATCAGTAGCACATATCTACTAAAGTTCAATAGATTTACTTACTTTTAAAATGCCTCCACCCTTCCCAGATAACTGAGTTATGTAAACCCAAATAATAAATTTTCTTTGCCACAATTCCTACATTATTTATTTTTAGGTTAGCATTAATATATTTCAGATTTAAACTTGTTTGGTAAATGATTTGATTTGATACTGTGTGTTGAAACTGTAGCAATTACATATGGAAAAATTATTTTAGCCATTTAAGAAATTGCTTTTAATGTAATTATTTAAGGGTAATTCAAGTACCTTTGGTCTTGGAAGGGTTAAGTTCCACATATTTTCTTACAGGAATTTTATTTCCTATAAATTATACCTTATTTGGCAATGTTATCTTAATGACAATCTCCATCTATCATAACAACAAACATGTATCTACTTCGTTCGTTATATACTCTTTTATTAAATGGCAATCTCCCAGTAGACATCTGCCAATAGCAATAACCATATAATAATTTCAAATGATTGTCAGAAGCCAGAAATTAATCTGACTGTATTCTAGCATCATAAACAGGTCAGGAACACACTATTTCAGTCCCATATTCCTTAAGTGTAAATTAGGAATGACAAAGTTTCAAAGAGATCATTCAGATGAAATATCATAGGACACAAGAGATATCTACAATGTGAACATTTCTCAAGAAATGGTACACACACACACCACACACACAAACACACACATATATATATATACATATATATATATATACATATATAGGCAAAAAATAAATGGAAACAACAAAGCAAGCAATACAGTACAATTTAGAAATATATTAACTTCATGCTTCATCGGAAGATAGAATGAGAAATAAAAGGTGAAGTAGAGAGAGAGAAGAGGAAAGAAAGGAAAAAGAATATTCAGCCAGGCATATATATTTAGCATAATTGAGATTAAGCAGTTGTATCATGGACTCCTTTTATCATAAGAGTACATTCCTTAACAATTTTATACCAACCAAGTCAAAACTGATTCTAGTACTATGAAACAAAACCATCAAGTTTAAAGAGTTCCTATTTCAGTTAAAATCTTCCAACACAATTTTATATAAGAAACACGTATTAACCCTTTAATGTTCAAACCGGCGAAAACTGGCCAGAATTCTCTACCTATTTCTGTTGAAACTGGCTGTAACCGGCCACTCAAACTGATGTTAAGGTATTGTTCTCAAAATAAATACTTTTAATCTCATAGATTCGATATTATGTGAGATAATTATGCGAGATAAAGCCTTTACCATGAAAATATAATAGCATATATAGAGTAATGTGAATGGCAAAGGGTTAAATTGTGGAGGCCTGTACCCTAGTGGTAAGGGTGTTGGGGTTACAGTCATAATGTCATGGGTTTAATTCCATAACCTTGTGATGGACTGATAACCTATCCGGGAGGGGGGGGGGTCTTCTATTCTTCCTCGCTTCACACCAGAGAAACAGGGATAAGTAACGGCCTTTACTTATTTACTATTTTAGTAATGAAATAAATAATTTTAGTAAATCCCTCAAAAGTCTTTATTAATCAATTGAAATAGTATGTATTTCATTAGAAACATGGACAAGAAAGGGTTTAAGAAAGCATGTATGTTTGCTTGCTCTAATTTCTAGAGCTGACATAAAACAGATGTCATGCCTTCTTTATGTAAGATATGTTACTGATATTGTTTAGACCCAATTCAGCCTTGAGTAAGCAACAAAATATGATGAATCAAAGGTGTTCTAACTGAGACGATTCCACTTTTTATTCAATCATAGTGTATATCTAGGATAAGATTATCCAGTGTGTCTCTTGAGGGAGATGAGCTGATCTTTCTTGCAGGTCAAGCAGTCACATAGAAGCTACTGCTTCAATAAAACACAATCCAATCCATGCAAACAAAGAAAAAGGGTGCAGAGAGAGGGGGAAAAGGGGGAGAGAGAAAGTGAGTGAGTGAATGTGTGTGTGCGTGTGCGTGTGTGTGTAATAATTTCTTGTATGGAGTTGGTAAATTAATATCTCTCTCATAGAATGAACACATGATGGTGATGATGGTGATGTGGGTGATGTTGATGATGTGGATGATGATGATGATGATGATGATGATGAGGAGGATCAAACATTCTATGTGAGGGATATTTGTTTATCAACAGTATACAAGAAATTAGTCTACTGCCAAGCTGCAGTGTAATCATCATCATCATTTTACGTCCGCTTTTCCCCTACTTGCAAGGGTGGGACAGGAACTGATTCTGGCTTGATTTCTACAGCTGGATGCCCTTCCTAACACCAACCTCATTTACAGTGAGTGCTGGGTGCTTTTTTGCCGTGGCACCTCCACGACCACTTTGCAGTGGAATGATAGGGACTGGGACCTCAATCCCTATCATCTCATTTCTACAGCTGAGTAAACTGGAGCAATGTGAAATAAAGTGTCTTGCTCAAGGAACCAACACATCACCCGGTCTGAGAATTGAACTCACAACCTTTCGATTGCAAGGCCAATGCTCTAACCACTAAGCCATGTGCCTCCATGTAATATATATTATATTTCTTAGAAAGAGAAGGGGATAGATTGGCAGTATCAATAGAGAATCAGATAGAATGCTTTACAGTATCCGTGCTGGTAGTCTGTGTTCAGGATACAAATCTCTTCATGGTCAACTTTGTTTTTCAACCCATCGGAGCTAATAAAATAAAGTATCATTTAAGCACTGGGGTCAATATAACCGGCTTTCCCTTTCTTCAAAATTACTGGCCTTCTACCTAAAGTAGAAATCATTACCTCAGCAACTTAACATACAAATGTTCAAAAAATAATTGCAATCTGAAATTAATATTTTGAATCTGTACATTTATGATAAGCAGTAAATATTTAAAGAGTTCTTATAATGGTTACAAAAGTGATTGAATAAATAGAGATCCTCATAATATGACGACATTAACCCCTTTGATATTACCCTGCCTAAAACAATCCTTGTTTCTAAGATACAAAGCTGTTTATTTTAAAGTGCATATATTTATCTAAAACACTGCCATTCTAATTTTCTGTAGCCACCTTCAAACACCAACTTAATAATTATTTCTACATTAGGCACAAGGCCAGCAATTTGGGGAGAGGAGAAATTCGATTAAATCAACCCAAGTGCATTACTGGTACTTTATTTTATCGACCTCATAAGGATGAAAGGTAAAGCTAACCTCTGTGGGATTTGAACACGGAACGTAAAGAGCCATAACTCTATGCTGCAAAGCATGGTGTCTGATGCTCTACTGATACTGCCAATCCACTACCCTCCAAACACCAACTTAATAATGAGAAAGTTAGTTATATTACTAAACCTCTTCAAATTCTTGATTATTTTCTAATGAAAGACACTTTCATTAGAAATATAGTAACAAAAGGATTAAAACTAGTATGATTTTTAATAAATGATAATATGTTCAGAAAGCTGGTACAATGTAGATAGAAATATAAAGGTCATACTGGAGTAATAGGGTGACAAACCATACAAAATAATATTTTTACGCAATATATTTCTTTGTGATATTTCAAATAAAGAAAAATGAGGCATTCTATTCTCAAGAACTTTTCCAATGTTGTTTTGTGTTGTCCTCTTTTTACCCCAGTACCACCTTTATATTTCTATCAGCATTGTACCAGCTTTCCAAGAAAACCTTATCGTTTATTACATATCTCACACTTCATCATGTAAACTATATTGCTTTGCTGTGATTTTGTTTATGAAAGTAATAGCAAAAATGTTGTTTCTTCAAGATTATTCAGCCTTGTCTAGCCATTTCTCCTACTCCACTAAAATAAATACAAAATACAACCAATTCACGACTGCCTCTCAGATCTGACTTTTGTATCAAAGATCAAGATTATCTGTAACAGATTCACTTCATCGTAGTGTTTATCATTGAATTATTAAACAGAAAAGAATTTATGACAGCAATTATCCAACAACAATTGAGAAAATAAAACAATTTGAAAAGATAAAAAAATTTCTTTTATGAATAAATAATAACAAAAAATTACAAAACAATTATTTGTTCCTGAAGTCGGAAGTAAACAGCTGTAACTCTTGACATCATTTAAAGAATAAGAAAAAAAATATTTGAAGAGCTGTATTTTATTTTTCTTGCTTCCGTAACTTTTTCTTTTTTTTTTCTTTTGTTAAGTCAGTGGACCAATATTCATGGCATAAAAGCACTTGAGAATCTTCAGTAAAGACAAAATTTTGATTAGTTCTTCTTAATTATTGCCCTCATCTAAATGTCACAACTGATCCAAAAAGAAACAATAAAAATATCTAAACATTTTGTTCAACTACTTGACCATAGAAAGGAGAGATAATCAAATAATTACTGGTGGAAATATTTTTATTTGCTGCATTGAAATGAGGAAATAAGACCATTGCCATTTAATCAGGAAAAATAAAAACAAAACAAGTGGCAGTAAATACCAAATAAAAGACTTTTGAACATGTCTTCTAGAATGAATATTTTTGGAAAATGTAGGATGTCAGTACTCATGTTTGAATTGGCCTTTTGTTTTTAGGTCAGTCATAAAACCAATTGTATTCTAACTCCAAATCTTAGATTAAATATCTAGAAGGCACATTTTGGTAAATCTAAACTACATTTGCAGCCCTGTGGCATCAGTTGCTACTTAAATTCTTTTTTCATTAAAACAGCATAACATATTTTACTTTAAGTAATATTTCATTGTTGTTAATGTAAACACCTGTATTATGACCAGTGATTACCTTGAAAGCATGTATTTACCTTATTCAAAAGATATAAAACTAATCAATGCTCTGTTATATTTGTATTTTTAAAAGATTTTCAAACATTTTATCCAAGTAATATTTCAAATAACTTCAGAAATTCAATCTTCCATTGTGCACACATACACATCTGTTGTGTGTATGTGTGTGTGAGAGAGAGAGAGAGGTGGGGGGAGTAGAAGGAGTAGAGGGAGTAGAAGGAGTAGAGGGGGGTATAGAGGAGTAGAGGGGGTAGAGAGAGAGAGAGTTTGAATACATGTAAGAAATGGGAAATACAGTTATAACATGGCAGGCAAGTGAGAGAGTCAGTGATAACTACATGGTTATTGGTAGGTGGTTTGGTAATGAGCAGCATGATGGGACAACAATAGGGATATGTCATGGAAGAAGAGAGCAAGATGTAATAATAATAATAATGAAAATTATTGCGTACAGTGTTCAGGTGGACTACAACTCATCAAATGTGTATAGTCCATAGAATAATTGTTTCTATTTTAGGCACAAGGCCAGCAATTAAACAGTACATTACTGGTACTTTATTTTACATAGAATAATGTACAAACGTCAGGAAAGTGAGTGCAAAAGAGAAGTTATACTTCTACATTCAAATATTGCTATAGTTGACTTAACTTTTCAAGCTTTATATAAAAAAATTATATATACTACTCAATATACTTTTAAAGTTGTGAATCTGTAACACTGTGAATTTAGTGAAAATAATTCATTGAAATGCAAAACAGTTTCAACTAATTGTTCTCTTAAATGCAAGCACTTTTGTCTAAATTCCTTTCGGTACATTTCTGGACCCAGGAAACCTCAAAACAAAATCTTTTTCCTTATTTTACCAACATGGAAAAGTCATTTTTAGCCATTCATGAAGAGAGACAGAAAAAGTAATGTGCACGCATATCAACAAATGCATAAACATGCATACAAAAACAGACACACTCCCATATATACATATCCTTAAACATAAGCCTTAGACACATACATATCAGAAGCACACACATAACTTACAGTGAATCCATAGTCAAAACATACAAAAACAGACACACACAGTGACAAAGACATACTTGGGGCTTCAATTCACAAGCAATGTCAGGTATCCTTGTAGTAACATCTAAAAGCAATGTGTAATATATTTTATTTGAAACTACTCACATTTCTTCTTATGAATGGCTTATGAAAGTTTTATATTCGGATATAGCAATTGACTTAAATGGTGAATATAGTTCTATTACTCTATTAAGAAAATTTACTTCATTCCTAGTTTTCTAGATATCATATCCATAAATGTCTTGAACTAATGTCAGAGAAAATATTGTCTTTTAATAGTTTACTTATTTGACTAAAACATTTTCAAAATGAAATATAATCTTCATTGATTAATATAAAACCATATATCGAATGATAAAAGAAATCCATATGTTAATCAGAAGTAATATCTCAAAGAATTGGAATAAAGTAGTTATCATTACATCACATTTCTGACAAAGAAAAAGGTTTTAATTAATATCAAAATAAATGTTTCTTAGTTTTATATCTGATATCCATATAAATGTATTTATATCAATATGTCAATAAATACATATGTTTTTAATGAATATATGCATACATTTATATACTCTGATACATATTCACAAAACTTATGGTTTTACTAATAACTACATATGTGTATATCTGGGTTTGTTCTTTAGTACATTAAATATATGTTTGTACACATATTTAGAAGCGGATCCATGTGGGGGGGGGGGGGGGGGGGGCGATAGATAGATAAATAAATATGCACAATAACCTAGTAGTTCAGAAAACAAGAGCTTTATTACAAAACTACCAAACTTAATAAAAAAAATAGTCATGGGATTGATATGATTGACTAAATACTATCAAGGCATGGCTCCAGTTTAATAACTGAGACCAGTTAAAGAAAATATGCTTTTAAAGAATTTTTTTTTCATTGCAATATGTAAAGAATAACATCATTGACTACAGGCATAATCACTAATATGTGTGTAATGAGTAACTTAAATGTATTTCTCCTTTTCATACTTGTTCTGCATTAACCCTTTAGCATTTAAGCCAGCCTTATCCGGCCAGAATTTTCTCACCTCTTTCTATTCAAACTGGCCTTAACTGGCCACTCATACTGATTTTTAAGTATTGTTCTCAACATAAATAATATAAAAATCTCATAGATTCGATATTATGTGTGATACTATATGAAATAAAGCATTTACCACAAAAATACAATAGTATATATAGAGAGTAGAGTAATGTAAATGCTAAAGTGTTAAAGGATCTTCAGATTTTTGGTTTTCTCTCTGATATTTACATCCTTTACTGATATGCAACTGTATACATACATGCATATATATATATATTGTTCATTATAGTCCTCCAAGTCATAACAGAGGCGTTTAAGACTGGCTGTCCATGGGAACTTCTCTATGCTGACGATCTGGTTCTTATAGCAGAATCAGTAGAGGAGCTAGAGAATAAATTCTGGCTATGGAAACAGCAGTTGGAAGCAAGAGGACTGAGAGTGAACCTAGCTAAGACAAAAGTGTTGATGAGTAGAAAAGAGGACAACACTCTGATTCCATCAGGGAAATGGCCATGTTCGATATGCAGAAAAGGAACTGGCATAAATTCTATAAAATGCACACAATGCAGATCTTGGGTATACAAGAGATGTAGTGGGATAGCAGGCAAACTAACAGGTAGGGAGAAATACGTATGCAGTAGATGTACAGGGAAATTAGACAGTAGAAGTCGCATTGATAGACACATTTTTCAAATGCAGGCGGGTGGTATAGAAGTGGTGGATAGCTTCCGGTACCTAGGAGATCAGATTAGCATGGGAAGGGTGTTCCGAGGCCATAGTATCTAGAATAAGGACGGGTTGGAAGAAGTTTAGGGAGCTGCTTCCTCTGCTGACAAAGAAGGGTTTCTCCCTGCGTACGAAAGGCCGGTTATATGATGCCTGTGTGAGGAGCGCGATGCTGCATGGTAGTGAGACATGGGCAACAACTGCAGAGGATATGCGACGGCTGGAGAGAAATGAGGCAAGCATGCTCCGTTGGATGTGCAGTGTCAATGTGCATGAACGACCCAGCATGAATGTGTTGAGAGAGAAACTGTGTCTGAGAGGGATAGAATGTAGTGTGCGAGAGAGGAAACTTCGGTGGTATGGACATAGATGCACATGGAGGATGACTGATGAGTGAAGAAGTGCCACGAAATGCCAGTTGAAGGAAGACGTGGTAGAAGTAGACCACAAAAAACATGGGCGGAGGTGGTGAGAACAGACCTCAGATCGCTGAAGCTCACGGTGGAGATGACGAAGGACCGTGACAAGTGGAGAGATGCTGTGCTGAATAAGACCCGTCCAACCCTTGCAAGCAGGGAAAAGCGGACGTAAAATGATGATGATATATGTGTGTGTGTGTAAACAAACAACATAGGAAACAATACAGTTAAATGAATATATATATATGCATTTACAATAGGCTTCCATATAGCTTTTGTCTACCAAATTGCACTCACAAGCTATTGATCAATCTGTTGTTGTGGCAGAAAACACTTCCTCATGATACCATGAAGGGTTATCGAACTCCAAACGTTGTGGTTGTAATACAAACTTCTTACCCACTCAGACATATATATTTGTAGTTAATGGTAAATTTATGCTAAATTTATTATTTTTACCTACCATGATTTCTTAAAATTTTTTAGAATCCTTGTAGTATGGAATAAATTAGAAGATATCTAAGCTGTCAATGTCTATGTGTTCTCTTGTTTTATTTTTTGTTTTTCATATCTATTTTTTTGTATGCTGTGTCTCAAAAGTCAACAAATTTGAGGAATCTTCAAACTGAAACAATACAGATTTTTTGAAATAACAAAATATCACTAATTGTGTAAGAAAGAAAAAAAAAATAACTATAATAATAATAATAATAATAATAATAATGAGTTCTGAAAAAGATTACATCAAAACAGATATAACCAGCTACTGAAATAAATAAATAAATAGATAAATGAATAAACAAATAAAACAAAATAAAATAAACAGAATGTTTTTAAAGTGAGACAGCTTTAGTGAAAAACATGTCAGGAATAGCAAGATGTGAACAGTTCATGTTTATATTATAACATAACAATGACAGAAAGAAATAGATACATCATATCAGTAGAAATGTCTTGGGAGATTCACCATATAAATATGTGGATATATCATATATTCTAATATTGTTATCTATAAAAGTAAATGTCCTTTCAAAATCACATGGACATAGTAGACATTGTAGAATATCCTTGCATGAATCAGATATCACATAACAACATGTGTATATTGGTGTGTGAGTGTGTATGCGTGAGTGTGTGTGGGAGAGGGGGGGATAAAGAGTTTGAGAGAGAGAATGTGAGAAAGATAGCAAGAGAGAGTGGAGTGAGAGAGAGAGAGAGAGAGAGAGCAAGAGTGTGAGAGGGGAGTGAGAGAGAGAGAGCAAGAGTGTGAGAGAGAAAGAGCAAGATTGAGAAAAAAAGAGTGAGAGAGAGAGAGTGTGTGTTTGAATACATATAGGAAATGAGAAATAGAGTTCATTTATATATTGTAATGTTGACACTATCTATTGTTTGTTATTACCCTGAGTTTCATGAATGTTGTTAGCCATGTAATTGATGTCTGGAGTATAACATATGGTATTTATAATGTAAATAGGTGTGGGTGGTCATTGGAATAGAAAGAAAAAAGGATCTCAAAAATAAAATAAAATTAAAGAAAGAGACAGAGAAAAAAATAAATAGGTAAAAATAATAACTAGTAAAAGAAGGTTCATATATATATATATATATATATTTAAAAAACAGTACTGATGAAGAGTAATACCCAGCAACATTAGTGTCTGCAGTTCTGTTTACATGCCAACACAAGAGCAAGAATGAGGGGCTCATTCTACTGACATGGCTTTAAAAATGAGGCTTGTTTGCATAATTGCAAACGAATCGAATATATTATTATTCCTTGTGCCTAAAGTAGAAACAATTATTATTAATATTCGAAAAACTCAGATTACATTTATTTATATATATATAAGGTGGTGAGAGCTATCACTGAAGCTGACGGTGGAGATGACGAAGGACCGTGATGAATGGAGAGATGCTGTGCTGAATAGGACCCTTCCCACCCTTGCAAGCAGGGAAAAACGGATGTAAAATGATGATAATGATATATATATATATATATAAATATATATAAAGAATTCGAAGTTCGAAAGCCATGACAATGCTGGTTTGGACGAAGAATATTAAATTGTAAGAAACAGGGCTTGTTTCTTACAATTTAATTATTCTCCATCCAAACCCACAATGTCATGGCTTTCAAACTTCGAATTCTTTATCTATATATATATAAAACTGAGGATGTGTGTCAGTGTGCGTGTGTGTCTGTCTGTGAGTTTGAATCCCTAAAACTCGAGAAGTACCCAACCGAATTTTTTCAAACTTTACATGTGTATTACTTATGTTTCAGGGAGTGTTATGCACATTAAAAAAATCAACTTTTTGATCCCCTAGGGGCTGCATTAGGTGAAAAACTGCGTTTTTTAAGCTTTTTAGAGGGTTTTTTGAGGCGTTACGTCAGACCGATCTCCTTGAAATTGTAACTACGTATTAGTCAGTCTCTTCTTCATATCGTGAGCAAAGAAAATCCAAATTTTTTATGGCCTAGGGCCCGCATTAGGTGAATAACTTCATTTTTTCAGCTTTTTAGGGCTTCTTTGAGGCATTACGTCTAGCCGATTTTCCCAAAATTTCAAGGCATATTATGCACATAAAAAAAATTCATTTTCTTGATCCTCTAAGGCCCGCATTAGGTGAAAACCTGCATTTTTCCTGCTTCATCGAGGAAAATCTCAAAGGTTTTCCAGCCATCAGAGTATTCAGTTTATTTTCTTTACATATTGTCCAGGCATGCAGTTTTTCCACGATTAGCTCTGTTGGCGGCTCGTGTTCTAAAATACCTTATCCCGTGCAACGCAGGGTACCACTGCTAGTACCATATAAAATGCTTCAAGAATCAGAAGTGGTGTGCAGGAGAGAAGACTGCATTGGTATGGGCATGTGATGCACATGGATGATAATCACTGGGCGAAGAAATGGCAGAGACTCCCAGTGGAAGGAAGCTGTAGTATACGTAGATCAAGAAAGGAGTTGATGAGAACTGATCTCAAATCACTGAGACTCCCAGAGGAGGTGAAAAGGACCCACCCAACCGATGCAAGTTTGGAAACGATGACAATAATGCATACACATATATATATATGAAAATACTGATAAGCATACAGACAGGCTCTTTTGGGAGACCCTACATGGACACACTAGAAGAGGAAGACCAAGGTTAACATATGTTGATGCCCTAAGGACAGACACTGGTCTGTTGGAGATGCAGGATATGGCAGCGATAATGAGGGACAGAGACCGCTGGAGAGAACTCGTCCATGGATCTCGGGAATTTTACCCGCCTTAGATAGAGATAGATAGATATATGTGCATAAAAGGTGTAGTGGGATCACAGGTAAGCTAACTAAGAATATAGATTTTATATGTGGCCGAGGCTCTGGTGCAATAAGTAGCAGCAAGTGCCCACAGAATACTAGCTCATTCCATTGCACAGATGGTTCTATAGAAATAGTGGACACCTTCCGTTACTATATATATTCCGTTACCATATATATATATATATATATATATATGAAGGCGTATGGCTGAAGGCGTATGGCTGAGTTGGTTAGCGAATTGGGTTCACAATCGTGAGGTTATGAGTTCGATTCCCGGATCGGGTGATGCGTTATGTCCTTGAGCAAGACACTTTATTTCACATTGCTCCTTCTACCTGGAGTTGCGACCGATAGATAGTATCAGCAATTGGAAAGACCAATGGAAACATTGTTTCCTTGGTCCGATTTGACGAAAGTCGATCGAAAAAAAAATATATATATATATGGGTGTGTGTATATTACCATACATGCAAACATACATAGAGAGAGAGAGAGGGGGAAGATTTGAAATCTAAACAATATATATTCCCATAAATAACTAATACATATACTACATCCAAATATATGATGTTCCTACCTTTTCAGTAACAAGTATTGCCTTTCTGTAAAAGTAAAATAAGTGTAGTAATATCTTGGTTTTCCTCCTGCAAATAATATGCATTTTCAAGAATATGTGTGTGTATATATATATATGTATATGTATGTATGTATGTATGTATGTATGTATGTATGTATGTATGTGTGTATATATGTATGTATGTATGTATGTATGTATGTGTGTATATATGTATGTATGTGTGTATGTATGTATGTGTGTATGTAGGTATGTATGTGTGTATGTATGTATGTGTGTATGTGTGTGTGTGTGTGTGTGTGTGTGTGTGCGTGTGTACAGGGTGTCCCAAAAAATGTATACACACTGATTACCTGTACAGTCAATTTTTATTAGAATACTGTTGAAGTGTGTGTTCATTTTTGTGAGACACCCTGTATGTGTGTGTGTGTGTGTGTGTGTGTGTGTGTGTGTGTGTGTGCGTGTGTACAGGGTGTCCCAAAAAATGTATACACACTGATTACCTGTACAGTCAATTTTTATTAGAATACTGTTGAAGTGTGTGTACATTTTTGTGAGACACCCTGTATGTGTGTGTGTGTGTGTGTGTGTGTGTGTGTGTGTGTGTGTGTGTGTGTGTGTGCGTGTGTGTGTGTGTGTGTGCGTGTGTACAGGGTGTCCCAAAAAATGTATACACACTGATTACCTGTGCAGTCAATTTTTATTAGAATACTGTTGAAGTGTGTGTACATTTTTGTGAGACACCCTGTATGTGTGTGTGTGTGTGTGTGTGTGTGTGTGCGCGTGCGTGTGTACAGGGTGTCCCAAAAAATGTATACACACTGATTACCTGTGCAGTCAATTTTTATTAGAATACTGTTGAAGTGTGTGTACATTTTTGTGAGACACCCTGTATGTGTGTGTGTGTGTGTGTGTGTGTGGGTGTGTGTGTGTGTGTGTGTGTGTGTTTATATATGATTATTCACTCATGCATCGTGTATGCATGTGTGTGTGTGTGGCTGGATAGATGTGTATGTATTTGTACCTGTCTATATATACTAGTATGTTCATACATGTGTGTGTACCAGAGTGAGTTGATGATCATGTGTGTGTGTGTGTGTGTGTGTGTGTATACTTATGCATCATGTACGCATGAGTGTGTGTGTGTACATGGATGTGTGTCTGTTTGAGCCTGTCTGTATGCTTATCAGTATTTTCATGTATGTGTGTGTGTGCACCAGTGTGACTTGATGAGCATGTGTATGTGAGTGTGTACACTCATGCATTATGTATGCAGGTGTATGCATATGTATGTGTGTGCGCGCGTGTGTGTGTTTGTGTGTGTGGGTGTGTGTGTGCCTGTCCGCATGGGTATCATCATGTTCATGCATCTGCATGCATGTGTGTGTGTGAATCTATGCACATATGCATGAGTGAGTGCAATCATGCATATATTTGATTATTTGCATGTCTGCTCCAACTTCAACACACCAGACAGAGAAATATTCACTGCAGTAGCAGCAAGTTCAAATGTAGCTAAGATTCACATCTTTCAAAACCCAGAGTTGATAAATAAATTACACTAATATATATGGGAGCAACTAACTGATTTGAATCTTTACAAACAATTTTCTTTTCAGCTGATTTGATATCAAAAGTATTAACCATTAAATTTCTCAAACGCGCAATGAAGAATCTGTATGATAATAATAATATTTTGTTATATATTCAATAGCCTAATTGTTATGATAAGATAAGTAATATAACTTAACTTATTTGCATATCGAAACATCATCCAAGCACTTAAAACAATTTGCAGCTGTGATGAGGCTTATATGATGAGCTCAAATAAATGTTCCAACTATTTATATTGAATGCTATGGCCCCATACATGCTTCATCGTATTCAAATACTGTGTTGGTATTTAGTTGCAGAGATTTTTTATAAATGTACAACATAAGTACTTGATGGTTTAATGTGAATGATGGTTGAATATGTTTACCACCATGAATTTATGATTTATTGAGTGCCATCTGCATCCTTGATGGAAAACAATACTTTGTTGAACTAGTCAGGTTTCAATATCATCATCATCATCATTTTACGTCCGCTTCTCCCTACTTGCAAGGGTGGGACGGGAACTGATTCTGGCTTGATTTCTACAGCTGGATGCCCTTCCTAACACCAACCTCATTTACAGTGAGTGCTGGGTGCTTTTTTTCCGTGGCACCTCCACAACCACTTTGCAGTGGAATGATACGACTCCAGTCCTATCATCTCATTTCTACAGCTGAGTAAACTGGAGCAATGTGAAATAAAGTGTCTTGCTCAAGGAAACAACACATCACCCAGTCTGAGAATTGAACTCACAACCTTTCGATTGCAAGGCCAATGCTCTAACCACTGAGCTATGTGCCTCCATGTGCCTCAATATGTAGTTTTTGTTACATGTAATTATGATTTCAAATTTAAGCACTAAATTATCATTAAGATAAAGTAAAAATATACACAGAGTTAAACACACACACATGATTTACATATATATATATATATATATAACGAAGGAAATGTGGTAAGGAACCAGGTGGACCATAACGCACCAAAGTACTCAATACTTAGGGTAGTAGAGTGGGTAATAGGAACGAGTAGGACCCCGACTGCTGAGTTCAAGCTGTTTCGACGGCTAATTCTTGAGTCAAGAATTAGCCGTCGAAACGGCTTGAGCTCAGCCGTTGGGGTCCTACTCGTTCCTATATATATATATATATATATATATATATATATATATATATATATATATATATATATATATATATAGGAACAAGTAAGACCCCGACGGCTGAGCTCAAGCCGTTTCGACGGCTAATCCTGTACAGAATTAGCCGTCGAAACGGCTTGAGCTCAGCCATCGGGGTCCTACTCGTTCCTATTACCCACTCTACTACCCTAAGTATTGAGTACTTTGGTGCGTTATGGTCCACCTGGTTCCTTACCACATTTCCTTCGTTATATATATATATATATATATATATAGAGAGAGAGAGAGAGAGAGAGAGAGTCTGCAGTACAAGGACTGGAAGAACAACAAATCAGAGTAGTACTCAATACATGGAGGAGTGCAGAGTGGGTATATTAATGAGGTAGATATTCAACCGCAAGTTCAAGCAGTTTCAGTTTATAACCTCTTCAAGCTACTGCAGGAGTCATTGGTTGAATTTCTACCTTATATATATATATATATAAAATATTTAAAAAATAATGAATAAAACAATGAAACAGTTCCTTATATTAAACAAAAAAAGTTCATTATTTAACGATCGTTTCTAGGATATATATGTGTTAGAATTGGCATGCATATTCAACAGATCTATGTACAAAATTATACAAAATTATACAAACTATCAAAATTAAATATACATACCAAACACATATATATGCCGTCTTCAGAAATAATCTGAGTTCTTCATACGGATTGGACACTACCGTAAACTCTTGGTAGATTTATCTACATATATATATATATATACAGAGAGAGAGAGAGAGAAAGGTGGGGAAGAAAACATACCCTTTTTGTGTTTTCTTCTCTATATACTATATTATGAAGAGCCCAGTACTTATTCCTTGAGCTTATTAAATTACAGAGGATTAACGCGAGTCTTTAACCCCATTTTTTCATTTGATATATATATATATATTTATTACAGAAGACCAGACTTCCCACGGGCACAGGGCGAAGCTGACGATTATATACAGTATGTACCATTCCACCCCATCCTACCATACATCTCTCATGAGGATAGGCCGAAATCAGTTCCGTATGAGCAAGGCATGGTCACCTGACCTAACATTGCCCACAGTAGGACAACTCGTCTAACCCATGCCAACTTGGATAAATGGATATTAAACAATATTGATGATTATAAATATATATATATATATATATATATATATATATATATATATATATATATATATTGCAAGCGTGGAAGATGGACGTTAAACGATGATGATGATTTATATATATATATATGTGTGTGTGTGTATATTTATAGAGAGAGATAGATAGATATGTTTCTTTATTAGCCACAGGGGCACAACAGATGGGGACAATTACAAAGTGGGTAGTTTACATACAATAAAAACGTGTAAAATATTATCACAAATGCAAATTACAAGTTAATCGATTTTCCCCAATAGTGGGAGACAGTTCATATGGGTAACACATACCCCCGAAAAAAATGTGCAACCCTCATCTCCAGGAGTACGAAGAGTTTGTACCCCTTTCCTCTCTTCCTCTTTTTCCTCAACCTACAGGCTGATATAGAGAGAAGGCCCATTCACTCGGGCCATTCTAGCCACTTTCACCCACCTTACATAAAACTTGCTGGGGTACAGCACCTCTCTGTCCATCCTGATTCTTCTTCCAAGTGGTATTTGAAAAAAAGAATCAGTTATTGGCTGGAGCGAAAGGTATCTGACCTCAGTTCTTTTAACCTCATCCACTATGCAACCTCTTTTGCCATAGCTATCAAAGGAAAACCGCCTCTCCTTCGTTTTTGAAGGAGGGTGGTGGTTTGATCATGACAATGGACTTGGTGGTCAACCAGATTGGTCCCACCCGTGACAATAGTCGTTCTACATAGCCACACAGGTCGGTAACGCTCGGGCAGTGTATGAATGCGTGCGCAACGGTTTCTTCGTCTCGCACGCATCTCGGACAGATCTTTTTCGAAGAGTCCCTACCCGGGAGCCCATGTCTGTAGAGCTTGTCTCGAACTGGTGGAGCTCTTTGGTAGCACTGCCAGGCCAGGGACTTTGGGAAGTTGTCCATCGGTCCCGAGCGGAAGGTCCTACCGAACAGACTGGCCAGTTCGTCTTCCTCCACGCCTAGAGTTTCTCCGAGCGCGTCGTCGCACTTGCTGCGGATCAGCCCTCTATAGAATGACAAAGTGGAGTCTCCACTGATCGCTGGGTCCGCCTACCAGAGGGTTGTGAGCGCCTGAGCACATTCGATGTGCCAGTCGCCCATTTTCCTCGGTCTTTGCTTAACCCAGGACTGCAGCTTGGTCAGCGAGACAAGTCGTGGGAAGGCTTGCCTCACGAACGGGGCCCACACCAGTTGTCCGGTGAGGAATACATAGAGATGCCGCAGCCTGAGCACGTGTTTGCGCATCGTCAGCCACGGCATCCCCAGCCCTCTGTTGGAAGGGTGTTGGGAGTAGATGGATCTTCTCACCAAAGGAGCCCGCTTCTTCCAAAGGAATTGGAAGAGCACGCGCTCCATTTTGGTGATAGATCGATAGTATCACCCAAAAAATGCCTTCAGTAACATAAGATAAACACACACACACACACACATATATATATATATACATATAGAAAAGGCTTCTACAGGTATAGAACTGTTTCATCAGGACGCCCCTGATGATTTCTCCTGAATGAAAGTTCTAGACCTGTAGAAGCCTTTTCTATATTAAATATTTATACTCTGCTTTGTATTGAGTACTTTACTTACTGTGGTTACTCCCGATTGAACCCGGGATAAACTTATATATATATGTGTGTGTGTGTGTGTGTGTGTGTGTGTGTAGTGGCCCAACAGACAGAATATAGTAAAATTAGAGAATACTAATTTAATGCTCAAATAAAAATTAGTCCATAACGTTTAAGGCTACACACTTCATTAAAGAGGGGTAGGAAAGAAATGTAGAAAAAAAATGCACACTAAGACTTTTTAGCCTCGGTTGGGTTTTTTTTAACTCATAGCAGATGGTGGCCACTTTTTTTCCATCTCTAGGAGTATTTTACCTGATTTTCTAAGCTATTAGATTTCTAAGCTATTAGATTTCTAAGCTATTAGATTTTCTAAGCTATTATTTATGGCAATGGACTGTTGTTACAATGATTTTCTGTGTTTCAGATTTCTACATTGTCTAAGAACCCCAATCTACTCAACACTCTAATAGTTCACCTTCGATATGTATATAAGTTTATCCCGGCTTCAATCAGGGGTAACCACAGTAAGTAAGGTACTCAATACATAGAGTATAAATATTTAATATAGAAATGGCTTCTACAGGATTAGAACTGTTTAATTCGGAGGAAATCATCTTTCCTGATGCATTCCTCCGAATAAAACAGTTCTAATCCTGTAGAAGCCATTTCTATATTAAATATATATATATATATAATATGATAGAGAGAGGAGAGCAATCTACAAATCATCATCATCATCATCATTGTCTCCATTTTATGTTGTTTTCCATATCATCATCATCATCATCATTGTCTCCATGTTATGTTGTTTTCCATATCATCATCATCATCATTGTCTCCATTTTGTGTTGTTTTCCATATCATCATCATCATCATCATTGTCTCCATGTTATGTTGTTTTCCATATCATCATCATCATCATTGTCTCCATTTTATGTTGTTTTCCATATCATCATCATCATCATTGTCTCCATTTTATGTTGTTTTCCATATCATCATCATCATCATCATTGTCTCCATTTTATGTTGTTTTCCATATCATCATCATCATCATTGTCTCCATTTTATGTTGTTTTCCATATCATCATCATCATCATTGTCTCCATTTTATGTTGTTTTCCACATCATCATCATCATCATTGTCTCCATTTTATGTTGTTTTCCATATCATCATCATCATCATTGTCTCCATTTTATGTTGTTTTCCATGCTTGCAAGGGTTAAAGAGTTATGATAGTGTCTACAGCTGGATATGTTTCCTAATGCCAATTACTTCATGGCATTTTCCTGGGGTATTTTATCAGGGCCCTGCCACTACCACTTTACAAAGTAGACTGGATGCATTTTATCATGGCACCAATATATATATATATATATATATATGTGTGTATGTATGAAACCATTACACCTTATGGAGACATAGCCATAGTGATGTACAGTGTGTCTTGAGCATTTTAAACCTGGTGAAGCCCATCCCATTACAGGTCTGAACAGAGCCGATATCTTCCAGAAAAGGAGAGAGTGAGGAAGTGAGAAAGGGGTATAGAGGATAATATAGAGGATAGTATAGAGGATAGTATAGAGGATAATATAGTATAGAGGATAGTATAGTATAGAGGATAGTATAGTATAGAGGATAATATAGAGGATAGTATAGAGGATAATATAGTATAGAGGATAGTATAGAGGATAATATAGTATAGAGGATAGTATAGAGGATAATATAGTATAGAGGATAGTATAGAGGATAATATGGAGACATAGCCATAGTGATGTACAGTGTAGTGTGTCTTGGGCATTTTAAACCTGGTGAAGCCCATCCCATTACAGGTCTGAACAGAGCCGATATCTTCCAGAAAAGGAGAGAGCGAGGAAGTGAGAAAGGGGTATAGAGGATAATATAGAGAACCCCTGGTACTTTAATTTATCGACTTTGAAAAGATGAAAGACAAATTGACCTCAGCAGGATTTGAACTCAGAGCAGAGAGAGTTGGAATGAATAGCTGGAATGAACATATGACATTCTATTGACTTTGCCAATTCACTCCAACCTCTCTCTCCCTGTATTTATGTGTGTGAGTGTGTGTGTGCATATGTATATATGTGTATGTATGTGTGTGTGTATGTATGTATATATATATGTATGTATATGCAAACATACTGTTGCAAATATAGAGAGAAAGTATAAGAGGGAAACCACACTATTGCTCAATTTGTGTTATCATTTGAATGACTCATGCTCTCTAACATGGAAGTTAGCCCTAGGGCTTTTGCAAATAGATATCACACACACTGACAGGGACAAACACCTGAGTGCATAACCAGCCAATAAGCAAGGCTCTAAACAACTTTGACCTATTTATGAATAAAGATTGCTTACTAGCTTGTATAATAGTGATGTATAATTTAGTTAAGTGGAATGATGAATGAATATATGGATAAACAATTTTGATGACAAACTGAAAAACCAACAATTAGACACACCAACAGACAGGCAAATGGGATGGAAAGATGGATGAATGGATAGAAAGATACATAAATAGACTGATAGATAGACAGATAGGTATATAGACAGGTACATTGATAAGGCAGATAGACAGATAAATAGGCATATATATATATATATATATATATATATATTTAAACATGTAGAGAAATAGTTAGAGATGCTGATATATATATATATATATATATATATATATATATATATATATATATATATATATATATTTAAACATGTAGAGAAATAGTTAGAGATGCTGATATATATATATATATATATATATATATATATATATATATATATATATTTAAACATGTAGAGAAATAGTTAGAGATGCTGATATATCATCATCATCATCATCATCAACGTTTAACGTCCGTGTTCCACGCTTGCATGGGTTTGGACGGGGGTTTTCCCACTTGAGGTAAGAAAGAGTGATTGTCTTGCTCGCATACGACTATCTGGCGGCTTTTCTATATATATATATATATATATATATATATATATATATATATAGTTTTAATATAGATGAGATTCTACAGGACTAGAACTGTTTCATTCATTTGAAATCATCAGATTCCTGATGATTTCAAATGAATGAAACAGTTCTAGTCCTGTAGAATCTCATCTATATTAAAACTGTTATACTCTGCTATGTATTGAGTACCTTACTTACTGTGGTTACCTCCGATTCAACCCGGAATAACGTATATATATATATATATATATATATTTAAACATGTAGAGAAATAGTTAGAGATGCTGATATATATATATATATATATATATAGAGAGAGAGAGAGGGGGGGGTGTAGAAATGTATGAAAAGAGGCAAATAGATGGATAGATGGATGGATAGATAGATATATACAAGTAGAGAAATAGTTAGAGATGCAGATAGAGAGATAGAAAGAAATGTAGACATGTATAAAGAGAAGCAAGAAGATGGATAGATAGATACATAACTAGATGGATAATATATAGTAAAACACGTTTAAATCAAACTTTAAAAACAAAATGCTAAAGATTATCTAATTCACACATATGCATACATGCAAACAATACATAAACACAAGCTCATATACACACAGAGAGACAATATATATACATGTGTTGTCTTTATATGAATTTTGCTGGTGTTTTTGTTGTAAAACAAATTTAAGGATAAATTAAATTTTTTCACTATCAATAAAATTAGACTGACAGTACACTAGACAATTTGTAATTAACATGCCTAAATAGACAAATGTTTCAACATGGAAGAGACATCAAAAGCAAGTCGAAAACTGTCCTCTAAATTTTACTATCAAAAGTGCTTCATGTGGAAAACACGAGAAAGCAAAATAAAATATATTTAAAAATGCACACAATTGCTAAGCATTTATTCAGCTGGAAGCAATCAAGAAAACTAGGAAAACTAATTGTTGCTGGTTTCTCTTCAGCAGTTTATAGGTGGCTCATTAAATTTTACACATGTCAAGAGAGTTTTTTCATTATTTATTTACTTATTTTCTAGGGAGGATAAATAAAGTATTCTGTGAGTCATTCTTGGATAATAAAGTGGCTAACACAAAAAATATCTTTGGTAGATATATTATTGTTGTACTAAAACTTATAATGTCTACATTCTCTTCTTTATCCCTTAAACGGTATTACAGCAGAGTATGAAAGAAATGTCATGAACATATTTCCTCCATTTTCCCTGTCCACTGTCACTGCACTGAGTTTGGGTCATCATTGGCATAGAAAAGCTTTAGGGAGCTGGTCTCTCTATCTATTATTGCTACATCCTCAGTTTCTCTTTTCAGGTAATATACCAACCAGACATATTTTAAAACAACCTCACAGACAAATAGATAGATAGACAAGAAGCTAGTTAGATACATGATAGATAGATAGACTGCTAGATAGATAGACAGATTGACTGACATGCAAGGAAGCATGCTGGCAGAGAGACAGGTAAAGACAGACAAATAGATAGGTTTTAAAGCGATCGCAATTTGAGTATTTTATGTGGCCAAACAGTTTGAAAGAGTTACTTTTTAATTTTATTAAACATTGGTTGTTGTGATATGTCCATGCTAGCGCGGAAGATGGACGGTAAACGATGATGATGATATTATTCCATGTGCTGTTGTTTTGTGCCCTACCCTTTATAAGACTCATTCTATGAGACTTGGAGCTCAGCACTGTCTCTTAAAATGTTTCATTTTGAGAGACAGTGCAGATGACTGATAAATCCCACCACCACTACCACTACAATAAAAGAAATAGTGGTGAGTATCAGACACTTATTTTATGTTTGTAGGGATCAGACAAGCAGGGCCTATGCGAGAGAGGTCCAGCCAGTACTTTGTTCTGGGACCCAAGAGCTAAGAAGGCCCCACAGACAACCATGCAACATCCATTTTGAGAAAAATCGTTGCCTGTTTCAGACCACAAAGGGGTCTTGTACTGCCTTGCAAAGTTTCTCTTGGAGGCCCTGAAGATAGGCTTACAAAGAAGTTAATTTTGAACTAAAGGAAAAAAAAATGTTAACAGCTTTTCAGAGGAACTTTCTAAAGTTATTAATTATTTCATAATTAAGATGGCATTTGTAACATAACTCAACAGAAGCTTCTTATATAAAATTATGTTGGAAGGTTTTAATTTAAACAAGCTTTAAAATGGGTGGTTGTTTTTAATAGAGCCAGATACAGTTTGGGTTGAATTGATATCAAAAGTGTTAATTATCAGTAGAAGAAATATATAAGTATATATACATGAGTGTGTATATGTGTGTCATACTCAAGGAAATAACATCTTTGAGTACCCTATACACCTTGATTTTGCATGTAGCATCTGTACCAAAATGTGTCACTCAGCAAGTGGGCTAACATGGCAACACAAAGCATGCCACACTAATGAAACTCAAGCAGGCAGAAAACTTACCTACACACTGTGCGGTATATGTCATATAAGTCACTTTCTGGTTTGATGAGCCATCTAAAACAACATCAATGACAGCATCTTCAATAACATGTTTTTGTCAATGTCTGGTAGGTTTTCTATTTTTTGTTCTAAGAAATAGTTGTACTCGCACGGGAGTTGGCTTCCACTATATATATATATATATATTGTTATACTTGGGGAGGGTCATATTGTTGTAATAATATTGCCAGAAATAATAACAGAACACACTCACTTTTGGTTGGTTTTCGCTTCTGTATCTTTTATATCTCCACAGTTAATTCATTTGGTCCTCAATGTTTATCATTGACTGACCAACGGTCAAAAATACAGATATAAACACATATATATAGTCTAACATATATATATAGTCTAACAAATATATATAGTCTAACACATCTGCAACATTATCAGTGGTACTATTATGTTCCTCCTGTTGTATTGTATATATATATAAACACACATATAGATTTATGTATATACATATATATGAATATATATTATAATATATTATTTATTTATGTTCATACATGGAACAATGATGCCACTTAAGGTTTCTAGGCCCAATATTGACTATATCTCCAGAAAGTAAGACGGATCAAAATTGTGACTTAATCTTGAATATAAATAAATAATATAATATATCAGCCCTCTTCCTTTTTCACAACAACAGATATTTCTCCACACACACACATATATATATATGTAACACATATATATATATTTAACTCCAACACGCTCCAGTATTTTAACCCTTATATATATATATATATAAATATATGCTTATGTGTTTGTATATATCATTATGTATGTGTATATATACATGGAATCATTCTTTCCTAGTAATAAGAATTGGTGGAACTGGACTCTGATGTGAACCTTTTTTAATCTTGGCCCCTTTAATGTAGAGAAGAAAAAAATGATAGATAGATAGGTAGAGAGAAAGATATATATATATATATATATATATATATATATATATATATATATAGAGAGAGAGAGAGAGAGAGAGAGAGAGAGAGAGAGTAATGGAGCAACTAAATAATTATAACAAACTGATAACATTAAGCAGAGAAAGTAACAATATCCTGAAGGTGTTTGGGACCTACCAATTTTGAAAACAATAACCCTGATTATAATAAACAGATTCTACTGTGTGTGTACAACTCTGAGGTGTGTGTATAAAATGATAATAATGAGAATGTATTTATGTATATATGTGTGTGTGTGCAGGTCAGTACATTTGTCTATATCCTATATCATTCCTCGATGTAGGGAAGGAGGTGGAAAGCAGAAGGAAATAGGGAAATGAAGAAAATAGCTTATTTAGTTGAATTGTTGATCAATAAATATTTCTCACATCTTTTAACATAACCACTGACCTTATATTCCATCACTAGCATTCTCTACTCATACACCTGAATACTCACACACTCAGACACAGATGTATGTTTATACAGAAAAAGACAGGCACATACATAAACACATGTACATATGCTCACACACACTAACATTTATATATAGACATATACATAGGAATTCAAGAATTACTTCATGAGTTTTTTACAGCTTAAAACTTATTCTTTATAATTCTCATCTGAATTATGAAAATACACACAAAAAATTGCCATAAATAGCACTAGACATCAACTTTTCCCCTATATACATTATATATATATATATATATATATATATATATATATATATAGCAATACACACATACACGAGTGTATGTTTGCTCCAACATGATATTTTTGGGTCTTATATTTTTCCATAAACATGATCTATATATCCTAAAACTAACAAGGGTGTTTAAATCAAATGCACTAATGTATAAAGTAATGATTGGCTATATGTGACACATATTTTCTTTAGTTTTTATTATATACATATAAATATATATATATATATATATATATATATATATATATATATATATATATATATATATATATATATATACATACACACACATACCTATAGATACATATATATATATATATATGTGTGTGTATATAGGTATATATATATATATATATATATATATAAGTGTATACATATGTGTGTGTGTGTGTACATCTTTTTATTGAAAGCACCAGCTACCTTGCTTTTCACAGTGAATCACAAATAGGGATGAGAATATGAGAATATGAGAATAAGAGAATAAAGAAATCTTCAATCCATTAACAGTAGACAGTCTGAACGAACAAACTGACAAAATGACCAATAAACAATCACAGATATACCAGCCACACTGTTTGTTTGATTTTTTTAAGGAACACCAGAGAAAACTTTGTAGAAAAATTCTGAAAATATGAGTGTAGTAACAATAATTGCTTATGGAAGAAAATAAAATAATGAAAATATATGAATGTTTAAATTGATTTGCAATTTGTTTTTGACAAAAGGTTCCTGTAATTCAAGTTCCAAGCATAAGAATTTGCAAATAAATTTACACATCGTATAAAAAATCTGTGTCTCATTGGTGATATATAAATACAGGTAATACAGATGGAAAATAGTTTATTACAAATATATACCAGATGCATTTAGCATAAGTTTTAATATGTGAATGTATGTATATATGGGGGGGGGGGTCAATGTGTGTGTGTGTGTGTGTATGTGTGTGTTTATGTGCATATGAGTGTGTGTGTGTGTAATATATTTCAATTGATTTAATGGTGTTACTATAAGGTTTCTTGATATGCAGCTGGTCCCACAGGCAGGAGAAAAATGAGGAACAGCCGAAATAGATTATTATACCCTACTATTGCTTCAAGTACTTTCTCTCTTATTAGTTAATGCCAACACATACACGTGTCTGTGTGTATTTAGATTAGAATAGTAACATAATATTCCTGCATAACATAAGAAGCAATTAAAAGGGTTGCTGTCAGGAAGGGCATGTAATATATCGCCTAAAAAGTCTTGCCCAATCCATACCAGCATGAAAAATTCGATGCAGAGATGATGACAATAATATGTGTGGATGTGTGTACACACTCACAGACATACATTCACACAAACACACATATACACTCACACACAGCATAGTAAATGAAACGCCAGCTGCTGTTTTGCTATAGTCTTTTCACTATCCCCATCCTTCCTTTTACACATTCATACATTCACACACACACATTGTGTGACAGACAGAAGTCACTCAAATTTATATATAGATGGAATATAGCCTAAAAAAATACAACCTAGTGCAAACAAAATATTTTCCTCAGATATATGATACATATAAAAAAACAACTATTTCTTAGTTTATTCCATCTTCTTAAATAATGGAAATTACTATCTAAGGTTCTGTCTTAAATATTGAACAAAATTACTTTTTTTTTCCATAATGGGACTATTTCTCCCTTTTAGCAATAACATTGTATTTAGAATATATTACCAGTAAAAGGAGGTATTGTTGTTTTTAAATAATCATGTATGCAAAAAGTATTTTAAGGGTTTTTAAACATGCTAAATGACAATAATAATTTTAGATGATGAAGATGATGATGTTAATGAGGATGGTGGTGTAATAATAATAATAATAATAATAATAATAATAATAATAATAATAATAATAATAATAATAATAAAAATAATAATAATAATGATTTCTTTATTAATATTAATAATAACAACATAGATAGAACAGTAATATTAATGATGATAGTGGTGTGAATGTGCTTCTTCTGATGGTAATAATAATAAAACAAAAAGAAATAATAATTTAATGACTTC
The DNA here is from genome assembly GCA_964016885.1 of Eledone cirrhosa. Taxonomy (NCBI): domain Eukaryota; kingdom Metazoa; phylum Mollusca; class Cephalopoda; order Octopoda; family Eledonidae; genus Eledone; species Eledone cirrhosa. The sequence continues at coordinate 110,416,583 of OZ024745.1, forward strand.
ACTGGTTCTGCTTATGTCTTTTGAAACTATGAATTGGCCCTAATGAAAGCTGCCACTTCACCCCTACCCCTGACTACCATCACAAGATTCACTTGAATAGCTGTAAATATCAAATGTTTAAATGATCTCCAAAATGTTGAATATATGCCATTTTAGACCCATGAAACAAAGATGTATTAATTTGTCTTCTGCAAGTTAAGTTTTCACCAGAGATCAATACTAATAATGATAGAAAAATATGAAAATAATGTTGCTGCTGCTACTATCACTACTACTACTAATGATGATAATGATGATAATAATAATAATGATGATAATAATGACAAGAAGAAGAAGGTAAGGGAAAGGAGTAAGAGAAAGAAGAGTGTTAGGTATTCTATCTTATAGCTATGTAGTCATCAATGTTAGATCACCATATATGAAATAACTGAGTACTTCATCACGTTTATTTTAATTTTTAAAATGGGAATATTTCTTTTGATTAAATTCTTTGATACCAAACTGTCTGAAACTGCCCCTATTTCTATGATATGAAACTATTTGTTTTAAAATGTTTATACATGTCTGAACATTTTCTATAATAATTTTATGTAAAAACTTCTGTTTAGTTAAGTTCCAAACACCAGCTAAATAATGAGAAAGTTAGTTCTACTACTAAATTTTTTTATTTTCAGAATTATTTACAAATCATTGTAATAATTAACTCTCACTCTAACATAGCAGGATTCGTAATAGAGGTGAAAGAATATACAATATGTTTATGTATAATAACATACATAAGTCTTGCTATGGGTATTTAAGTTGTAAACATGTTACAACTACCTTAGTAACCATGTGGTAATGCCAAACACTAGATGGATAAATAGAAGTACCTACGTGAGAGTGCTTGGTTGTTTCAATACCTTGGCCTCACCATCACCCGCGGTACTGCTGTGAGCATGTTGGCTTGCCTCAAAAATTTCAGATGCTCTTTGTGGTGTATGATTGATTAACACACAG